>CM066999.1:56148265-56665765 GCA_033977485.1 Hydrangea macrophylla
TCACGAAGAAAATACGAAGAACAAACAGAGAATAGACGAAAAATTAAAAGGATAGATAACCTGATTTTAGAAACCTTGCTCTGATACCAAATGATGCGAACCTCAATAGACTAGCAATGAGACCCAACAACAAAGATTGAATATCTTCCCAAGAAAGCTAAAAATCAGATTGTTGTGAAAGTGAACCTGTGACCCAACGCCTATAAAGAGACGCAAACCACAAGTATTCCAATTAGTGAACCTGAGACCCAACGCCTATAAAGAGACGCAAACCACAGGTATTCTTAGTTTTGAACGCCACAAGGTGAAAACCTTGATAAGTTCTGAAAGTTCAATGAAGAACCAAGAAGAAGGAGTAAAACCTCACTTTTATCAATTTATCAAAATCTGTCCATTACAAAAGATAAGCAAGGATATATATAGGCTTGGAACATCCCTCCAACCATAGGAATAAATGCAAGTAGTTGGAACAACCCTCCAACCATAAGAAATAATGCATTCACGTTTTTTAGCAAAGGCTAGTACAAAAAAGTAGTTTAACTCATTAAATGCACTTAAAAACATGAACCAACTCCCAACTACTATCTATAAAACATATATAGCTATATCTTAAAGGTTATATTCAGTCCATATCTTCACATGCATGAATTAAATTGACATAGTCTTCATTTCCCTTTGGGCCACTCTTAGGAATGCTAAAATCAGCCCAAATTTCTTGAATCAGCCCATTGAAAGCTTCTTTGATCTTTTTGGTCCTTGCTCTTGTAATTGGCCCATTTGTAGTTGATAGTGAACCCGTGACCCAACGCCTATAAAGAGACGCAAACCACGGGTATTCCAAAGATTAGTGAAGACGCCACAATCAGATGCGGAAGGCTGATTGATAAGTCATGGTGTGTGGAGACACCACAATCAGATGCGAAAGGCTGATTGATAAGTCAAAAATTGTGTTCTGTGAAGAACAAGGGGGAGGAGCAAAGCTCAACTTCAGAATTGTGTTTAATCCATTATATTCAAATCTGCCCATACAAAAGGATATATATAGGATTGGAACAACCCTCCAACCATAGGAATAAATGCAAGTTGTTGGAACAACCCTCCAACCATAGAAAATAAATGCAAGTTGTTGGAACAACCCTCCAACCATAGGAAATAAAGCTGCCACGTTTTTTAACATAGACTAATACAAAAAAGTAGTTTAACTCATTAAATGCACATAGAAACATGAACAAACTCCCAACTACTATATATAAAACATAAATAGCCATATCTTGGAAGTTATATTCAGCCCATTATTCTTCCACATGCATAAATATGATTAGGAAATATAATCAGCCCTATCTTCTTCAAATTTATGCCCAATTAATAAGCTCAACCCAAAAAATGCCACCTTGATCTTCTTGGATTCTCCATTTTATAATTAGCCCAACTCAGCCCATTAAGTGCTTCCTTGATTCTCATCATTCTCCCTCTCTTCAAAGGATTCGTCCTCGAATCCATGCAAAGGAAATGCATGATAAATTTTTTTTTTTTAAGTGCACGACTCAACACAAGAAAAGAAAAAAAAAAAAATCATATCTTTTTTTTTTTTGGTAACTTTGTGCACGACACAATACAACAAGAATAAGAACACGAACAAGAACAAGATATGAAGAACAAAATGATCAGAATATTTTTTTTTATGAACACGATGACACAGAACATAAAAAAAAGATCAGACTTTTTTTTTTTATCAGAATAATTTTTTTTAAGAACACGATGACACAAACAAAGACACGAAAACAAAAGGGATAGATAATCTGATTTTAGAACCTGAGCTCTGATACCAAATGATGCGAACCTCAATAACTTGTATTGAGACCCAACAACAAAATTGACATGTTTACCCAGAAAAGCTAAAATCAGATTGTAGTTGATAGTGAACCCGTGACCCAACGCCTATAAAGAGACGCAAACCACGGGTATTCCAAAGATTAGTGAAGACGCCACAATCAGATGCGGAAGGCTGATTGATAAGTCATGGTGTGTGGAGACGCCACAATCAGATGCGAAAGGCTGATTGATAAGTCAAAAATTGTGTTCTGTGAAGAACAAGGGGGAGGAGCAAAGCTCAACTTCAGAATTGTGTTTAATCCATTATATTCAAATCTGCCCATACAAAAGGATATATATAGGATTGGAACAACCCTCCAACCATAGGAATAAATGCAAGTTGTTGGAACAACCCTCCAACCATAGGAAATAAATGCAAGTTGTTGGAACAACCCTCCAACCATAGGAAATAAAGCTGCCACGTTTTTTAACATAGACTAATACAAAAAAGTAGTTTAACTCATTAAATGCACATAGAAACATGAACAAACTCCCAACTACTATATATAAAACATAAATAGCCATATCTTGGAAGTTATATTCAGCCCATTATTCTTCCACATGCATAAATATGATTAGGAAATATAATCAGCCCTATCTTCTTCAAATTTATGCCCAATTAATAAGCTCAACCCAAAAAATGCCACCTTGATCTTCTTGGATTCTCCATTTTATAATTAGCCCAACTCAGCCCATTAAGTGCTTCCTTGATTCTCATCATTCTCCCTCTCTTCAAAGGATTCGTCCTCGAATCCATGCAAAGGAAATGCATGATAAATTTTTTTTTTTTAAGTGCACGACTCAACACAAGAAAAGAAAAAAAAAAAATCATATCTTTTTTTTTTTTGGTAACTTTGTGCACGACACAATACAACAAGAATAAGAACACGAACAAGAACAAGATATGAAGAACAAAATGATCAGAATATTTTTTTTTATGAACACGATGACACAGAACATAAAAAAAAGATCAGACTTTTTTTTTTTATCATAATAATTTTTTTTAAGAACACGATGACACAAACAAAGACACGAAAACAAAAGGGATAGATAATCTGATTTTAGAACCTGAGCTCTGATACCAAATGATGCGAACCTCAATAACTTGTATTGAGACCCAACAACAAAATTGACATGTTTACCCAGAAAAGCTAAAATCAGATTGTAGTTGATAGTGAACCCGTGACCCAACGCCTATAAAGAGACGCAAACCACGGGTATTCCAAAGATTAGTGAAGACGCCACAATCAGATGCGGAAGGCTGATTGATAAGTCATGGTGTGTGGAGACGCCACAATCAGATGCGAAAGGCTGATTGATAAGTCAAAAATTGTGTTCTGTGAAGAACAAGGGGGAGGAGCAAAGCTCAACTTCAGAATTGTGTTTAATCCATTATATTCAAATCTGCCCATACAAAAGGATATATATAGGATTGGAACAACCCTCCAACCATAGGAATAAATGCAAGTTGTTGGAACAACCCTCCAACCATAGGAAATAAATGCAAGTTGTTGGAACAACCCTCCAACCATAGGAAATAAAGCTGCCACGTTTTTTAACATAGACTAATACAAAAAAGTAGTTTAACTCATTAAATGCACATAGAAACATGAACAAACTCCCAACTACTATATATAAAACATAAATAGCCATATCTTGGAAGTTATATTCAGCCCATTATTCTTCCACATGCATAAATATGATTAGGAAATATAATCAGCCCTATCTTCTTCAAATTTATGCCCAATTAATAAGCTCAACCCAAAAAATGCCACCTTGATCTTCTTGGATTCTCCATTTTATAATTAGCCCAACTCAGCCCATTAAGTGCTTCCTTGATTCTCATCATTCTCCCTCTCTTCAAAGGATTCGTCCTCGAATCCATGCAAAGGAAATGCATGATAAATTTTTTTTTTTTAAGTGCACGACTCAACACAAGAAAAGAAAAAAAAAAAAAATCATATCTTTTTTTTTTTTGGTAACTTTGTGCACGACACAATACAACAAGAATAAGAACACGAACAAGAACAAGATATGAAGAACAAAATGATCAGAATATTTTTTTTTATGAACACGATGACACAGAACATAAAAAAAAGATCAGACTTTTTTTTTTTATCATAATAATTTTTTTTAAGAACACGATGACACAAACAAAGACACGAAAACAAAAGGGATAGATAATCTGATTTTAGAACCTGAGCTCTGATACCAAATGATGCGAACCTCAATAACTTGTATTGAGACCCAACAACAAAATTGACATGTTTACCCAGAAAAGCTAAAATCAGATTGTAGTTGATAGTGAACCCGTGACCCAACGCCTATAAAGAGACGCAAACCACGGGTATTCCAAAGATTAGTGAAGACGCCACAATCAGATGCGGAAGGCTGATTGATAAGTCATGGTGTGTGGAGACGCCACAATCAGATGCGAAAGGCTGATTGATAAGTCAAAAATTGTGTTCTGTGAAGAACAAGGGGGAGGAGCAAAGCTCAACTTCAGAATTGTGTTTAATCCATTATATTCAAATCTGCCCATACAAAAGGATATATATAGGATTGGAACAACCCTCCAACCATAGGAATAAATGCAAGTTGTTGGAACAACCCTCCAACCATAGGAAATAAATGCAAGTTGTTGGAACAACCCTCCAACCATAGGAAATAAAGCTGCCACGTTTTTTAACATAGACTAATACAAAAAAGTAGTTTAACTCATTAAATGCACATAGAAACATGAACAAACTCCCAACTACTATATATAAAACATAAATAGCCATATCTTGGAAGTTATATTCAGCCCATTATTCTTCCACATGCATAAATATGATTAGGAAATATAATCAGCCCTATCTTCTTCAAATTTATGCCCAATTAATAAGCTCAACCCAAAAAATGCCACCTTGATCTTCTTGGATTCTCCATTTTATAATTAGCCCAACTCATCCCATTAAGTGCTTCCTTGATTCTCATCATTCTCCCTCTCTTCAAAGGATTCGTCCTCGAATCCATGCAAAGGAAATGCATGATAAATTTTTTTTTTTTAAGTGCACGACTCAACACAAGAAAAGAAAAAAAAAAAAAAATCATATCTTTTTTTTTTTTGGTAACTTTGTGCACGACACAATACAACAAGAATAAGAACACGAACAAGAACAAGATATGAAGAACAAAATGATCAGAATATTTTTTTTTATGAACACGATGACACAGAACATAAAAAAAAGATCAGACTTTTTTTTTTTATCATAATAATTTTTTTTAAGAACACGATGACACAAACAAAGACACGAAAACAAAAGGGATAGATAATCTGATTTTAGAACCTGAGCTCTGATACCAAATGATGCGAACCTCAATAACTTGTATTGAGACCCAACAACAAAATTGACATGTTTACCCAGAAAAGCTAAAATCAGATTGTAGTTGATAGTGAACCCGTGACCCAACGCCTATAAAGAGACGCAAACCACGGGTATTCCAAAGATTAGTGAAGACGCCACAATCAGATGCGGAAGGCTGATTGATAAGTCATGGTGTGTGGAGACGCCACAATCAGATGCGAAAGGCTGATTGATAAGTCAAAAATTGTGTTCTGTGAAGAACAAGGGGGAGGAGCAAAGCTCAACTTCAGAATTGTGTTTAATCCATTATATTCAAATCTGCCCATACAAAAGGATATATATAGGATTGGAACAACCCTCCAACCATAGGAATAAATGCAAGTTGTTGGAACAACCCTCCAACCATAGGAAATAAATGCAAGTTGTTGGAACAACCCTCCAACCATAGGAAATAAAGCTGCCACGTTTTTTAACATAGACTAATACAAAAAAGTAGTTTAACTCATTAAATGCACATAGAAACATGAACAAACTCCCAACTACTATATATAAAACATAAATAGCCATATCTTGGAAGTTATATTCAGCCCATTATTCTTCCACATGCATAAATATGATTAGGAAATATAATCAGCCCTATCTTCTTCAAATTTATGCCCAATTAATAAGCTCAACCCAAAAAATGCCACCTTGATCTTCTTGGATTCTCCATTTTATAATTAGCCCAACTCAGCCCATTAAGTGCTTCCTTGATTCTCATCATTCTCCCTCTCTTCAAAGGATTCGTCCTCGAATCCATGCAAAGGAAATGCATGATAAATTTTTTTTTTTTAAGTGCACGACTCAACACAAGAAAAGAAAAAAAAAAAATCATATCTTTTTTTTTTTTGGTAACTTTGTGCACGACACAATACAACAAGAATAAGAACACGAACAAGAACAAGATATGAAGAACAAAATGATCAGAATATTTTTTTTTATGAACACGATGACACAGAACATAAAAAAAAGATCAGACTTTTTTTTTTTATCATAATAATTTTTTTTAAGAACACGATGACACAAACAAAGACACGAAAACAAAAGGGATAGATAATCTGATTTTAGAACCTGAGCTCTGATACCAAATGATGCGAACCTCAATAACTTGTATTGAGACCCAACAACAAAATTGACATGTTTACCCAGAAAAGCTAAAATCAGATTGTAGTTGATAGTGAACCCGTGACCCAACGCCTATAAAGAGACGCAAACCACGGGTATTCCAAAGATTAGTGAAGACGCCACAATCAGATGCGGAAGGCTGATTGATAAGTCATGGTGTGTGGAGACGCCACAATCAGATGCGAAAGGCTGATTGATAAGTCAAAAATTGTGTTCTGTGAAGAACAAGGGGGAGGAGCAAAGCTCAACTTCAGAATTGTGTTTAATCCATTATATTCAAATCTGCCCATACAAAAGGATATATATAGGATTGGAACAACCCTCCAACCATAGGAATAAATGCAAGTTGTTGGAACAACCCTCCAACCATAGGAAATAAATGCAAGTTGTTGGAACAACCCTCCAACCATAGGAAATAAAGCTGCCACGTTTTTTAACATAGACTAATACAAAAAAGTAGTTTAACTCATTAAATGCACATAGAAACATGAACAAACTCCCAACTACTATATATAAAACATAAATAGCCATATCTTGGAAGTTATATTCAGCCCATTATTCTTCCACATGCATAAATATGATTAGGAAATATAATCAGCCCTATCTTCTTCAAATTTATGCCCAATTAATAAGCTCAACCCAAAAAATGCCACCTTGATCTTCTTGGATTCTCCATTTTATAATTAGCCCAACTCATCCCATTAAGTGCTTCCTTGATTCTCATCATTCTCCCTCTCTTCAAAGGATTCGTCCTCGAATCCATGCAAAGGAAATGCATGATAAATTTTTTTTTTAAGTGCACGACTCAACACAAGAAAAGAAAAAAAAAAAAAAATCATATCTTTTTTTTTTTTGGTAACTTTGTGCACGACACAATACAACAAGAATAAGAACACGAACAAGAACAAGATATGAAGAACAAAATGATCAGAATATTTTTTTTTATGAACACGATGACACAGAACATAAAAAAAAGATCAGACTTTTTTTTTTTATCATAATAATTTTTTTTAAGAACACGATGACACAAACAAAGACACGAAAACAAAAGGGATAGATAATCTGATTTTAGAACCTGAGCTCTGATACCAAATGATGCGAACCTCAATAACTTGTATTGAGACCCAACAACAAAATTGACATGTTTACCCAGAAAAGCTAAAATCAGATTGTAGTTGATAGTGAACCCGTGACCCAACGCCTATAAAGAGACGCAAACCACGGGTATTCCAAAGATTAGTGAAGACGCCACAATCAGATGCGGAAGGCTGATTGATAAGTCATGGTGTGTGGAGACGCCACAATCAGATGCGAAAGGCTGATTGATAAGTCAAAAATTGTGTTCTGTGAAGAACAAGGGGGAGGAGCAAAGCTCAACTTCAGAATTGTGTTTAATCCATTATATTCAAATCTGCCCATACAAAAGGATATATATAAGATTGGAACAACCCTCCAACCATAGGAATAAATGCAAGTTGTTGGAACAACCCTCCAACCATAGGAAATAAATGCAAGTTGTTGGAACAACCCTCCAACCATAGGAAATAAAGCTGCCACGTTTTTTAACATAGACTAATACAAAAAAGTAGTTTAACTCATTAAATGCACATAGAAACATGAACAAACTCCCAACTACTATATATAAAACATAAATAGCCATATCTTGGAAGTTATATTCAGCCCATTATTCTTCCACATGCATAAATATGATTAGGAAATATAATCAGCCCTATCTTCTTCAAATTTATGCCCAATTAATAAGCTCAACCCAAAAAATGCCACCTTGATCTTCTTGGATTCTCCATTTTATAATTAGCCCAACTCAGCCCATTAAGTGCTTCCTTGATTCTCATCATTCTCCCTCTCTTCAAAGGATTCGTCCTCGAATCCATGCAAAGGAAATGCATGATAAATTTTTTTTTTTTAAGTGCACGACTCAACACAAGAAAAGAAAAAAAAAAAAAATCATATCTTTTTTTTTTTTGGTAACTTTGTGCACGACACAATACAACAAGAATAAGAACACGAACAAGAACAAGATATGAAGAACAAAATGATCAGAATATTTTTTTTTATGAACACGATGACACAGAACATAAAAAAAAGATCAGACTTTTTTTTTTTATCATAATAATTTTTTTTAAGAACACGATGACACAAACAAAGACACGAAAACAAAAGGGATAGATAATCTGATTTTAGAACCTGAGCTCTGATACCAAATGATGCGAACCTCAATAACTTGTATTGAGACCCAACAACAAAATTGACATGTTTACCCAGAAAAGCTAAAATCAGATTGTAGTTGATAGTGAACCCGTGACCCAACGCCTATAAAGAGACGCAAACCACGGGTATTCCAAAGATTAGTGAAGACGCCACAATCAGATGCGGAAGGCTGATTGATAAGTCATGGTGTGTGGAGACGCCACAATCAGATGCGAAAGGCTGATTGATAAGTCAAAAATTGTGTTCTGTGAAGAACAAGGGGGAGGAGCAAAGCTCAACTTCAGAATTGTGTTTAATCCATTATATTCAAATCTGCCCATACAAAAGGATATATATAGGATTGGAACAACCCTCCAACCATAGGAATAAATGCAAGTTGTTGGAACAACCCTCCAACCATAGGAAATAAATGCAAGTTGTTGGAACAACCCTCCAACCATAGGAAATAAAGCTGCCACGTTTTTTAACATAGACTAATACAAAAAAGTAGTTTAACTCATTAAATGCACATAGAAACATGAACAAACTCCCAACTACTATATATAAAACATAAATAGCCATATCTTGGAAGTTATATTCAGCCCATTATTCTTCCACATGCATAAATATGATTAGGAAATATAATCAGCCCTATCTTCTTCAAATTTATGCCCAATTAATAAGCTCAACCCAAAAAATGCCACCTTGATCTTCTTGGATTCTCCATTTTATAATTAGCCCAACTCAGCCCATTAAGTGCTTCCTTGATTCTCATCATTCTCCCTCTCTTCAAAGGATTCGTCCTCGAATCCATGCAAAGGAAATGCATGATAAATTTTTTTTTTAAGTGCACGACTCAACACAAGAAAAGAAAAAAAAAAAAAAATCATATCTTTTTTTTTTTTGGTAACTTTGTGCACGACACAATACAACAAGAATAAGAACACGAACAAGAACAAGATATGAAGAACAAAATGATCAGAATATTTTTTTTTATGAACACGATGACACAGAACATAAAAAAAAGATCAGACTTTTTTTTTTTATCATAATAATTTTTTTTAAGAACACGATGACACAAACAAAGACACGAAAACAAAAGGGATAGATAATCTGATTTTAGAACCTGAGCTCTGATACCAAATGATGCGAACCTCAATAACTTGTATTGAGACCCAACAACAAAATTGACATGTTTACCCAGAAAAGCTAAAATCAGATTGTAGTTGATAGTGAACCCGTGACCCAACGCCTATAAAGAGACGCAAACCACGGGTATTCCAAAGATTAGTGAAGACGCCACAATCAGATGCGGAAGGCTGATTGATAAGTCATGGTGTGTGGAGACGCCACAATCAGATGCGAAAGGCTGATTGATAAGTCAAAAATCGTGTTCTGTGAAGAACAAGGGGGAGGAGCAAAGCTCAACTTCAGAATTGTGTTTAATCCATTATATTCAAATCTGCCCATACAAAAGGATATATATAGGATTGGAACAACCCTCCAACCATAGGAATAAATGCAAGTTGTTGGAACAACCCTCCAACCATAGGAAATAAATGCAAGTTGTTGGAACAACCCTCCAACCATAGGAAATAAAGCTGCCACGTTTTTTAACATAGACTAATACAAAAAAGTAGTTTAACTCATTAAATGCACATAGAAACATGAACAAACTCCCAACTACTATATATAAAACATAAATAGCCATATCTTGGAAGTTATATTCAGCCCATTATTCTTCCACATGCATAAATATGATTAGGAAATATAATCAGCCCTATCTTCTTCAAATTTATGCCCAATTAATAAGCTCAACCCAAAAAATGCCACCTTGATCTTCTTGGATTCTCCATTTTATAATTAGCCCAACTCAGCCCATTAAGTGCTTCCTTGATTCTCATCATTCTCCCTCTCTTCAAAGGATTCGTCCTCGAATCCATGCAAAGGAAATGCATGATAAATTTTTTTTTTTTAAGTGCACGACTCAACACAAGAAAAGAAAAAAAAAAAATCATATCTTTTTTTTTTTTGGTAACTTTGTGCACGACACAATACAACAAGAATAAGAACACGAACAAGAACAAGATATGAAGAACAAAATGATCAGAATATTTTTTTTTATGAACACGATGACACAGAACATAAAAAAAAGATCAGACTTTTTTTTTTTATCATAATAATTTTTTTTAAGAACACGATGACACAAACAAAGACACGAAAACAAAAGGGATAGATAATCTGATTTTAGAACCTGAGCTCTGATACCAAATGATGCGAACCTCAATAACTTGTATTGAGACCCAACAACAAAATTGACATGTTTACCCAGAAAAGCTAAAATCAGATTGTAGTTGATAGTGAACCCGTGACCCAACGCCTATAAAGAGACGCAAACCACGGGTATTCCAAAGATTAGTGAAGACGCCACAATCAGATGCGGAAGGCTGATTGATAAGTCATGGTGTGTGGAGACGCCACAATCAGATGCGAAAGGCTGATTGATAAGTCAAAAATTGTGTTCTGTGAAGAACAAGGGGGAGGAGCAAAGCTCAACTTCAGAATTGTGTTTAATCCATTATATTCAAATCTGCCCATACAAAAGGATATATATAGGATTGGAACAACCCTCCAACCATAGGAATAAATGCAAGTTGTTGGAACAACCCTCCAACCATAGGAAATAAATGCAAGTTGTTGGAACAACCCTCCAACCATAGGAAATAAAGCTGCCACGTTTTTTAACATAGACTAATACAAAAAAGTAGTTTAACTCATTAAATGCACATAGAAACATGAACAAACTCCCAACTACTATATATAAAACATAAATAGCCATATCTTGGAAGTTATATTCAGCCCATTATTCTTCCACATGCATAAATATGATTAGGAAATATAATCAGCCCTATCTTCTTCAAATTTATGCCCAATTAATAAGCTCAACCCAAAAAATGCCACCTTGATCTTCTTGGATTCTCCATTTTATAATTAGCCCAACTCAGCCCATTAAGTGCTTCCTTGATTCTCATCATTCTCCCTCTCTTCAAAGGATTCGTCCTCGAATCCATGCAAAGGAAATGCATGATAAATTTTTTTTTTTTAAGTGCACGACTCAACACAAGAAAAGAAAAAAAAAAAAAATCATATCTTTTTTTTTTTTGGTAACTTTGTGCACGACACAATACAACAAGAATAAGAACACGAACAAGAACAAGATATGAAGAACAAAATGATCAGAATATTTTTTTTTATGAACACGATGACACAGAACATAAAAAAAAGATCAGACTTTTTTTTTTTATCATAATAATTTTTTTTAAGAACACGATGACACAAACAAAGACACGAAAACAAAAGGGATAGATAATCTGATTTTAGAACCTGAGCTCTGATACCAAATGATGCGAACCTCAATAACTTGTATTGAGACCCAACAACAAAATTGACATGTTTACCCAGAAAAGCTAAAATCAGATTGTAGTTGATAGTGAACCCGTGACCCAACGCCTATAAAGAGACGCAAACCACGGGTATTCCAAAGATTAGTGAAGACGCCACAATCAGATGCGGAAGGCTGATTGATAAGTCATGGTGTGTGGAGACGCCACAATCAGATGCGAAAGGCTGATTGATAAGTCAAAAATTGTGTTCTGTGAAGAACAAGGGGGAGGAGCAAAGCTCAACTTCAGAATTGTGTTTAATCCATTATATTCAAATCTGCCCATACAAAAGGATATATATAGGATTGGAACAACCCTCCAACCATAGGAATAAATGCAAGTTGTTGGAACAACCCTCCAACCATAGGAAATAAATGCAAGTTGTTGGAACAACCCTCCAACCATAGGAAATAAAGCTGCCACGTTTTTTAACATAGACTAATACAAAAAAGTAGTTTAACTCATTAAATGCACATAGAAACATGAACAAACTCCCAACTACTATATATAAAACATAAATAGCCATATCTTGGAAGTTATATTCAGCCCATTATTCTTCCACATGCATAAATATGATTAGGAAATATAATCAGCCCTATCTTCTTCAAATTTATGCCCAATTAATAAGCTCAACCCAAAAAATGCCACCTTGATCTTCTTGGATTCTCCATTTTATAATTAGCCCAACTCAGCCCATTAAGTGCTTCCTTGATTCTCATCATTCTCCCTCTCTTCAAAGGATTCGTCCTCGAATCCATGCAAAGGAAATGCATGATAAATTTTTTTTTTTTAAGTGCACGACTCAACACAAGAAAAGAAAAAAAAAAAAATCATATCTTTTTTTTTTTTGGTAACTTTGTGCACGACACAATACAACAAGAATAAGAACACGAACAAGAACAAGATATGAAGAACAAAATGATCAGAATATTTTTTTTTATGAACACGATGACACAGAACATAAAAAAAAGATCAGACTTTTTTTTTTTATCATAATAATTTTTTTTAAGAACACGATGACACAAACAAAGACACGAAAACAAAAGGGATAGATAATCTGATTTTAGAACCTGAGCTCTGATACCAAATGATGCGAACCTCAATAACTTGTATTGAGACCCAACAACAAAATTGACATGTTTACCCAGAAAAGCTAAAATCAGATTGTAGTTGATAGTGAACCCGTGACCCAACGCCTATAAAGAGACGCAAACCACGGGTATTCCAAAGATTAGTGAAGACGCCACAATCAGATGCGGAAGGCTGATTGATAAGTCATGGTGTGTGGAGACGCCACAATCAGATGCGAAAGGCTGATTGATAAGTCAAAAATTGTGTTCTGTGAAGAACAAGGGGGAGGAGCAAAGCTCAACTTCAGAATTGTGTTTAATCCATTATATTCAAATCTGCCCATACAAAAGGATATATATAGGATTGGAACAACCCTCCAACCATAGGAATAAATGCAAGTTGTTGGAACAACCCTCCAACCATAGGAAATAAATGCAAGTTGTTGGAACAACCCTCCAACCATAGGAAATAAAGCTGCCACGTTTTTTAACATAGACTAATACAAAAAAGTAGTTTAACTCATTAAATGCACATAGAAACATGAACAAACTCCCAACTACTATATATAAAACATAAATAGCCATATCTTGGAAGTTATATTCAGCCCATTATTCTTCCACATGCATAAATATGATTAGGAAATATAATCAGCCCTATCTTCTTCAAATTTATGCCCAATTAATAAGCTCAACCCAAAAAATGCCACCTTGATCTTCTTGGATTCTCCATTTTATAATTAGCCCAACTCAGCCCATTAAGTGCTTCCTTGATTCTCATCATTCTCCCTCTCTTCAAAGGATTCGTCCTCGAATCCATGCAAAGGAAATGCATGATAAATTTTATTTTTTTAAGTGCACGACTCAACACAAGAAAAGAAAAAAAAAAAAATCATATCTTTTTTTTTTTTGGTAACTTTGTGCACGACACAATACAACAAGAATAAGAACACGAACAAGAACAAGATATGAAGAACAAAATGATCAGAATATTTTTTTTTATGAACACGATGACACAGAACATAAAAAAAAGATCAGACTTTTTTTTTTTATCAGAATAATTTTTTTTAAGAACACGATGACACAAACAAAGACACGAAAACAAAAGGGATAGATAATCTGATTTTAGAACCTGAGCTCTGATACCAAATGATGCGAACCTCAATAACTTGTATTGAGACCCAACAACAAAATTGACATGTTTACCCAGAAAAGCTAAAATCAGATTGTAGTTGATAGTGAACCCGTGACCCAACGCCTATAAAGAGACGCAAACCACAGGTATTCCAAAGATTAGTGAAGACGCCACAATCAGATGCGGAAGGCTGATTGATAAGTCATGGTGTGTGGAGACGCCACAATCAGATGCGAAAGGCTGATTGATAAGTCAAAAATTGTGTTCTGTGAAGAACAAGGGGGAGGAGCAAAGCTCAACTTCAGAATTGTGTTTAATCCATTATATTCAAATCTGCCCATACAAAAGGATATATATAGGATTGGAACAACCCTCCAACCATAGGAATAAATGCAAGTTGTTGGAACAACCCTCCAACCATAGGAAATAAATGCAAGTTGTTGGAACAACCCTCCAACCATAGGAAATAAAGCTGCCACGTTTTTTAACATAGACTAATACAAAAAAGTAGTTTAACTCATTAAATGCACATAGAAACATGAACAAACTCCCAACTACTATATATAAAACATAAATAGCCATATCTTGGAAGTTATATTCAGCCCATTATTCTTCCACATGCATAAATATGATTAGGAAATATAATCAGCCCTATCTTCTTCAAATTTATGCCCAATTAATAAGCTCAACCCAAAAAATGCCACCTTGATCTTCTTGGATTCTCCATTTTATAATTAGCCCAACTCATCCCATTAAGTGCTTCCTTGATTCTCATCATTCTCCCTCTCTTCAAAGGATTCGTCCTCGAATCCATGCAAAGGAAATGCATGATAAATTTTTTTTTTTTAAGTGCACGACTCAACACAAGAAAAGAAAAAAAAAAAATCATATCTTTTTTATTTTTGGTAACTTTGTGCACGACACAATACAACAAGAATAAGAACACGAACAAGAACAAGATATGAAGAACAAAATGATCAGAATATTTTTTTTTATGAACACGATGACACAGAACATAAAAAAAAGATCAGACTTTTTTTTTTTATCATAATAATTTTTTTTAAGAACACGATGACACAAACAAAGACACGAAAACAAAAGGGATAGATAATCTGATTTTAGAACCTGAGCTCTGATACCAAATGATGCGAACCTCAATAACTTGTATTGAGACCCAACAACAAAATTGACATGTTTACCCAGAAAAGCTAAAATCAGATTGTAGTTGATAGTGAACCCGTGACCCAACGCCTATAAAGAGACGCAAACCACGGGTATTCCAAAGATTAGTGAAGACGCCACAATCAGATGCGGAAGGCTGATTGATAAGTCATGGTGTGTGGAGACGCCACAATCAGATGCGAAAGGCTGATTGATAAGTCAAAAATTGTGTTCTGTGAAGAACAAGGGGGAGGAGCAAAGCTCAACTTCAGAATTGTGTTTAATCCATTATATTCAAATCTGCCCATACAAAAGGATATATATAGGATTGGAACAACCCTCCAACCATAGGAATAAATGCAAGTTGTTGGAACAACCCTCCAACCATAGGAAATAAATGCAAGTTGTTGGAACAACCCTCCAACCATAGGAAATAAAGCTGCCACGTTTTTTAACATAGACTAATACAAAAAAGTAGTTTAACTCATTAAATGCACATAGAAACATGAACAAACTCCCAACTACTATATATAAAACATAAATAGCCATATCTTGGAAGTTATATTCAGCCCATTATTCTTCCACATGCATAAATATGATTAGGAAATATAATCAGCCCTATCTTCTTCAAATTTATGCCCAATTAATAAGCTCAACCCAAAAAATGCCACCTTGATCTTCTTGGATTCTCCATTTTATAATTAGCCCAACTCAGCCCATTAAGTGCTTCCTTGATTCTCATCATTCTCCCTCTCTTCAAAGGATTCGTCCTCGAATCCATGCAAAGGAAATGCATGATAAATTTTTTTTTTTTAAGTGCACGACTCAACACAAGAAAAGAAAAAAAAAAAAATCATATCTTTTTTTTTTTTGGTAACTTTGTGCACGACACAATACAACAAGAATAAGAACACGAACAAGAGCAAGATATGAAGAACAAAATGATCAGAATATTTTTTTTTATGAACACGATGACACAGAACATAAAAAAAAGATCAGACTTTTTTTTTTTATCATAATAATTTTTTTTAAGAACACGATGACACAAACAAAGACACGAAAACAAAAGGGATAGATAATCTGATTTTAGAACCTGAGCTCTGATACCAAATGATGCGAACCTCAATAACTTGTATTGAGACCCAACAACAAAATTGACATGTTTACCCAGAAAAGCTAAAATCAGATTGTAGTTGATAGTGAACCCGTGACCCAACGCCTATAAAGAGACGCAAACCACGGGTATTCCAAAGATTAGTGAAGACGCCACAATCAGATGCGGAAGGCTGATTGATAAGTCATGGTGTGTGGAGACGCCACAATCAGATGCGAAAGGCTGATTGATAAGTCAAAAATTGTGTTCTGTGAAGAACAAGGGGGAGGAGCAAAGCTCAACTTCAGAATTGTGTTTAATCCATTATATTCAAATCTGCCCATACAAAAGGATATATATAGGATTGGAACAACCCTCCAACCATAGGAATAAATGCAAGTTGTTGGAACAACCCTCCAACCATAGGAAATAAATGCAAGTTGTTGGAACAACCCTCCAACCATAGGAAATAAAGCTGCCACGTTTTTTAACATAGACTAATACAAAAAAGTAGTTTAACTCATTAAATGCACATAGAAACATGAACAAACTCCCAACTACTATATATAAAACATAAATAGCCATATCTTGGAAGTTATATTCAGCCCATTATTCTTCCACATGCATAAATATGATTAGGAAATATAATCAGCCCTATCTTCTTCAAATTTATGCCCAATTAATAAGCTCAACCCAAAAAATGCCACCTTGATCTTCTTGGATTCTCCATTTTATAATTAGCCCAACTCAGCCCATTAAGTGCTTCCTTGATTCTCATCATTCTCCCTCTCTTCAAAGGATTCGTCCTCGAATCCATGCAAAGGAAATGCATGATAAATTTTTTTTTTTTAAGTGCACGACTCAACACAAGAAAAGAAAAAAAAAAAAATCATATCTTTTTTTTTTTTGGTAACTTTGTGCACGACACAATACAACAAGAATAAGAACACGAACAAGAACAAGATATGAAGAACAAAATGATCAGAATATTTTTTTTTATGAACACGATGACACAGAACATAAAAAAAAGATCAGACTTTTTTTTTTTATCATAATAATTTTTTTTAAGAACACGATGACACAAACAAAGACACGAAAACAAAAGGGATAGATAATCTGATTTTAGAACCTGAGCTCTGATACCAAATGATGCGAACCTCAATAACTTGTATTGAGACCCAACAACAAAATTGACATGTTTACCCAGAAAAGCTAAAATCAGATTGTAGTTGATAGTGAACCCGTGACCCAACGCCTATAAAGAGACGCAAACCACGGGTATTCCAAAGATTAGTGAAGACGCCACAATCAGATGCGGAAGGCTGATTGATAAGTCATGGTGTGTGGAGACGCCACAATCAGATGCGAAAGGCTGATTGATAAGTCAAAAATTGTGTTCTGTGAAGAACAAGGGGGAGGAGCAAAGCTCAACTTCAGAATTGTGTTTAATCCATTATATTCAAATCTGCCCATACAAAAGGATATATATAGGATTGGAACAACCCTCCAACCATAGGAATAAATGCAAGTTGTTGGAACAACCCTCCAACCATAGGAAATAAATGCAAGTTGTTGGAACAACCCTCCAACCATAGGAAATAAAGCTGCCACGTTTTTTAACATAGACTAATACAAAAAAGTAGTTTAACTCATTAAATGCACATAGAAACATGAACAAACTCCCAACTACTATATATAAAACATAAATAGCCATATCTTGGAAGTTATATTCAGCCCATTATTCTTCCACATGCATAAATATGATTAGGAAATATAATCAGCCCTATCTTCTTCAAATTTATGCCCAATTAATAAGCTCAACCCAAAAAATGCCACCTTGATCTTCTTGGATTCTCCATTTTATAATTAGCCCAACTCAGCCCATTAAGTGCTTCCTTGATTCTCATCATTCTCCCTCTCTTCAAAGGATTCGTCCTCGAATCCATGCAAAGGAAATGCATGATAAATTTTTTTTTTTAAGTGCACGACTCAACACAAGAAAAGAAAAAAAAAAAAAAATCATATCTTTTTTTTTTTTGGTAACTTTGTGCACGACACAATACAACAAGAATAAGAACACGAACAAGAACAAGATATGAAGAACAAAATGATCAGAATATTTTTTTTTATGAACACGATGACACAGAACATAAAAAAAAGATCAGACTTTTTTTTTTTATCAGAATAATTTTTTTTAAGAACACGATGACACAAACAAAGACACGAAAACAAAAGGGATAGATAATCTGATTTTAGAACCTGAGCTCTGATACCAAATGATGCGAACCTCAATAACTTGTATTGAGACCCAACAACAAAATTGACATGTTTACCCAGAAAAGCTAAAATCAGATTGTAGTTGATAGTGAACCCGTGACCCAACGCCTATAAAGAGACGCAAACCACGGGTATTCCAAAGATTAGTGAAGACGCCACAATCAGATGCGGAAGGCTGATTGATAAGTCATGGTGTGTGGAGACGCCACAATCAGATGCGAAAGGCTGATTGATAAGTCAAAAATTGTGTTCTGTGAAGAACAAGGGGGAGGAGCAAAGCTCAACTTCAGAATTGTGTTTAATCCATTATATTCAAATCTGCCCATACAAAAGGATATATATAGGATTGGAACAACCCTCCAACCATAGGAATAAATGCAAGTTGTTGGAACAACCCTCCAACCATAGGAAATAAATGCAAGTTGTTGGAACAACCCTCCAACCATAGGAAATAAAGCTGCCACGTTTTTTAACATAGACTAATACAAAAAAGTAGTTTAACTCATTAAATGCACATAGAAACATGAACAAACTCCCAACTACTATATATAAAACATAAATAGCCATATCTTGGAAGTTATATTCAGCCCATTATTCTTCCACATGCATAAATATGATTAGGAAATATAATCAGCCCTATCTTCTTCAAATTTATGCCCAATTAATAAGCTCAACCCAAAAAATGCCACCTTGATCTTCTTGGATTCTCCATTTTATAATTAGCCCAACTCAGCCCATTAAGTGCTTCCTTGATTCTCATCATTCTCCCTCTCTTCAAAGGATTCGTCCTCGAATCCATGCAAAGGAAATGCATGATAAATTTTTTTTTTTTAAGTGCACGACTCAACACAAGAAAAGAAAAAAAAAAAAATCATATCTTTTTTTTTTTGGTAACTTTGTGCACGACACAATACAACAAGAATAAGAACACGAACAAGAACAAGATATGAAGAACAAAATGATCAGAATATTTTTTTTTATGAACACGATGACACAGAACATAAAAAAAAGATCAGACTTTTTTTTTTTATCATAATAATTTTTTTTAAGAACACGATGACACAAACAAAGACACGAAAACAAAAGGGATAGATAATCTGATTTTAGAACCTGAGCTCTGATACCAAATGATGCGAACCTCAATAACTTGTATTGAGACCCAACAACAAAATTGACATGTTTACCCAGAAAAGCTAAAATCAGATTGTAGTTGATAGTGAACCCGTGACCCAACGCCTATAAAGAGACGCAAACCACGGGTATTCCAAAGATTAGTGAAGACGCCACAATCAGATGCGGAAGGCTGATTGATAAGTCATGGTGTGTGGAGACGCCACAATCAGATGCGAAAGGCTGATTGATAAGTCAAAAATTGTGTTCTGTGAAGAACAAGGGGGAGGAGCAAAGCTCAACTTCAGAATTGTGTTTAATCCATTATATTCAAATCTGCCCATACAAAAGGATATATATAGGATTGGAACAACCCTCCAACCATAGGAATAAATGCAAGTTGTTGGAACAACCCTCCAACCATAGGAAATAAATGCAAGTTGTTGGAACAACCCTCCAACCATAGGAAATAAAGCTGCCACGTTTTTTAACATAGACTAATACAAAAAAGTAGTTTAACTCATTAAATGCACATAGAAACATGAACAAACTCCCAACTACTATATATAAAACATAAATAGCCATATCTTGGAAGTTATATTCAGCCCATTATTCTTCCACATGCATAAATATGATTAGGAAATATAATCAGCCCTATCTTCTTCAAATTTATGCCCAATTAATAAGCTCAACCCAAAAAATGCCACCTTGATCTTCTTGGATTCTCCATTTTATAATTAGCCCAACTCAGCCCATTAAGTGCTTCCTTGATTCTCATCATTCTCCCTCTCTTCAAAGGATTCGTCCTCGAATCCATGCAAAGGAAATGCATGATAAATTTTTTTTTTTTAAGTGCACGACTCAACACAAGAAAAGAAAAAAAAAAAAAATCATATCTTTTTTTTTTTTGGTAACTCTGTGCACGACACAATACAACAAGAATAAGAACACGAACAAGAACAAGATATGAAGAACAAAATGATCAGAATATTTTTTTTTATGAACACGATGACACAGAACATAAAAAAAAGATCAGACTTTTTTTTTTATCATAATAATTTTTTTTAAGAACACGATGACACAAACAAAGACACGAAAACAAAAGGGATAGATAATCTGATTTTAGAACCTGAGCTCTGATACCAAATGATGCGAACCTCAATAACTTGTATTGAGACCCAACAACAAAATTGACATGTTTACCCAGAAAAGCTAAAATCAGATTGTAGTTGATAGTGAACCCGTGACCCAACGCCTATAAAGAGACGCAAACCACAGGTATTCCAAAGATTAGTGAAGACGCCACAATCAGATGCGGAAGGCTGATTGATAAGTCATGGTGTGTGGAGACGCCACAATCAGATGCGAAAGGCTGATTGATAAGTCAAAAATTGTGTTCTGTGAAGAACAAGGGGGAGGAGCAAAGCTCAACTTCAGAATTGTGTTTAATCCATTATATTCAAATCTGCCCATACAAAAGGATATATATAGGATTGGAACAACCCTCCAACCATAGGAATAAATGCAAGTTGTTGGAACAACCCTCCAACCATAGGAAATAAATGCAAGTTGTTGGAACAACCCTCCAACCATAGGAAATAAAGCTGCCACGTTTTTTAACATAGACTAATACAAAAAAGTAGTTTAACTCATTAAATGCACATAGAAACATGAACAAACTCCCAACTACTATATATAAAACATAAATAGCCATATCTTGGAAGTTATATTCAGCCCATTATTCTTCCACATGCATAAATATGATTAGGAAATATAATCAGCCCTATCTTCTTCAAATTTATGCCCAATTAATAAGCTCAACCCAAAAAATGCCACCTTGATCTTCTTGGATTCTCCATTTTATAATTAGCCCAACTCAGCCCATTAAGTGCTTCCTTGATTCTCATCATTCTCCCTCTCTTCAAAGGATTCGTCCTCGAATCCATGCAAAGGAAATGCATGATAAATTTTTTTTTTTTAAGTGCACGACTCAACACAAGAAAAGAAAAAAAAAAAAAAATCATATCTTTTTTTTTTTGGTAACTTTGTGCACGACACAATAAAACAAGAATAAGAACACGAACAAGAACAAGATATGAAGAACAAAATGATCAGAATATTTTTTTTTATGAACACGATGACACAGAACATAAAAAAAAGATCAGACTTTTTTTTTTATCATAATAATTTTTTTTAAGAACACGATGACACAAACAAAGACACGAAAACAAAAGGGATAGATAATCTGATTTTAGAACCTGAGCTTTGATACCAAATGATGCGAACCTCAATAACTTGTATTGAGACCCAACAACAAAATTGACATGTTTACCCAGAAAAGCTAAAATCAGATTGTAGTTGATAGTGAACCCGTGACCCAACGCCTATAAAGAGACGCAAACCACGGGTATTCCAAAGATTAGTGAAGACGCCACAATCAGATGCGGAAGGCTGATTGATAAGTCATGGTGTGTGGAGACGCCACAATCAGATGCGAAAGGCTGATTGATAAGTCAAAAATTGTGTTCTGTGAAGAACAAGGGGGAGGAGCAAAGCTCAACTTCAGAATTGTGTTTAATCCATTATATTCAAATCTGCCCATACAAAAGGATATATATAGGATTGGAACAACCCTCCAACCATAGGAATAAATGCAAGTTGTTGGAACAACCCTCCAACCATAGGAAATAAATGCAAGTTGTTGGAACAACCCTCCAACCATAGGAAATAAAGCTGCCACGTTTTTTAACATAGACTAATACAAAAAAGTAGTTTAACTCATTAAATGCACATAGAAACATGAACAAACTCCCAACTACTATATATAAAACATAAATAGCCATATCTTGGAAGTTATATTCAGCCCATTATTCTTCCACATGCATAAATATGATTAGGAAATATAATCAGCCCTATCTTCTTCAAATTTATGCCCAATTAATAAGCTCAACCCAAAAAATGCCACCTTGATCTTCTTGGATTCTCCATTTTATAATTAGCCCAACTCAGCCCATTAAGTGCTTCCTTGATTCTCATCATTCTCCCTCTCTTCAAAGGATTCGTCCTCGAATCCATGCAAAGGAAATGCATGATAAATTTTTTTTTTTTAAGTGCACGACTCAACACAAGGAAAGAAAAAAAAAAAAAAAATCATATCTTTTTTCTTTTTGGTAACTTTGTGCACGACACAATAAAACAAGAATAAGAACACGAACAAGAACAAGATATGAAGAACAAAATGATCAGAATATTTTTTTTTATGAACACGATGACACAGAACATAAAAAAAAGATCAGACTATTTTTTTTTATCAGAATAATTTTTTTTAAGAACACGATGACACAAACAAAGACACGAAAACAAAAGGGATAGATAATCTGATTTTAGAACCTGAGCTCTGATACCAAATGATGCGAACCTCAATAACTTGTATTGAGACCCAACAACAAAATTGACATGTTTACCCAGAAAAGCTAAAATCAGATTGTAGTTGATAGTGAACCCGTGACCCAACGCCTATAAAGAGACGCAAACCACAGGTATTCCAAAGATTAGTGAAGACGCCACAATCAGATGCGGAAGGCTGATTGATAAGTCATGGTGTGTGGAGACGCCACAATCAGATGCGAAAGGCTGATTGATAAGTCAAAAATTGTGTTCTGTGAAGAACAAGGGGGAGGAGCAAAGCTCAACTTCAGAATTGTGTTTAATCCATTATATTCAAATCTGCCCATACAAAAGGATATATATAGGATTGGAACAACCCTCCAACCATAGGAATAAATGCAAGTTGTTGGAACAACCCTCCAACCATAGGAAATAAATGCAAGTTGTTGGAACAACCCTCCAACCATAGGAAATAAAGCTGCCACGTTTTTTAACATAGACTAATACAAAAAAGTAGTTTAACTCATTAAATGCACATAGAAACATGAACAAACTCCCAACTACTATATATAAAACATAAATAGCCATATCTTTTTTTTTTCGGAAAATAAAAAAAAAAAAAAAAAAAAAAAAAAAAAAAAAAGCCATATCTTGGAAGTTATATTCAGCCCATTATTCTTCCACATGCATAAATATGATTAGGAAATATAATCAGCCCTATCTTCTTCAAATTTATGCCCAATTAATAAGCTCAACCCAAAAAATGCCACCTTGATCTTCTTGGATTCTCCATTTTATAATTAGCCCAACTCAGCCCATTAAGTGCTTCCTTGATTCTCATCATTCTCCCTCTCTTCAAAGGATTCGTCCTCGAATCCATGCAAAGGAAATGCATGATAAATTTTTTTTTTTAAGTGCACGACTCAACACAAGGAAAGAAAAAAAAAAAAAAAATCATATCTTTTTTTTTTTTTGGTAACTTTGTGCACGACACAATAAAACAAGAATAAGAACACGAACAAGAACAAGATATGAAGAACAAAATGATCAGAATATTTTTTTTTATGAACACGATGACACAGAACATAAAAAAAAGATCAGACTTTTTTTTTTTATCAGAATAATTTTTTTTAAGAACACGATGACACAAACAAAGACACGAAAACAAAAGGGATAGATAATCTGATTTTAGAACCTGAGCTCTGATACCAAATGATGCGAACCTCAATAACTTGTATTGAGACCCAACAACAAAATTGACATGTTTACCCAGAAAAGCTAAAATCAGATTGTAGTTGATAGTGAACCCGTGACCCAACGCCTATAAAGAGACGCAAACCACAGGTATTCCAAAGATTAGTGAAGACGCCACAATCAGATGCGGAAGGCTGATTGATAAGTCATGGTGTGTGGAGACGCCACAATCAGATGCGAAAGGCTGATTGATAAGTCAAAAATTGTGTTCTGTGAAGAACAAGGGGGAGGAGCAAAGCTCAACTTCAGAATTGTGTTTAATCCATTATATTCAAATCTGCCCATACAAAAGGATATATATAGGATTGGAACAACCCTCCAACCATAGGAATAAATGCAAGTTGTTGGAACAACCCTCCAACCATAGGAAATAAATGCAAGTTGTTGGAACAACCCTCCAACCATAGGAAATAAAGCTGCCACGTTTTTTAACATAGACTAATACAAAAAAGTAGTTTAACTCATTAAATGCACATAGAAACATGAACAAACTCCCAACTACTATATATAAAACATAAATAGCCATATCTTGGAAGTTATATTCAGCCCATTATTCTTCCACATGCATAAATATGATTAGGAAATATAATCAGCCCTATCTTCTTCAAATTTATGCCCAATTAATAAGCTCAACCCAAAAAATGCCACCTTGATCTTCTTGGATTCTCCATTTTATAATTAGCCCAACTCAGCCCATTAAGTGCTTCCTTGATTCTCATCATTCTCCCTCTCTTCAAAGGATTCGTCCTCGAATCCATGCAAAGGAAATGCATGATAATTTTTTTTTTTTAAGTGCACGACTCAACACAAGAAAAGAAAAAAAAAAATCATATCTTTTTTTTTTTTGGTAACTTTGTGCACGACACAATACAACAAGAATAAGAACACGAACAAGAACAAGATATGAAGAACAAAATGATCAGAATATTTTTTTTTATGAACACGATGACACAGAACATAAAAAAAAGATCAGACTTTTTTTTTTTATCATAATAATTTTTTTTAAGAACACGATGACACAAACAAAGACACGAAAACAAAAGGGATAGATAATCTGATTTTAGAACCTGAGCTCTGATACCAAATGATGCGAACCTCAATAACTTGTATTGAGACCCAACAACAAAATTGACATGTTTACCCAGAAAAGCTAAAATCAGATTGTAGTTGATAGTGAACCCGTGACCCAACGCCTATAAAGAGACGCAAACCACGGGTATTCCAAAGATTAGTGAAGACGCCACAATCAGATGCGGAAGGCTGATTGATAAGTCATGGTGTGTGGAGACGCCACAATCAGATGCGAAAGGCTGATTGATAAGTCAAAAATTGTGTTCTGTGAAGAACAAGGGGGAGGAGCAAAGCTCAACTTCAGAATTGTGTTTAATCCATTATATTCAAATCTGCCCATACAAAAGGATATATATAGGATTGGAACAACCCTCCAACCATAGGAATAAATGCAAGTTGTTGGAACAACCCTCCAACCATAGGAAATAAATGCAAGTTGTTGGAACAACCCTCCAACCATAGGAAATAAAGCTGCCACGTTTTTTAACATAGACTAATACAAAAAAGTAGTTTAACTCATTAAATGCACATAGAAACATGAACAAACTCCCAACTACTATACATAAAACATAAATAGCCATATCTTGGAAGTTATATTCAGCCCATTATTCTTCCACATGCATAAATATGATTAGGAAATATAATCAGCCCTATCTTCTTCAAATTTATGCCCAATTAATAAGCTCAACCCAAAAAATGCCACCTTGATCTTCTTGGATTCTCCATTTTATAATTAGCCCAACTCAGCCCATTAAGTGCTTCCTTGATTCTCATCATTCTCCCTCTCTTCAAAGGATTCGTCCTCGAATCCATGCAAAGGAAATGCATGATAAATTTTTTTTTTTTAAGTGCACGACTCAACACAAGAAAAGAAAAAAAAAAATCATATCTTTTTTTTTTTTGGTAACTTTGTGCACGACACAATACAACAAGAATAAGAACACGAACAAGAACAAGATATGAAGAACAAAATGATCAGAATATTTTTTTTTATGAACACGATGACACAGAACATAAAAAAAAAGATCAGACTTTTTTTTTTTATCAGAATAATTTTTTTTAAGAACACGATGACACAAACAAAGACACGAAAACAAAAGGGATAGATAATCTGATTTTAGAACCTGAGCTCTGATACCAAATGATGCGAACCTCAATAACTTGTATTGAGACCCAACAACAAAATTGACATGTTTACCCAGAAAAGCTAAAATCAGATTGTAGTTGATAGTGAACCCGTGACCCAACGCCTATAAAGAGACGCAAACCACGGGTATTCCAAAGATTAGTGAAGACGCCACAATCAGATGCGGAAGGCTGATTGATAAGTCATGGTGTGTGGAGACGCCACAATCAGATGCGAAAGGCTGATTGATAAGTCAAAAATTGTGTTCTGTGAAGAACAAGGGGGAGGAGCAAAGCTCAACTTCAGAATTGTGTTTAATCCATTATATTCAAATCTGCCCATACAAAAGGATATATATAGGATTGGAACAACCCTCCAACCATAGGAATAAATGCAAGTTGTTGGAACAACCCTCCAACCATAGGAAATAAATGCAAGTTGTTGGAACAACCCTCCAACCATAGGAAATAAAGCTGCCACGTTTTTTAACATAGACTAACACAAAAAAGTAGTTTAACTCATTAAATGCACATAGAAACATGAACAAACTCCCAACTACTATATATAAAACATAAATAGCCATATCTTGGAAGTTATATTCAGCCCATTATTCTTCCACATGCATAAATATGATTAGGAAATATAATCAGCCCTATCTTCTTCAAATTTATGCCCAATTAATAAGCTCAACCCAAAAAATGCCACCTTGATCTTCTTGGATTCTCCATTTTATAATTAGCCCAACTCAGCCCATTAAGTGCTTCCTTGATTCTCATCATTCTCCCTCTCTTCAAAGGATTCGTCCTCGAATCCATGCAAAGGAAATGCATGATAATTTTTTTTTTTTTAAGTGCACGACTCAACACAAGAAAAGAAAAAAAAAAAAATCATATCTTTTTTTTTTTTGGTAACTTTGTGCACGACACAATACAACAAGAATAAGAACACGAACAAGAACAAGATATGAAGAACAAAATGATCAGAATATTTTTTTTTATGAACACGATGACACAGAACATAAAAAAAAGATCAGACTTTTTTTTTTTATCATAATAATTTTTTTTAAGAACACGATGACACAAACAAAGACACGAAAACAAAAGGGATAGATAATCTGATTTTAGAACCTGAGCTCTGATACCAAATGATGCGAACCTCAATAACTTGTATTGAGACCCAACAACAAAATTGACATGTTTACCCAGAAAAGCTAAAATCAGATTGTAGTTGATAGTGAACCCGTGACCCAACGCCTATAAAGAGACGCAAACCACGGGTATTCCAAAGATTAGTGAAGACGCCACAATCAGATGCGGAAGGCTGATTGATAAGTCATGGTGTGTGGAGACGCCACAATCAGATGCGAAAGGCTGATTGATAAGTCAAAAATTGTGTTCTGTGAAGAACAAGGGGGAGGAGCAAAGCTCAACTTCAGAATTGTGTTTAATCCATTATATTCAAATCTGCCCATACAAAAGGATATATATAGGATTGGAACAACCCTCCAACCATAGGAATAAATGCAAGTTGTTGGAACAACCCTCCAACCATAGGAAATAAATGCAAGTTGTTGGAACAACCCTCCAACCATAGGAAATAAAGCTGCCACGTTTTTTAACATAGACTAATACAAAAAAGTAGTTTAACTCATTAAATGCACATAGAAACATGAACAAACTCCCAACTACTATATATAAAACATAAATAGCCATATCTTGGAAGTTATATTCAGCCCATTATTCTTCCACATGCATAAATATGATTAGGAAATATAATCAGCCCTATCTTCTTCAAATTTATGCCCAATTAATAAGCTCAACCCAAAAAATGCCACCTTGATCTTCTTGGATTCTCCATTTTATAATTAGCCCAACTCAGCCCATTAAGTGCTTCCTTGATTCTCATCATTCTCCCTCTCTTCAAAGGATTCGTCCTCGAATCCATGCAAAGGAAATGCATGATAAATTTTTTTTTTTTAAGTGCACGACTCAACACAAGGAAAGAAAAAAAAAAAAAAAATCATATCTTTTTTTTTTTTGGTAACTTTGTGCACGACACAATAAAACAAGAATAAGAACACGAACAAGAACAAGATATGAAGAACAAAATGATCAGAATATTTTTTTTTATGAACACGATGACACAGAACATAAAAAAAAGATCAGACTTTTTTTTTTTATCAGAATAATTTTTTTTAAGAACACGATGACACAAACAAAGACACGAAAACAAAAGGGATAGATAATCTGATTTTAGAACCTGAGCTCTGATACCAAATGATGCGAACCTCAATAACTTGTATTGAGACCCAACAACAAAATTGACATGTTTACCCAGAAAAGCTAAAATCAGATTGTAGTTGATAGTGAACCCGTGACCCAACGCCTATAAAGAGACGCAAACCACAGGTATTCCAAAGATTAGTGAAGACGCCACAATCAGATGCGGAAGGCTGATTGATAAGTCATGGTGTGTGGAGACGCCACAATCAGATGCGAAAGGCTGATTGATAAGTCAAAAATTGTGTTCTGTGAAGAACAAGGGGGAGGAGCAAAGCTCAACTTCAGAATTGTGTTTAATCCATTATATTCAAATCTGCCCATACAAAAGGATATATATAGGATTGGAACAACCCTCCAACCATAGGAATAAATGCAAGTTGTTGGAACAACCCTCCAACCATAGGAAATAAATGCAAGTTGTTGGAACAACCCTCCAACCATAGGAAATAAAGCTGCCACGTTTTTTAACATAGACTAATACAAAAAAGTAGTTTAACTCATTAAATGCACATAGAAACATGAACAAACTCCCAACTACTATATATAAAACATAAATAGCCATATCTTGGAAGTTATATTCAGCCCATTATTCTTCCACATGCATAAATATGATTAGGAAATATAATCAGCCCTATCTTCTTCAAATTTATGCCCAATTAATAAGCTCAACCCAAAAAATGCCACCTTGATCTTCTTGGATTCTCCATTTTATAATTAGCCCAACTCAGCCCATTAAGTGCTTCCTTGATTCTCATCATTCTCCCTCTCTTCAAAGGATTCGTCCTCGAATCCATGCAAAGGAAATGCATGATAATTTTTTTTTTTTTAAGTGCACGACTCAACACAAGAAAAGAAAAAAAAAAAAATCATATCTTTTTTTTTTTTGGTAACTTTGTGCACGACACAATACAACAAGAATAAGAACACGAACAAGAACAAGATATGAAGAACAAAATGATCAGAATATTTTTTTTTATGAACACGATGACACAGAACATAAAAAAAAGATCAGACTTTTTTTTTTTATCATAATAATTTTTTTTAAGAACACGATGACACAAACAAAGACACGAAAACAAAAGGGATAGATAATCTGATTTTAGAACCTGAGCTCTGATACCAAATGATGCGAACCTCAATAACTTGTATTGAGACCCAACAACAAAATTGACATGTTTACCCAGAAAAGCTAAAATCAGATTGTAGTTGATAGTGAACCCGTGACCCAACGCCTATAAAGAGACGCAAACCACGGGTATTCCAAAGATTAGTGAAGACGCCACAATCAGATGCGGAAGGCTGATTGATAAGTCATGGTGTGTGGAGACGCCACAATCAGATGCGAAAGGCTGATTGATAAGTCAAAAATTGTGTTCTGTGAAGAACAAGGGGGAGGAGCAAAGCTCAACTTCAGAATTGTGTTTAATCCATTATATTCAAATCTGCCCATACAAAAGGATATATATAGGATTGGAACAACCCTCCAACCATAGGAATAAATGCAAGTTGTTGGAACAACCCTCCAACCATAGGAAATAAATGCAAGTTGTTGGAACAACCCTCCAACCATAGGAAATAAAGCTGCCACGTTTTTTAACATAGACTAATACAAAAAAGTAGTTTAACTCATTAAATGCACATAGAAACATGAACAAACTCCCAACTACTATATATAAAACATAAATAGCCATATCTTGGAAGTTATATTCAGCCCATTATTCTTCCACATGCATAAATATGATTAGGAAATATAATCAGCCCTATCTTCTTCAAATTTATGCCCAATTAATAAGCTCAACCCAAAAAATGCCACCTTGATCTTCTTGGATTCTCCATTTTATAATTAGCCCAACTCAGCCCATTAAGTGCTTCCTTGATTCTCATCATTCTCCCTCTCTTCAAAGGATTCGTCCTCGAATCCATGCAAAGGAAATGCATGATAATTTTTTTTTTTAAGTGCACGACTCAACACAAGAAAAGAAAAAAAAAATCATATCTTTTTTTTTTTTGGTAACTTTGTGCACGACACAATACAACAAGAATAAGAACACGAACAAGAACAAGATATGAAGAACAAAATGATCAGAATATTTTTTTTATGAACACGATGACACAGAACATAAAAAAAAGATCAGACTTTTTTTTTTATCAGAATAATTTTTTTTAAGAACACGATGACACAAACAAAGACACGAAAACAAAAGGGATAGATAATCTGATTTTAGAACCTGAGCTCTGATACCAAATGATGCGAACCTCAATAACTTGTATTGAGACCCAACAACAAAATTGACATGTTTACCCAGAAAAGCTAAAATCAGATTGTAGTTGATAGTGAACCCGTGACCCAACGCCTATAAAGAGACGCAAACCACGGGTATTCCAAAGATTAGTGAAGACGCCACAATCAGATGCGGAAGGCTGATTGATAAGTCATGGTGTGTGGAGACGCCACAATCAGATGCGAAAGGCTGATTGATAAGTCAAAAATTGTGTTCTGTGAAGAACAAGGGGGAGGAGCAAAGCTCAACTTCAGAATTGTGTTTAATCCATTATATTCAAATCTGCCCATACAAAAGGATATATATAGGATTGGAACAACCCTCCAACCATAGGAATAAATGCAAGTTGTTGGAACAACCCTCCAACCATAGGAAATAAATGCAAGTTGTTGGAACAACCCTCCAACCATAGGAAATAAAGCTGCCACGTTTTTTAACATAGACTAATACAAAAAAGTAGTTTAACTCATTAAATGCACATAGAAACATGAACAAACTCCCAACTACTATATATAAAACATAAATAGCCATATCTTGGAAGTTATATTCAGCCCATTATTCTTCCACATGCATAAATATGATTAGGAAATATAATCAGCCCTATCTTCTTCAAATTTATGCCCAATTAATAAGCTCAACCCAAAAAATGCCACCTTGATCTTCTTGGATTCTCCATTTTATAATTAGCCCAACTCAGCCCATTAAGTGCTTCCTTGATTCTCATCATTTATGCCCAATTAATAAGCTCAACCCCATTTATGCCCAAATTTATTGATGGGAATCAAGGAGCACCAAAGGATCCATTACAAGTCCCAGTTGGACCAATTACAAGGGCAAGGGCTAAACGGTTCAAAGAAGCAGTTAATGGGCTGATCCACGAAGTTTGGGCTAACTCCAAAGTAGTGAAGGCCAAGATGGGACCACATAATGATAAGGGGTTGACTAATGTTATCCAGCTCATAGAAGGAGCTGATTAGGTGTAATGGACGTTTTTGGCATTTGGAAGATGATTTGAAGATGCTACTTGCCAACTGCCAACTACCTGTCATTAATTTTAGCTTCCAACTACTTACTTTATTGTAACTGCTTGTTATTATTGTAGTTGTCTTTGTAATTCAGTTATAAAAGGGGATGTATCCATCATAAGCAAATTAGTTCTGAATAAAAATCATTTTGAGTGAGAGTAAACCTCTTTGGTTCTTTTAGAACTCTTTGAACTTATCAGATTTCCATCTGTGGCGTTCTAACTCCGACTTATCAAGCAGTCTTCCACAACTGTTTGTGGCGTCATCACTTACCATCCATTCCTATCTTAGAGAAACGATCTGGGAACAAATTTCATACGGGTTCCTTCACTTCGTGGGCGGAGTTCGTATCATTTGGTATCAGAGCCTGGCTCTAAGTCAGGTTACTATCTTTATTTGTGTTTCTGTAGGTTCTGTTTGTTCTTCAGTTTTATCTTTATCAGTACCTAGGTTCTGCTTGATCTTGTCCCGTATTCAGTTTTATATTCGTGTTTGATTAAAAAAAAAAAAAGAAGAGAAGAAAAGGGAAGAAGAGAAGAGATCGGTAAGCCAAAAAAAAAAAAAATACAAAAACTCGGCTTAAAATTTTATTTTTGTTTTACAATATTTGGGGTCTAAGAAGTCCAAATCTGACCTTACTCCATAGTGTGAAAAAAAAAAAAAAAAAAAATTCCCGAAAATTCCATTTTTTGTGCTATTGGAAACCTAGTCTTCCGCATTCGTTTGAGTCGTGCTCTCAATTTCCAAATTCGATTGGTCTAGTTTGGGAGTGGGGATTGTTACTAAGAAATCTGATTCTTGTTTGATTAGTTTGATAAGAACCAAGCGAGATTTACTACGAGTGGAAAAAGGCAAGAGAGGTGAGCGTACTAGAGGGTAAAAGCCAAATTTCTTGAGTGAAACACGTGAGGGAGTGAGAATCTGTTTCTAACCCACTTTTGCAGGAATCATGGCTCTAAACCAAGATAAAAACCCAAATGAAGAAGATCAACAACAGGTTATTCCAAATTTGCAAATCCAAGCTTTAATGGGAGAAATGAGACGGATGATGAGGGCGGAACTAGAGCAGTTGCATGATAGGATGGATAGGGTAGAAGAGGGAACACAACGGGGGCAGCCACGAATTGCTCCTAATGCACAAAGAAGGGAGAGAGTTCATGAAGAGGAAGGATACTTTGGGGAAGGGTTTGGTGAGGAAGATGATGGGGATCCAAATATCCACAATAGGAGAAATGGTGGGCGGTTTAGAGAAGCTAGGAATAGGGAAGATAACAATTTGGGTAGTATTAAGATGCAGATTCCGTCATTTCAAGGTAAAAATGATCCAGAGGTTTATCTTGAATGGGAAAGGAAGGTGGAATTGGTGTTTGAATGTCACAACTATTCTGAGCTTAAAAAGGTCAAACTTGCAGCCATTGAGTTTTCTGACTATGCTATTGTTTGGTGGGATCAATTGGTGATAAACAGGAGAAGAAATAGAGATCGACCTATTGAGACGTGGGAAGAAATGAAAACCGTGATGAGGAGGCGATTTGTGCCAAGCCATTACTACCGGGAGTTGTACCAGAAATTGCAAGGCCTTAGACAAGGTACCCGGAGTGTAGATGATTATTATCAGGAAATGGAAATGGCTATGATCCGAGCAAATGTAGAGGAGGACCGGGAGGCAACTATGGCTAGGTTTTTGGGTGGTTTGAACCGAGAAATTGCCAATTTGGTGGAATTGCAGCATTATGTGGAACTGGAGGATATGGTACACGTGGCTGTCAAGATTGAGCGCCAACTCAAGAGGGGGGGCAGCAACGCACGACGTAATCCTACCTCGAGTTCTTGGAAGCCGCATTTCGTGCAAAAGGAAGAAAAGCAAGTCGCGGCTAAACCCAAGACTGAACAAATGCAAGAAAAGGCTAGCCATGGGAATCAAGAAAAGACTGATTCTTCCAATACTCGAAATCGTGATATCAAGTGTTTTAAATGCCAAGGCAGGGGTCATATAGCAAGCCAATGTCCAAACAAAAGGGTTATGGTGTTGCGAGATGATGGTGAAATTGAGACCGAGGATGAAGATGATACCGACTCTATGCCACCATTGGAGGACGTGGGTTGTGAGGAGTACGCAGTTCATGGTGATTTGTTGGTATCAAGGAGGGCTTTGAGTATGCAGGCTAAAGAAGAGGAAGAGGTGCAGCGAGAAAATATCTTTCATACTCGATGCCATGTGCAAAACAAGGTGTGTAGTGTGATTATTGATGGAGGAAGTTGTACAAATGCTGCTAGCATTACGATGGTGGAGAAATTAGGGCTGCCAACAATTACACACCCCCGGCCTTATAAATTGCAATGGCTCAATGATTCTGGAGAAATAAGAGTTACTAAACAGGTGATGGTTTCTTTCCGCATCGGAAAATATGAAGATGAAGTTTTGTGTGATGTAGTCCCGATGCAAGCAGGACATTTACTGTTGGGCCGACCATGGCAATTCGATCGGCGAGTCAATCATGATGGATTCACCAACAAATACTCTTTTGTACTCAATCAAAAACCAATCACTCTTGTTCCATTGACACCAAAACAGGTTTATGAGGATCAAGTGAGGATGCAAAAAGAGAGTGATCAAGAGAAAAAGAGTGAAAAAAAGAGAGAAATCGAGAAAATTGAGAGAGAAAAAGAAAAGAAAGGTGAAGTCATTGAGAGAAAAAAAGAGGGAAAACAAAAGAATTTTTATGCAAGAGCGAGTGAGATAAAAAGAGCGTTGTTTTCAAATCAGCCTATACTTGTACTTTTATACAAGGAGGCATTTTTGAACACTAACGAACTTAACCCCTCTTTGCCTAGTTCTATTGTGACTCTTTTGCAGGATTATGAGGATGTTTTTCCCGAGGAAACACCCCATGGTTTACCACCAATCCGAGGGATTGAGCATTGTATTGATTTCGTGCCCGGAGCAACTATTCCAAACAAACCAGCCTATAGAAGTAATCCAGAGGAGACAAAGGAACTTCAAAGGCAGGTTAGTGAATTGATGGAAAAGGGGTACGTAAGGGAAAGCATGAGTCCATGTGCAGTTCCAGTGCTGTTAGTACCTAAGAAGGATGGGACATGGAGAATGTGTGTTGACTGTCGAGCCATCAATAACATAACGGTAAAGTATCGCCATCCTATCCCTCGTTTAGATGATATGATAGATGAGCTTCATGGTTCTTGTGTGTTTTCTAAGATTGATTTAAAAAGTGGTTATCATCAGATTCGAATGAAAGAAGGAGATGAATGGAAAACTGCCTTTAAAACAAAATATGGTTTATATGAGTGGTTAGTTATGCCTTTTGGTTTGACTAATGCTCCAAGCACTTTTATGAGACTTATGAACCATGTTTTGCGTGCATTTATAGGCAAATTTGTTGTTGTCTACTTTGATGATATCCTCATTTATAGCAAAAACTTGGTTGATCATGAAGTACATTTGAAATCTGTTTTAGATGTGCTTAGGGAAGAAAAGTTATTTGCTAATTTGAAAAAGTGTACTTTTGGCACCGATAAACTTGTATTTCTGGGATTTATTGTTAGTGCACAAGGTATACAGGTTGATGAAGAGAAAGTGCGGGCAATACAAGATTGGCCAAGTCCCGCAAGTGTAGGAAATGTTCGAAGTTTTCACGGACTTGCTAGTTTTTACCGGCGGTTTGTGAAAGATTTCAGCAGCATAGCCGCACCACTCACTGAAGTCATCAAAAAGAATGTTGGGTTCAAATGGGGTGAAGAACAAGAGAAGGCGTTTCAGTTGATCAAACAAAAGCTGACCAATGCACCCTTATTGGCTTTACCTAACTTTTCAAAGATGTTTGAGATTGAATGTGATGCTTCAGGTTTAGGGATCGGCGCTGTTCTTATGCAAGAAGGACGGCCAATTGCATACTTTAGTGAGAAATTAAATGGGGCAGCCTTGAACTACCCTACTTATGACAAGGAGTTGTATGCATTGGTTCGAGCTTTAGAGACATGGCAGCACTACTTATGGCCTAAGGAGTTTGTGATTCACACTGATCATGAATCCTTGAAGCATTTGAAAGGCCAACACAAGCTGAACAAGAGACATGCACGATGGGTGGAGTTCATAGAGACTTTTCCATACGTCATTCGGTACAAACAGGGTAAGGAAAACATTGTTGCAGATGCACTTTCCCGCAGGTATACCCTACTCTCTACTCTTGATGCTAAATTGCTTGGGTTTGAACATGTTAAAGAATTATATGCCAGTGATCCTGATTTCAATGTTGAGTATCAATCTTGTGAGAAAAATGCTAGTGGGAAGTATTTTAGGCATGATGGTTTCTTATTTCGAGAGAATAAGTTGTGTGTGCCTAATTGTTCTTTGAGAGATTTGCTAGTGAGGGAATCTCATGGTGGAGGGTTAATGGGGCACTTTGGCATTGTTAAAACATTAGCTGTGTTGCAGGAACATTTCTATTGGCCACATATGAAAAGGGATGTTGAGAGAATTTGTGATAGGTGTGTCACGTGTAGGCAAGCAAAATCCCGAGTGCAACCCCATGGTTTATACACACCACTGCCCGTTCCTAATGCACCTTGGATTGATATCTCGATGGACTTTGTGTTAGGTTTACCTAGGTCAAAACGAGGTAGAGATTCAGTTTTTGTGGTTGTGGATCGATTTTCTAAAATGGCACATTTTATTCCATGTCACAAAACTGATGATGCTTCACATGTTGCTGACTTGTTCTTTAGAGAGATTGTGAGATTGCATGGAATGCCTCGGACCATAGTTTCAGATAGAGATGCTAAGTTCTTAAGTTACTTTTGGAAGACCTTGTGGTGTAAGTTAGGAACTAAGTTATTGTTCTCTACTACTTGTCATCCACAAACTGATGGTCAAACTGAAGTAGTAAACAGGTCTTTGTCTACTTTGTTGAGGGCCATTATTCAAAAGAACATCAAAACTTGGGAAGAATGTTTACCGCATGTTGAGTTTGCTTATAATCGTTCTGTTCATTCTGCTACTAAGTTTTCACCATTTGAAATTGTTTATGGTTTTAATCCTTTAACTCCATTGGATTTAACTCCATTACCTTTATCTGAATGTGTTAACTTGGATGGAAAGAAAAAGGCTGAATTTGTTAAGCAGGTACATGAGAAAGCAAAGCTCAACATCGAGAGGAGGACAGAGCAATATGAAAAACAGGCAAATAAAGGGCGCCGACAACTGATTTTTGAACCTGGAGATTGGGTTTGGTTGCACCTAAGGAAAGAAAGATTCCCAGCGCAAAGGCGTTCTAAGCTACTTCCGAGGGGCGATGGCCCTTTTCAAGTTCTGGAGCGTATCAATGACAATGCATACAAGTTGGATTTGCCAGGTGAGTACAATGTTAGTGCTACATTCAATGTCACTGATTTAAGTCCTTTTGATGTAGGTGATGATTTGAGGACAAATCCTTTCCAAGAGGGAGGGAATGATGGGAATCAAGGAGCACCAAAGGATCCATTACAAGTCCCAGTTGGACCAATTACAAGGGCAAGGGCTAAACGGTTCAAAGAAGCAGTTAATGGGCTGATCCACGAAGTTTGGGCTAACTCCAAAGTAGTGAAGGCCAAGATGGGACCACATAATGATAAGGGGTTGACTAATGTTATCCAGCTCATAGAAGGAGCTGATTAGGTGTAATGGACGTTTTTGGCATTTGGAAGATGATTTGAAGATGCTACTTGCCAACTGCCAACTACCTGTCATTAATTTTAGCTTCCAACTACTTACTTTATTGTAACTGCTTGTTATTATTGTAGTTGTCTTTGTAATTCAGTTATAAAAGGGGATGTATCCATCATAAGCAAATTAGTTCTGAATAAAAATCATTTTGAGTGAGAGTAAACCTCTTTGGTTCTTTTAGAACTCTTTGAACTTATCAGATTTCCATCTGTGGCGTTCTAACTCCGACTTATCAAGCAGTCTTCCACAACTGTTTGTGGCGTCATCACTTACCATCCATTCCTATCTTAGAGAAACGATCTGGGAACAAATTTCATACGGGTTCCTTCACTTCGTGGGCGGAGTTCGTATCATTTATGCCCAATTAATAAGCTCAACCCAAAAAATGCCACCTTGATCTTCTTGGATTCTCCATTTTATAATTAGCCCAACTCAGCCCATTAAGTGCTTCCTTGATTCTCATCATGTAAGCTCCATGCACCACCCCTACACATGTCAACCACACTTTTGACACTTGTCACCCTACCTTAGCCACTTATCCACTTGTTGAACACATGTCCTAGCATGCAAGCATGCATTTGAAACCTAGCCTCCATCTTTTACTATATAACCATGCATACACTCATGCATTTCAATTTTTTGGGCCACCAAAATCTGCACATAAGTTAGGAGATGAGCTCTATTAAGAGATGAAGAATTAGAAGTAAAACCAAAGTGTGTTCATTTTCCTCCCCTTGTTTACACTTCCATGCAAACACAAACACCTATATACATCCATATACTTATATATGCCACCATGGGGACTTAGAATCTATAATAAGAAGACTTGGAAGACCTACAAAGAGTCCCTAGAAGAAGAAGAAGTGCAGAATCAATAGTAGAAGAAGAAGAAGAAGAAGAAGGAACATCCACCATTGAAGTTGAAATCAAGCTTCCTTAAGCTCAAATCCAAAGCCCAAGCTCAATTTCAAGTTTAGGTGAGTTTACTAACTCACTTTAGAACATATACAGTGTGTAGTAATGTTTAGTAAGTGCTTGATGTTGTTATTTTGAGGTTTCCATGTCATGCAAGATAAATCTTCAAATTTGGGAAAACAGAAACTTTCCGCAGAACATAGTTTAGTAAAATGAACGTTTTGAGCAGCTCAAAAATCTGACTGAAGCTAGGTTTTTTTTGTGAAGAAAGATAACTCATTTATCTACAAATAACTATTCTATAGCCTGGTCTAAAAATCACTCCTTCATAGGTGAAATTCATGTACAACTCAGTGCTATAAATCTGGGACAGAACAGTCCAAAAATATAGAAATGTCTAAGTAAAATGAACATTTTGAACAGCTCAAAAATCCGAATGAAGTTAGATTTTTTTGTACATAAAGATAATCCAATTACCTATAATGTTCTAGTTTTGAGTTTGATCTATAAAGCAATTTATCATACCCAAATAGATCATATAAATTCAGTCAACATAGTGAAAATTAATCCTGGCAGAAACCCTAGTATAGCATGATCATCAAAAATTCTATAGCAACAAGGAGATATTTCTTCGAGAACTCATCAACAATGCTTCATATGTGAGGTACTAGAAAATCTACCAATTACTATGTGAAATCATGCCATCAATATAAAAGCACTAAATGCAAGACTCTTAAGCAGAATGCATTAAAACATCAACTAATATATGTGAAATGCGAAGTTTAAACGATAAAGAAAGTTATTTCCTTTTCATTTAAGTTAAACCAATAATTATTTGCCCAAAAAAATGTGAAGAGAGTAAGGAAAATAGTAGGCAAGGGTCCCCAGCCTACATTTTGTGGACAAAAAATAAATGTAGAATGTGACTTGAAACCAAACGGTCCTCCTGCTATTCCCTTCCAAGACAAAAAAAAAATCAGTCTTCATTGCTCACAGTGGAACTTCTTTATTTCACACCAAGAGTTCTTTTTCTTTCTTTTTTTATTTCTTCACAGGGGATCACCTTTAACTTCTAGTAATAATTCAATTCTACCCAAATCTTGACATAATTACAAGCATAGACACTCTGAAATATGTGGTCCTATCTAGTCAATTTAGAATACCAGTCAAGTCCCACTCTAATCTCTCATACCCTCATCAACCGACATCGAGGAGACTATATTATGTACAAACATAAAAAAGAATGAAAATGCAAATAATAAAATTGAAAGGAACCTAGATATGGTCTAGGCCAAGTAAGCTTTGGTTACATTTTCAGAGCTTTATGGAGATATCTGAGGGCAACATGCACGTTTCCCAAGCCTTCCTCCATCATCGCCACATTGATGAATGTTGCAGTAGTGTTTAAATGTGACGGTGTACATGTGAGATGTACCAGATATAGTGCACGCTTTACATATCTAAACAACAAAAAAGAAGGGATTTACCCAGAGATTAAAGAAATGGAGGCATGAAAGACGATAGTATCCATGATAAGAAGATTTCTTTTTGTTTTGAGTAGGATGGTGACAAGAGAGCCAAGAGGTTTATGATACTTATTAAAAAGATTGGAAAAAAACAAAGACTAGACTGGAAATTGATCTCTAGGAAGAATTCAAAATCAAATTAGTCATAAGCTAGAATGGATATGAAACAAGTCAAATTCCATTAGTATCCGGTGCAATGGTTGTAATGTCTTCCTCTTTCTTTGCTATATCTTTTTTGTTAAGTGGTCTCTTCGATTCAAACACTATGTTTACCTGTAGGCTGTAGGAGGGTTGTTCTACTTCCAAGGTGATTTTGAAAATGGGTTGCTCTGAAGCTATGCTTCTGACAAGCGGGGATATTTGTAAAATATAACTGCGCTAAAATGAAAAAATACACTAATTTAGTCTACAACTCCCTTGCAAATCTACAATTTGGATTACAATGCCAGCTTTTACATAATATGATTAATCTATGATAAGTTATATTGTTTTAGCTATAATTTGTGCAGATCACTGCTTGGTGTGTGAAGAAATTAATAAGCAGGATAAAAAGGGATGCTTGATTTTAAGGAAGATAATTCAAACATGAAAAGCGAGTCTCGAGCGATCGAAGATCATTCAAGTGATCAAGGTTTTGATCGATCGAAGAAGGTTCAAGTGCTCGAAGGTTCCAGAAGTTCAATCGATCGAGTGATGTTCGATCGATCGAACATGCCTTTTATCAGAACTTCCACTCATGTAGCAGAGACAGAGTTTTTAACCCTTGCCTTAGGTTTATGTATATATACTCGTTTTGTTCACGTCCAAAAAAGGGACGCCCACTTTGTTTTTGAACAGTTTATAGAGAGTAGAGAGCTTTGTTCTTAATATTTTTTTGTAGGTTTTTCAAGGATTATCAAAGTTTTGGCTTGGATTCTCTTAAGTTTAATTAAAGTTCTGCAGTCCAGGTTACATCTTATTGTTCTAGTTACTTTCTTCTTGCAGTTTGTCATAGTTTAATCTGTTAGATTATAGCTTTGCATGATAGTTAGTGTTAAAACATTAGTTTTCATTATTTTTTTATGTTTAAACCACAACTAAGCCAAACTTTAATGAATATTAACGTTGAAATTGAATCTATGACACTCCAGATCATGTCTGAGCAGTCCCCAGGTTGGGAGATCACGATGAAACAGTGATCTCTAGCCTCTGCCATGCAGTAGTATAAAACCAGCACTCGATCGATCAAAGTAGTTCGATCGATCGAAGCAGACACGTAGTCAAACGATCGAAGCCATTTTGATCGCTTGAGAGATGATGATATTCGATCGATCGAAAGCACGTAGATCGATCGAACCTTCAGATTCTTGAAAAGTCTTTTTGCAGTATTCCAAGACTTTCCTGCTTTTGAGATTTATTATCAAACTGTCCCCAAATGCTCAGTTTGTCAAAACAATTTCATTACTTTAAGCCTTAAGGCATTTTTCTTCAATAACTTTTGCAAACCATTTTGAATGCTAATACCATTCAGAATGCGAGACTTAACTATTGTTTTAAACCACCTTCATGTGTTTTGGAAATAAATGTGATGATGTAGTCCTGGCTATGAATGGACTATTGATTCTCTATCTTTAGAAAATACAAAAAACTATAGATAGACACACTCCTTAGAGCTTAAATGTAACTGTATGGTAGTTGGCATAATCGCTGCAGATTCGTGTGATTCCAACATTCCCTTTATATAAAGAAAACTGCTTTCAAAATATTACTTTAGTTAGTTAGTTAATCATTAGTTTACTTTAATTGCTCTAGTAGTTATAGTCTGTAGAACTTCGTGTTCTACACCTTATTTTAAATCTTGAATTTTTATTTTCCTCTTGGAGATTAATATAGGTATTTAGTTATTAACCTTCCCTATGGGATTGGCCTGGTCTTAACCAGATTACTACTTGCACGATTACCTACACTTGGGTATAGCACACAAGCGCACAACTTTTTATTTTTGCCAAGTTTTTGTCACCGTTGCTAGGGAAGGCGATGAGTTAATACTTAGATTACCTCAATCTACCTTTATCTATTTTTGTTTTCTTTTTCTTTTAGGTTTTTTAGATTAAAATCTCCTTAGGAATCTTTCCCTTTCATGTCCGACACTTTCATTGAAGGTATTTTCAGAAATCCATTCTACTTTGCCGATTCCTCTAATTCTATTAATCCCGTAGCCACACCAACTGATTCAATGGCCGATAATCAAAGTGAAAATGGTGAGAATGTGGTTGTACCAATTGATGATCCTCTTCGTCCTTTGTGTGACATCATGACACCCGAACACGCACTTACAGCTTCTTGTATTCTCATTCCACCCCATGCAGGCAAATTTTAATTTCGCAATGGAATGATTCAAATCCTTCCAACTTTCCATGGAATGGAGAGCGAGAAGGCATATCTACACATTAAAGACTTTGAGGATCTTTGTAAAACATTCTCACAAAATTGTTCTATAGATGTGACACGCCTAATGCTATTTCCCTTCACCTTGAAGGATAAAGCAAAAGTGTGGCTGTTCACTCTTAAGCCGAATTCAATCTACACCTAGCATGCGATGAACACTGCATTCTTAAAGAAATTCTTTCCACCTCGCATGACCACCGAGCTTAAACGACAAATAAGCTCTTATAAACAAAAGAGCAATGAAACCTTCACTCAAACTTGGGAGCGTTTCAAGGATTTGCTTCTCTCATGCCCACATCACGGGTACAAGAAATGGTGAACCATAAGCTACTTTTACAAAGGGTTAAATGGTGAAACTAAAAAGTTGGTCGAAACCATGAGTTCAGGTCTGTTTCTTCGCAAAAACACTAAAGAGACTGAAGCTCACTTTGAGTGGCTAGCTGAACATGCTCATGAATGGTCAAATGCTGACGATGTCTCACGCTCACAGATATCTTGTGTAGAGGAGAAAAGTCTGTACTAATTAAAAAGTGAGGATCATCTGATGAACAAATACGAAGAACTAGTTAAGAAAGTAGAGGAGTTAGGGATGACGAAAGGATAAAGTTCTAGGCAGATTTTACCTGAAGAACCGTGCAGCACATGCAACATGTTGGGACATACCACTCAATATTGTCCCAATGTACCGTACTTTCAAGAACAACTCCCCCATGGAAATGAATGCCATGCAAGGGTATAGGGGGTGGGGAATTCCTATAACAATCATAATTCACAAAATAATAGTCGATGGAATCACCCCAGTTTTGATTGGAAAAATGATGCTGGGACCCAAATCTTTTTCGTTTCTGAATGGAGTCTAGAGAGAGAAAGTCCACCTTCTCTCTAGAAGTCTGATTATTTTCATGGAAAAACATAAGGCTGTTAGAGTTATTACTACCGCAAATCCTTCATTCTCTTCAGCATTCAATGCAATATCTCCTCCATCACCTATCCAACAGACAAAAAAAGAAGGAAGCTAAGATGAAATTCAGCGGGAGTCGGCCCAAAGGACGACAACGATCCTGAGGAGGCTCTTGCATTGGGGTGTTGGTTGTCTCTTGTGTTTGGTTCATTCCATGTAGCTAGTTAGTGCTTGTTGCTCTTTTTTCAGATGTTTAGTTTGGCTCTTGTAGCATGATAGTTGCGCTTATTGTAATATCCTAGGGTATGGCCCTTTTTTGGAATCTATTTACCATTTTTCCGAAAAATATCTCCTCCATCTACTGTTGTTAATGCTTTGCTTCCCTCTGTTATTGAGAATCCTGAATTATCTAAGGTTAATTCAACTATGATAACTGCAAATCAAGATCCACAGTCTCTTCCTACTTCCAATGTCAAAGAAGATCTGGTTTCACAGGTCATTACCACACAAGCTACTGATGTTCTTACTGCTACTGATAGTGCTACTGGTGCTATTGTTGGTGCTCAGAAGGGGGTTGATGATCCAGTTACTACTGATATTACAAGTGATATGATTTATGTTCAAAGTAAATCTAGTTTAGAGTCTGACAAAGAAGATGAAGATGATGAAGATTTGCCAATGGATCATCCATTCAAAGTGGGCTATGAGGCTTCTCTTAGAATCAATTCCAAATTGGTGGATGAGAATACACTTCTTAGAACTCTTCTTGCTGAAATGAGAGAAAATCAGGAAGTGGATTTGGCTTCCCCTCTTAAGTATGGTCCCTCGAGTGGGGACAATGCTTTTGCTGGTAGCACTCCTTTCCGGACTAATGGCAGTAGGGGAGGTAAGGGTCAATTTAGAGAAGGCACAAATTGGAGAGATACCCAATTTGAAAATTTTGATATCTGTCAAGGTGCCCCTTTTCCTGATTCTGTTTATCCCCATAATGCCGAATTTTCTTCTGGGTTAGAAAATGTTTCAAGAACTCACAATGTTCATCCACATACAACTTTTGATCCTCCAAAACGGGCCTCCAATTCTTCCAAGGAGTCTGTGGCACGTGGGGACCCCAACGGTCATATCCTAATTCCCTCTCCTCCCTTACAGTCTGCTGCCAAGCACATGGCCCAATCTGCAAATCCCGGCGCCCTGTCTGTTCACGCCTAAGGTCATGTGACATATGCTGCTGTTACACGCGCGGGTGGGGGCAATTTGGCCCATGCAGCTACCGATACTACTGCCATTGCGCATATGGGGCAGTCACTTTTGTCCACAATTCCCGGTGATGTGTCGGCAGGTGCTACCTCTAGTGGGCGACGCGTGGATTCTTCAGCCCATTCTCCACACGCTACCCAGGATCTTCCAACTGGTGCTGGTTCAACCACAACTGTGAGGCCCACATGTGGCTCGGCTCCTCCAAGTTACCCGGCTCAAGCTGAAGCTGATATTGGCAAATCTCAGTCAAAGTCCTGGGCAGATCTTGTTACTCCTCAGAATTCTTTAGGTTTCAAGCTAAATTATATTAAACCTCGAGATGGACCACAAAGAAAACATTTAAGTATCCCCAAGGAGGTATTTGTTGAAGGAAGTTTTGAATGGACTAACACTCTGGTCGGTTATTTTATAGGGAAGAAACTACCATTCTCTTACGTGAAAAATGCAACTAGCAGGTTATGGGGAAAACAGGGCCTGCATGACATGGTGGACACAGACTCTGGTTTCTTTTTCTTTAAATTCAATAGTGAAGAAGAGAGTATGGCTATCCTTGAAGGAGGCCCTTGGCATGTGAGTGGGCAGCCTATAATCCTGAGGAAATGGCAAACGGGGCTTACTCTTTCTAAAGAATCTATATCTACCATTCCAGTGTGGGTGCATATTTATAATATACCTCTTGAACTCTGGAATCCGGTAGGGCTAAGATATATCGCAAGTGCTATTGGGAAACCTTTACATGTTGCAAAAATTACTGCACAGGGTAGGAGAATCTCATATGCAAGGATTTGTATTGAACTGAATGCAAATCAAGAATTCCTCAAAGAACTCATTATTGATTTTGAAGACCCAATAACTGGGGATATTGAACCAATTTATCTCCCGGTTCAATACCAGTGGACTCCAATCCGTTGTGCTAAGTGTAATAAATTTGGGCAGGACAAACAACCAAGGAAGTTTTCAGATTTGGGGGTATCTCTTTCAATCGCTCTCGATAGGCTAACAGCGAAAGGGCATCTTCGCCCGTTGGAATCTTGACCTTTACCAAGTCTGCTTCCGCCAAGCTTCCGAGAAGATCTCTATTGCAAATTTCACCAACAAAAGGGTCACTCTACGGATCGGTGCACAAGGCTGAGGCATGAAATCCAAGACCTCATTGATAACAAGTTGTTATCCGAGCCGCCTGTCAAAACTCCTAATGTTACTAAAAATTCACTACCGAATCATCATGCTGTACCACCACCACAAGGCCTTTATTTATTGGGGATAGAAGAGACAACCTTCGATCCGTCTAGGTTGATCACTAAAGTCGGGACACTAAGGAAGCCGTATCAGCTGTCGAAAGAATTGATAATCTATACTCTGGGGAATCAATTAGGAGGATGTGCAGAAAGAACGTCAAAGCAAGCGGATTGGTGGGTTCAGGGGACTAACAGTACCGATGTGGATCAGATAGAAGATGACCTGTGGTATATGAGTAAGGAAGAGATAGAAACTGAGAAGGAGAATGTTAAATACATTTCAAAAGTCGACAATTTATGGGCAAAGGAAGAAATCAGTCATCTAACCCGGTCAGGGAGACATTTCAAACCACATGAGCTAGAAGAGGATCACCCAGGGAAAGAATTGGATAAAGGAAAAGGGAAAATGAATGAAGAAGAGGAAGAAGATAGGGTTTTGTAGCAAATGAAAAAAAACCCAGGCCAATATCACCATATGGGGTTTGTTGATCGCCTCTAAGCGCCATAGGTAGGCAGTCCTTGATGCTCTAAATCAGTCTAATGTTTCTATCAACACAGCACCAGAAGACCTCGTGGGAATGATTGGCAGAATTCCGACTCTGACTATTACCTTTTCATCAGATGACCTACCTCCAAGAGGGCCTGTTCATAATAAACCGCTATATATCATTGTAGAATGCCTGGGAAACACTGTACCTGCTTGCCTTGTTGAAAATGGGTCTACCCTAAATGTGTGTCCATTCTGAACAACTAAGTGCATGGGTTTGGATGAATCAACGTTCATACCATCTGAGTAGAAGTTGAGAGCGTATGACAACACTTAGAGGACATTCATGGGAATAATTCTTCTCCACCTCGTTGTCGGGCCTTTGAATGAAGAAGCCGAATTCCAAGTCATTGACATCCCTGCTTCTTTCAATTTGTTGCTGGGAAGGCCGTGGTTGGACAGTCTGGGTGCTATACTGTTTACGATTCATCAAAAAGTCAAGTATGTTTGGAAAACAAGGTCTGTGACATTCGTGGGGACAGTTGGGTCCGTCCATCTGAAGCTTTGTCAAGTGCGCCAGTTCTAGAGGTACAATTTCAGGAAGAGGAGAAAAGTTTGGGAGGGTTCGAGTTTATCAACATGTTGGAGGGAGAAAAGCCGAGAGATTTATTGCCGCTGTATTTTGATCAATATATGAGCCCATTGGTCGCCGGGATTATGAAAAAGATGGGTTTTTTCCTAGGCATAGAATTGGTTAAGAATCATCAAGGTCTACCAGAATTTCCAAGAATCCCCATTCAGACTCACACTCATGGTCTGGGTTATCAACCAATGAAGAAGGAACTGAGAGAGAAGAAGAAAGCAGCTGATGCACCATTGGACCCTTACTTGAAGACGTTCAACGGATACTTTGTGAAGGAGGGAGAGGATTTCCCTTTTGTGGCTTCCCAGAACCATGGGTGGATTAGAAACACAATTGTTTGAAGCCAATTATTAGGGGTTTGCATTGGAATTGGCCTAGCTCTCACTCCATCGAACTGGATGAAGTCAGAACTATGTTCACCACCCTTTATAAACCCTCCCTTCTTCAGGACAAAGTTAGTTGGCAGGTTACTCCATCTGGTAAGTTTAATTTTTCACTTATTTGGGATCATTTAAGGGACCATCACCCCATGGTTCCCTGGTATGATAGTAGTGTGTGGTTTAAAGGAGGTACTCCTAGGTCGAGTATAATCCTTTGGTTAGCAGCTCATAATAGATTGTCTACCCATGATAGGATCTCTTCTTTTATCCATGGCCCCCTGGCTTGTGTTTTTTGCCACTCTCACTTAGAAACACATGATCACTTATTTTTTTCTTGCTCTTACTCTGTTGATATTTGGCAGGATATTATGCAGAGATGTGGTCTGACTTGGAATGGTCAAGGATGGAATGGCACTTTGCTTTGGCTGGCTCAACACCTCAAAGGAAAGACGATTCTTCATCAAATCCCCAAACTTTGCTTGGGAGTTACTGTTTATGGGTTATGGAAAGAGCGGAACAACAGATCCTTCAAGCACATTTTTTGTCCTAAAGAGATTACCCTCAAGAGCTTAATTTCTCAAATCCATGCTCTCATAAGGATTAACTGGAAGCACCATAGTAATCTTAATACCATTCTTTGTAATTGGCTTTAATGCCATTCTTTTGATGATGGCCTGTGCGTTGTATTGATTTGTTTTTGGCTGTATTGGGTTAAACTCCCTTGATTGGTAGCTTCCTTTGCTACATTTTCCCCTTTTCTGTGCCCTGCTCCTTATTGTATATCCTGGGGTATGCCCCTTGTACTTTTGTACATCCTTTTTTGGAATATATTTACCATTTTCCGAAAGAAAAAAAAGGTTTGAGATCTTTTTTTTTTTTCGGAAAAAAGGTAAATTTAAACGAAAAAGCCAATCGGCACTGTACAAAGTACAAGGGGCATACCCCAGGATTTACAATAAGCACAGGAAAAAATGCATCCAGACAATGCAAAAAAAGGAAGGGGAAATCTAAGAAAGCCCTAGAGAAGCCCATCCAAACAATTCGCACAAAATTTAAACCAATAAAGATCCATATTGGTAGGTGCCCATAAAGTCAGTTACTGCTAAAGATTGGATTGATGTGCTAGATGACTCGGTCATAAAGAACCTATTGGGCGAAAAAAAGCACAAAAACCGAGGGAACGGGCTGAGGAGTCATAGAAGAAGAAAAATATGCTGAGGGATTAGTAAAAGATGCACAAGAAGAAGACAAGGGGGATGATATGGAAAAACTAGGGGAAGCAGAGACCAGTGAGAATGAAGCGAGGGAAGTTCGGCCAGAAAATGAAGAAGAACTAGAAAAAGAAGAAATGGAAGAAATTACGAAAACAGAGGGTCAGGAAGAATGCTTCATTACTAAGATGGAAGGAGAAAGCAACAAGGAGTGGATTTTTGAGACTTGTGATAGGTATCCCCCACACCCAGAGTCTGTAATGGTCCAAATGAGCCATCTTTCAATTTCCATGTCTGTTGTAATCACTCCCAATAACAAGATCAATGAAAGTATGACTAATTCTGCCTGCTCGAATGCACTTAATGAATGTGATGAATGTATTGATCATGAAATACCAATTGAATTGCAAAAATTAATTGAAAAAGAAAAAGAATCTGCATGTAAAATCATTGAAGACACTCTAATGATTAATCGAAATGAAGATAATCCTCAAAATGTTTTTATTGGCTCTACACTTAGTAATGAAGAAAGCAGAGAATTGATCAAACTATTAAATGAGTTCAAAGATGTTTTTGCATGATCTTATAGTGATATGCCAGGTATCGATCCAGAAATAGTCCAACACCATATACCCCTCTTCCCCAACTCAAAACTTGTAAAACAAAAATTGAGGCAAATGAGGCCTGAATGGGCACTTAAGGTTAAAGAGGAAGTTGAAAAGCAATTAAGAGCTAAATTCTTAATGGTCACTAGGTACCCTGAGTAGATTGCCAATATTGTGCTAGTTCTAAGAAAGGATGGTCGTGTTAGGGATTATGTCGACTTCCGGGATTTGAACAAAGCCAATCCTAAGGACGATTTCCCTTTACCCCACATTGATGTGTTAGTGGACAATATTGTGGGGCACGAACTCCTGTTTTTTATAGATGGGTTCTCAGGTTATAACCAAATTGTAATGGCGCTCGAGGATAGAGAAAAAACCACTTTCATTACACCATGGGGTACATACTGCTATAGAGTGATACCGTTTGGGCTCAAGAACGCGGGTGCAACGTACCAGCGGGCCGCTACTACGTTGTTGCACGACATGATCCACTAGGAAGTAGAGGTGTATGTAGACGATATGATTATGAAATCTAAGGAGAGGAAAGGACACTTGGAGTGTTGAGAAAGTTCTTTGGAAGGTTAAGAGAATTCAGAATGAGGCTAAACCAGTAGAAGTGCACCTTCGGAGTCACCACCGGAAAGCTATTAGGATTCCTTATCACTCAGAGGGGAATAGAGGTGGTCCCGACCAAAATAAAGGCCATAGTTGAAACGCAATTGTCGAAGAATGAGAAGGAATTGAGGGGTTTTTGGGAAGAATACAATTCATAAGCCGCTTTATCTCGAAACTCACTTTAACTTGTGGCCCTTTGTTTAAACTGTTCAAAAAGGGAGAGAAGTTAGAATAGGATACCCTATGCCAGCAAGCTTTCGACAAAATCAAAACCTATCTCCTAAATCCACCTGTCCTATCACTGCCCTTACCTGGAAGACCTTTATTGCTATACCTTTCTGTGTTCGAAGATTCGATGGGTGTATGTTGGCCCAAGAAGGAGAAAAGGGGCACGTGGAAAGAGCTATTTATTATTTGAGCAAGAGGATGACCAGATACGAGTTGAAATATTCACCCTTAGAGAAAGCCTGTTGGGCCCTAGTCTGGTGTACCCGTCACCTTAGGCACTACATGTTAGCCTTTCCTGTAACCTTAATCTCCCGAATGGACCCACTTAAATACCTATTTGAAAAACTTGTTTTAACCAGTGGAATTTCCGAGTGGACCAAGATGTTGGTTGAGTTTGATATCAAGTATGTCATTGCCAAATCCGTGAAAGGAAGAGCTGTTGCCGAATACCTGGCCAATTTTGCGATAGAATCCGAGGAGAAGGGTGAGTTTCGATTCCCAGATGAAGGGGTGATGCGTATAGAAGAGAACCTGTGTAAAATGTATTTTGATGAAGCGGTTAACCAATTGGGCTATGGGGTTGGAATCATATCCTTGTAGCACCGGATGGGACCCCAACCCCGTTAGCCGTCAAGCTTAAGTACAACTCAACCAATAACATGGCAGAAAACGAAGCATGCATAGTTGGGATGGAAGCAGCACTGGCCTTAAAGGTGGAGAGGATCGATAGTTTCGGAGATTTTAATTTGATTAAATCTCAAGTACGGGGTGATTGGAGGGTAAAGCATGAAAAGTTGAAACCTCACCACGACTACCTGGAGAGCTTGAAGATACAGTTTAAGAAAATATCATTTTATTACCTTCCCCGAGAAGAGAACCAATTGGCTGATTCCCTAGCGACCCTAGCCTCAATGATACAAATCCCCTCAGGGGTCACCATGATCTCGTTATCCATAGAAATAAGCAACCAACCCTTGTTCAAAATGATTGTGGCCCTAGAAGATCAAAGAGAAGCACCTTGGTACAAGGATGTTTGGAAATTCATCAAAGAAGGAGAGTACCCGGAAGGAGCTTCAGAAAAGGATAGGAAGGCGATCCGAAGGTTCTCAGCCCAATTTGTGATCTATGCGGATAAGTCATGGAAGAAGTCCTATACCAGGTATAATTTGGAGTGTTTTTATGGAAGGGAGGCTAAGAGAATGATGGAGGAAATACATAAAGGAGTTTGTGGACCCCCACATGAACGGGCATATGCTGTCAAAGAAGATAATTCAGCAAGGGTGTTACTGGACGACCTTAGACAAGGATTGTTGTGAGTACGTCAGAAGGTGTCATAGATAAATCCATACGAATTTGATGCATACCCCACCTTACCAACTCTATAGCATGACCACGCCTTGGCCATTTTCTGTGTGGGTTATTGATATTATCGGCAAAATAGTTCCAAAAGCCTCTAATGGACATCAAAACATAATTGTGGCAATTGATTATTTCACCAAGTGGGTGGATGCTGCGTTATATACAACTCTAAAGGCTATTGATATTATCGGCAAAATAGTTCCAAAACCCTCTAATGGACATGTACATAATTGTGGCAATTGATTATTTCACCAAGTGGGTGGATGCTATGTTATATGCAACTCTGAAGGCTAAAGATGTGAAGAGCTTTATAGAGAAGAACATAATTTGTAGATATGGAGTTCCAAATGAGTTTATTTTAGATCACGGCAGTCATTTCCAAGGGGAAGTTATCCCACTCTTAGAAAAATATAGATAACACGTCATCAGTCATCCCCGTACAGACCGCAAATGAACGGGGTAGTGGAAGCAACAAATAAGAATGTCAAAGCAATCTTAGGGAAAATGACAGACACGTACAAGGGTTGGCACGAGAAACTGTCGTTCGCACTATGGGGATACCGGACCTCCGTAAGGACCTCTACGGGGGCCACGCCGTATTCTTTGGTTTATGAGATGGAATCCATCCTTCCAGTTGAAGTAGAAATACCGTCTCTTCGAGTTTTGTAAGAATGTGAAATAATCGAACTAGAATGGATCTGGGGGAGGTAAGAGGAGTTGATGTTGCTCGATGAGAAGAGGTTGGATGTAATAAACCATACTCGGGGATATCAGAAGAGGATATCTCGTGCTTTTAACAAAAAGGTTCGCCCAAGGAAGTTTGCTGAGGGTGACTTGGTTCTCAAAGAACTGAAAGTGCCTGTTTATGACCCCAGAGGAAAATTTAAACCCAACTGGGTCGGGCCATACATCATAAAGACCCTTCTTTTTAGAGAGGCTACCTATCTTATGGACCTGGACTGGATTGAATTTAATCAGCCGATTAACCTCGATCACCTCAAGAAATACTTTACCTGAAACCATTTCTTTTAAAACATCCTACAATGATAAACTGCACTTGACTTGATTCCTACTCGGGAAAATGTAGGCAACCTGCTCGGTTCGATCATTAATAATTTGCTCGAGCGGCACCTTCCGTCAAACCTTAAACCGAACTACTGCGAACCTGATACCCATTCGGGGATAAGTAGGCGGGCTCTCGAAAGCCTTCGGTTTGTGAAAAATCCAAAGAAAATACCTGTGCTAAACTAAGGGAAAATTTGCGTTTGCCAAGAACCACTTTAAAGCCCCAAGACTAGGGACAAACATCGTTTGCTTATTCGAGAAACCCAGATAATATCTTAAGTCCATCTTTGGACCCCCTGGTTGTCAAAATAAGTACTATAAAGGAACAAACGAGAAATCATGGTATAGAATGATTAAAGCTATAGGCAATACTAAAAGCAAAGTAACGAAGAGCCAAGAAAAGATTTTAAAAGGAGGATTTTCATAACCTAAGGATAGATCAAAAGAATGAATACATTGATTGAACATAATAGAATAATTTCTAAACATAAACATTCGTTGGAAAATCAGAAAATCACATTCAAAAGCGCAGGGAAATAGGCAGGACTTGTCAGGTGTTTTGTAAGATAAAGCTCTATCCTGTTTTGCTTTCATCTATGCATGTCTATGGAGTTTGTCTCTTGACAAGGGTCTGGATCTGTAAAAGATACTCAGTAGTAGGAACAACTGAAGCCGGAGTCCTCCGAAATAGAGCGGCCACCCTGTCATGCCAAGCCTCAACAAAAGCTTTCATGGTGGAAGGGCGCATGATCGAATTCCTCGCAAAATCTACAGTAATGTCCTCAGTAGCATCCTGGAGAAGTCCGTACTGACGAACCACCCGATCAGGAGCGTGAAAAGTGGTAGCATGCAAGCCAGGTAACCAAATACCAGGCTGCCCCAGAAGTCGCACAACAATAGAACAGTAAGACCACTACGGGCAGGTCCAGTAGATGTCACCAGGAGAAAGGCCTCAGAACCAATCGAACCAAGCATCGACATAATGGAATAAATTGTGAGTTTCCATGCGGTCATAGGGAAGTGACCCTCGAAGGTGGGAAGGGTGTATGAAGAGATTAAGGCACTCCATGAGCCAAACCTGTAAAACAAAAGGTGCTCCCGAGTATAACATGGCCCTAGTGGCGTGGGCACAATGCAGTCCTATCAAGGTCTCACCAAGGGCCAACATGATAGCGCTCTTCGTCTCCCGTAAACCACAACAATAGGTATAAGAATGTCAAAAGATGCTGAAAGAAGAAGTAAGAGAGCATAGCCATTGATAAAGCACTGCGTAGAATGATCTGATACCCGCCGTCATAAGGTCCCCCATGAGAGCGTAGACGGAGGAAAGACGCTCAAAATCAACTTGCCTGTCATGAACAAAAGAGCCGTCTGCATTTTGAGATATATGAAGAAGAGTAAGGTCCTGAACATACCCGACCTGCACTAGAGGGACCGCTAAGTCCGGACCGCTAAGTCCGCAAAAAGATGAGTGTGCAGAATAGCACTAAACTCCTTGAACAAAGGACAAACCTCCTGAAAGTCGAAGCGGAAAACATGGAGAGAAGGGTCCCAATACTGAAGAGCAGCTCAAAGCAAGCCCTCATTCAGAGCCATTCGCCGAAAGGAGTAGAGGTCGTTTAGTCTAAAACACTCGAAGTTGAGCCTATGAATACCGGAGAAGGTATCCATCCATGGGAAGAGGAATTGGGAGCTAATGGGGGCTATTTAAGAAGAAAGAAGAAGGAATTGAATGAAAGAGGAGAGTGTTTTGTGGAGTATTGAGGAAAGGAGGATATAAATAGAAGTGGATCTGCCCAGAACACAGGGTGGCACTCGATACACTGCAACGACACTCACTGGAATGCCGAACGGCAGTCAGCGACTGCCGCTGCGGCACTCACTGAATGTCGCGCAAGATTAATCGAGTGCCGCACGGAGTTTTATTTTGGCCAGGATTCATTTGTAATGTTTTTAGCCCACCTGCAAACAGAAAACTGAATAAAAACAATAAAACGTGTGCATCATGCATCACGTACAACAAGACCAAGCCATGTTCGCATTCATTTCATTCATTCATTAATGTAAGAGAAAAATATTATAAAAGCAAAAGGGTTCATTTGTCACAGAAAATTAAAATAAAATAAGAATGACCAAGCTATGGTCACACATACGATGAGCACTAGTAAAAGAAAAGGCAAAAGCAGTCATAAGTATGCAAATGCCTATCCTATTTCGGCTATCCAAGAGCCGTCATCAAAAGTAAAAAAGTATATATGCACAGTCATCCAGGTGTATATCAGAAAACCAAAAAATATATATATAATAATGAAGTCAACCCCAGCCCCGACCTCGAGTCTGACGAGTGACACATCTGAGAGGCTCCTCCTTTGACTCCGTGCCACTCTCGCCACCTCCTCCTCCTCTACCTCCATCTCTGTTGCCACTGCTGCATCCACCTTGTCCGGCACCCCCGTAAGCTCTGCTGGAACCCATCCCGAACTACTAAAGCTGCTACTGGAGCTCTCTCACCTGTAGAACCAGAGCCCTGTTCTCTTCCTCCTAGGCAAATGGAGAGATTGAATAATCAAATTTTTATTTAGAAAATTGACAAAATGTTAAAAACAAATGTAAATAAAAGGGGAGTAGGTGTTTTACCATGCCTCTTGCATGAGCCTCAACAGCTGCTCGCGCTCCATCAGCCTGAATCAATGAAGGAAGGATCAGAACAAGAGTGCGAAGGTCAAAAACAGGTTCCAGAAGATTACCCTCCACTCCTGACTGTGGATCCACTCTCTCACGCTATGAGTGTAGAGTAGACCCTCCTCTACATAATCTCTCGGGATGTGGTCATACTGCAGTGGGACCGTGGGGGCACCCGTGTGATATCGAGGGACCTCGATCATGCCTTGCTTGCCATAAGAAATCGTCCTAATGCTCCAATCCCATGGTGGCAAAGCTAGAGCCCGAGATGCAGCGGGAACAAGCTGTGAAGAGAAAGAAAAGAAAAAAAAATAGAATAATTTGAAAAAAAAATAACTAAGAATGAATGATTGAAGAATCAAAGGAAACTCACCCGGATCACTTCCATTAAGGGAAAGTTTCTAATCAGCTTAGCAGCACGGAAAGCTGCGTACCCATCAGGGGGCTCCAGAAAGTCCTGAATAGAGAGCCCATCCAGGGCAACCATGAGTGCAGAACTCTGGAGGATCTCAATAGCTCTCATCGAATTAAGCGGAGGACATGACATGAAATACCCAAGAGCCATCAACGACTGCCTAGTCATTCTCTCTCCTAAGTACCACTCCCGAGCGTCGAGGCCATCTAGCAATAATCTCATCAGGTCATACCCACCTGACTGATGTATTCCCTGAGGAGTAATAAAAAGCATGTTCACCCAGGGATGCCATCTGATGTGTGGCTCCCTCAGATTCGTCAGGAAGTTCCTGAATGAAATAAAGTCATGAGCCCCCGGTCTTCTGCCCGACCCGCTCCTTCTGCCATTTCAGCCCCTGGGGTATAATGAGGGCATCCGCTCGTCATGTCTCGGGAGACATCATCTATAGATACTCGTGGGACCAAATCTGTAAGAAAGAAAAGAGAAGAAACATGAGTTTTAAGATTCATGAATAAATAAATCGAAAGAATGCAAGGTTTAATTCAGAAATAAAAATTAAATAAGGGAAGATGTGTACCTTGCACGCCCTCCAGAAGCCACCGGTGGAGCACGGCCGATCCTGAGAAATGTCTCCCATATGCTTTTACATGATGGCTAATCCTGTACCGGCCTAATCATACTAATAAATCTGATCCATGCGCTCCAGGGATCCCACCAGCATCACAGAGATCATGTCGCCTCTAGTACTCAACAGAGAACATCCGAGCATGTATAAATTAAAGCCCCGAGCCATCTGCTCGTCTGAGAAGCCCTCCTGGCCCCTAAATGTATCCATAAACCATTTAATTGTGACCAAGGGCTTCTCAGGAACAACTCCCAGTGGCGGCAACACCTGGTCCCAATCAGCCACCGTATCCAAGAACTGCAAGCACTCCCCCCTGAAGGGGATCCCAGTGATCATACTGAAGTCAAGCAGGGTCATCGTTATCTCCCTAAACTCAAAATGGAATGTGTTGGTGGTGTCCCACCAACGCTCGGCCAAGGCATGTATCTGCCGTAAGTCGTTGGAGCTCTTCGTCAAAAGCTTGGCGAAGTCTCCAAAACCTATCGCATCGATAAACCCCCGCACGGTCGCATTCAGCGTCCCATACCGTACAAAGCCTTGAGCCAAACTGCCATACCCCTTTAGCACATCAGGTTGGAGCTGCAAAATTTATAAGATTCAATATCAACAAATAAGTAGGAGAAAGAAAGAAATAAGAAATAATCAAAAAGAGAGGCAATAATGAAGAATGGATAGAAAATGAATGAATAAAGAGCGGTTGGAACGCTCGGGAAAATTCACAAGCATAGCATCCATGAAAATTTTGTCATGGTACACACATAAGGTTTCTAGAGGAAATTGACAAGTGAGTGGATAACAAAACAGAATGACAAGTAATAGTATTTTTTTCGGAAAAGAAAAAAAAATACTATTACTTGTCATTCTGTTTTGTTATCCACTCACTTGTCAATTTCTTCTAGAATGACAAGTAATAGTAAGTTATAATAAATCAAATAGTGAATGAATAGAAGGATGGTTGGGATGTTCGGAAAATTCCATTAGTGCAACATTCATGTTCATATAAAGTTTTGTTGTCACACACTCATTCGTAAGGTTCAAAATAAGGAATGAGATAAAGAACGCAGAAATTGAAATAGAATGAGAAAAAACAATTAAAGCATTCAGAGTCTCGATAAACAAGGTGTACGCATCCAAATCTACACTTGAACAAGGGGAGATGGGGCGGTGTGTATACCTCTCGTCTGAATGCTCGTGTGGACAGATGCTTGTCTCGATCCCGGAGCAAAAAAGTAGGGTCAGGGTGGGGAGTGCCTGATACTTGGCCTTCTTCCTACTACCCGAGCTGCTAGCCATGACCTGTTAAGAAAGAAAGGATTGGATATCAAACCTTTGGAATAAATCAAGAAAAGAATAAAAATAAAGAGAAAGATAAGATTTTGATCTAGAGGAACTGACCTGTGGATCCTTTAGATCAATGCAAGAAAAAGGAAAAAAATCTCCAGAGGGTTTCGAATTGGAGAGAAATGAGAATGGAATGAAAATGAATTAAGAAACCGAGCGTAAAAGCAGTCTGTCTACTTAACGCGGCACTTGAAAAATGCACACGGCAGTTGACGAAGTGCCGTTGCTGAATGCCGCACGGCAGTCACGGACTGTCGTATTATTAAGCACGTGCCACGTTTGAGGCGGTTAAAAGGCCTTTGATTTTTCCCCCAAAATTCGAATTGGGTCCCAAAAAATTGAATATAAACCCCAGAATTTGCCTTTCTTTTGCATTTTTGTCCTCGAAAGAGATTCCCAAGAACAAATTGACTCCTAATTTTGTGAAATTGAAATTCTTCGGGTCAAATTGATTACCGATTCTAGAAGTTGAATTGTTTTGGGTCAATTTGACCCCTGTCTTCAGGAATCTTAAATTCTTTGACTCCTAATTTTGAAATTCGAAAAGAGTTTGAGTCTGATTGACTCCCGATTTTGAAATTTGAAAAGAATTTGAGTCTGATTGACTCTCGGTTTTTGAAATTTGATAGAATTTGAGTCTGATTAACTCCCAGTTTTTGAAATTTGATAAAATTTGAGTCTGATTGACTCTCGATTTTTGAAATTTGATAAAATTTGAATTCTTTGAGTCAGATTGACTCTCGATTGTGAAAAAGATGAATTTGAGTGTGAAAGATCCCTAATTTTAGGAGAATGGATTAGTTCGAGTATGATTGACTTCAAATTTTTAGAGCAAACATATCCGACGGGGTAAAACTGCTGCGAATTTTTAGAGCAAACATATCCGACAGGGCCGAGCGGCCGTGGATTTTCAGAGCAAACATATCCGACGGGGCCGAGCGGCTACAGATTTTCAGAGCAAACATATCCGACGGGGCTGAACGACTACGGATTTTTGGAGCAAACATATCCGACTGGGCCGAACAGCTGCAGATTTTTAGAGCAAACATATTCAATGGTGCCGAACAGCTGCGGATTTTTAGAGCAAACATATCGGACGGGGTCGAAGAGCTACGGATTTTAGAGTAAACCCACGTTGACACCGGGGTCTAAGTCACGAAGCGCCGCCCATTCAATTGCGTTCGTCCTTTCGGTGGAAATGACCATGTATCCTAAAGAGAATTAACATGAGAGTTGAGTAGCATAACGCATGGATTACATCTAAAAATGTCAGGATTGCATGTTTTAGAGTCACATCATTCATAGAGAACGAAGTTGTATTAACGACCATCATTGTATGAACACATGCATCATGACAAGATAGGTGCATTCATCCGTGTGACTACTTGTGCTTGTGTGTTTTTGCCATTGTCCGAACTACGTCTTGGTCTGATTCCTGAATGGATACGTAGGCAGCTCATCATTGAGCACGACTAAGCATGAACCATTGTTGCACGCCTGTTTTCTTTTGCAACACATTTTGTTTTACCTAAATCTGATAGTTTGGTCAAAGGCTTGTCTTCACACAGGCTTTGACATTCACTTGTGACACGCGTTGCTCCACAAGCTCTGTCGAATAAGGCAAATTGTAGACACCCTGGTTTTGGCCAAACATTGGATTAAGGGGAGTGTTACCTCTAGATCCGATGATGACAATGTCCGACTTATCTATGACTTCCAAAAGGTGATCCAATCTCTTCAAAAGGCTCTTCAATTCAAACAAAAGAGAGAAAACAAAAAAAAAGATAGAGAAAAGGAAAAATAGAAGAAAAACGGCACATGGCTTATATTTGCTGCACTCACGGGTTGCCGCTGCAGCACTCCTTGATTGTCGCACGATAGTTGGTAAGTGCTGCAACGGTAGTCAGTGAGAGCCGCGAATATACATCAAATGTCGCAAAATTTAGAATTCTAGAAAAAACGGCAGTCGACGGAGTTGTCTGCGACATTCATTGAGTGCCGCACCAGCATTTATTGAATGCCACGTCGGTTTTCAGTAAGTGCTAATCCGCCACTTATTAAGTGCCGCTTCCATCTCCACTGAGTGCCGCATTTTTGTGGCTGCCAGGTTTAAAAATGTACGTTTGTACCTTCAAAAGGACGTCAAAATTAGGATTTTTCCTGTGAAAATACTAAAATACCCCTTAAAAAATTGCCTATATATAGGGGATGAATATCCCATTACAAATAATCTTGAATTTGTTAGTATCTTGGCTTAGATTCTTAAATTTCTTTGTTTTTAACCTCTTAAAATTTTCTAACAAATAATTAGGAACATGTTTTTAAGAGGAAGAGCTAGAAGGAGAGCTTGATTAGCCTTGGAATATCCTAAAAACAACCAAGAAGTTGAGGATAGTTGGAGGTAACCTCTAAGTTACTAAGTTTCTATTTCAAGTTCATTCACAATATGTAGGACTCCTTAGGGTCATTTAATACTAATGCTGTGATTGAACTTCTATTCTATTGGCTTGGATCAATATGACCTTAGGTTTAAAGTTGAATAATTCATGAAGTTAATTTAGATATTACTTGTGTCTTGGTTCCCTTTTTCTTTTCTTCTTTTTAATTATAATCATCTCTTAGGACTCATAAGACTTTCAATGTCTTTCTTGAGCCCCTAAGACTTGAAATCCCTTAATCTTCTAGTGAACTCATGATTTATGAGAGGGCTAAGGTTGATATTTGTATGTTTGGGCAATGAATCTAAACCTACCATTATGGTTTATGTTCATTATTTTTAGATTTCATGAATTTCCTTCATACTTCATTAAGGTCTATACATACAAGTGTCATTAGTTTCCAAGGACCACCAAGTGGGAGGAAAAGTAACTTAGGCTAAGCCAAACTCAGTGGCTTGATAGCCAAAGTTAACAAGCAAAAGGTATATTTGACAAAAGATGCAGTGAGTTCACTAACCATTTTTGATCAAAGAATTTTAGTTATAACCAGCCGTTGGAATCAAATGAAACCAACTGTAGATTATCAATAACACAAAGTTTTACCACTGTGATTTTTTTTAATGAGATTTCATGTTTAAAGTGGTTTGGTCTTGGGTTTTGTGAGGCAATAACAATCTGTCCAGAATTTCAGAACAGTAACACATTTTTGAAGTAAGTAAATCAGAGCTTTAATCAATCATTCTTGGCTCTAAATAATTTTTTACATGAAGTTTAATGTGTTAATAAGATCCCCTAAAAATATTAGAGTCTTTCTGATTCGTTTACTATATTTAGAAAATCATACAAAATCTCTGGACAGAGAGTTGGAAATTTCTGTTGATCTTAGATTTTTACTTTTGGACTGGAAACTAGACTTACAGAGGCATCTTGTGTCCAAATTCATTGACATCAAACCATGGGAACCATGCTTTTCCAATTTTTGAAGTTTTGATTTGCTCTCCGTAATTTTTAGAATATTTGGGGCAGATTTGGTAACTTTGTAAATAATAGTTCAAATGACTTTTCTATGACCTAGGCCTTAAGTCATGCTTTAATAATGATTAGTTAAACCTAAGTCCAAAGGTTAAATGATCAAAATTAAGGAATGACTTACTCTTGTCCATATCCATGTAATCATATACGTTCATTCACGTAGATTTATACTTGTGATTAGGATTCATCTAAGATTTAACATTATATCTTATCTAAAGCATGTGAACTGACCCTTTGTTTGTAGTGCTATTAAAGTATGATTTCTCGAAACCCCTCTTTAATTTATTTAATTTCTTTATTTTATTGATTTTTTAACCTCATGTGCGACACCTTAGAATTAGGTATTACCTTTATGTGTATATATGCGATTAGAGACCATTTTTTTAGGTTTTATTTTCATTTGTATACATTACACGTTTAATATTTACAGCTGGATCCCGGGTAAGTTTTCTAGTTCCCTATTTGCACATCATTTTGCTTGCTATTTCGAAATACGTGGTTTTGAATGATATTTTATTCGTAATCTTTCACCCTTTAGACATGCTTTTGTAATATATATTATACATATGTATTAGTTGAGGGCACATTTAGATTAGTAATTTAATTAAAAGGATGTTGAGTAGAGGCCTATAGTGAGATAGGGCGAGAGGGGATGTTTTAGTTCGCCGAGCTCCTTCCCCTTTAATTCCATAATCTCCGGACCCAATTTATCTTTGGTTTCGCAAAATATCGGTTTGCTTTTAAAATGGTTTCTTATTTTTTTTCCCTTTTAAAAATTAAGTGTCGACTCGTGTTTTGTGTTTTGAAAATGAAAAAGATTTTTTTAAAAAAGTTGTGAGTAGGAAAAAATGCGATATCCACACCAGCTCCACTGTCCCTTTTGTGCAAATTGTCATCCTACTCCACAACCAACTCCTAGAGCACCAGCGCTGTTTTTACATCCTAACACCATATCACTACCCCTCTATCACCCTTCAACATCATGATCCTACATACAAAACAAAGAAGACATGTACACCCAAATCTCCTTAGTTCTTAACAACATCAATAAGATGGATTATAAGATTAACCAATGTAAAATCAGCAAACAAAAAATCATTGTAACAAGTACAAATTGTATCCATAGATCACATGAATTACAATAATTCTAGGGTTGAGACACCATAGGTACGAATAAAGTATCTTTTTTTTTTTTTGGTAATTGGGGTGTCCGGGCCAGCTTGCGCGCACCTCGACTAATCCCCCGAGGTCTAGAGGCGCCGGGTGAATACTCCAGTGGCCACGCTCCCCATGACTCGAACACTAAACCTCTTGGGTAGTACACCCAAGAAGCTTACCACTCGGCCACATGGAACTTGGTTGAATAGAGTATCTTTAGAATAAAATTATTTACTATATGGAGAGTGGGTCAGCAATAATAACTAAAAGTGGTCTTGCAAGTTGTATCTCTTCAAACCTATATTGCCTTGGAAAACAACAATTAAATGACTAAGGAAAATGTTTAGTTGTCAAGTGTGATTAAATTGCTTAATCATGGTGACAAATTTATAAGGATTCATGAGCTTCTAAACAACAATGTCGAATAAAATATGTTCTAAAGATGTTCTTCTATCAGTTTCATTATAACATAAAGAACAAAGCAACCAAATATTAAATTTATAGGAAACAAGTCATACAATCTTCAGCAGAGGATAAACCAGTCAACCAAATGTCTCTCCCTCATTTGGGTTCCTATCATACATGATGACCTGATAACCTTTTCCTTCAGGGGTACCATTTTACTGCAAAGTGCAATCAACAATCAAGTTACTAGTGGCCTTGAAATGGTTGGAGCATTGTTCCTAGTTAAGATTCTATTTTAAATGGTATTCATAGTCAATGACAATTTTTATTCTTTATTTTTTACTTTGTTGTCTCTCTCTTTTGTGTTGTAATACAAATTTTTGATTTGCCAAAAATAGTACACATTTTTTTCTCAAAAAAACTAATATTATATTGAGTTCACACAGTTTAAGTACAACATAAAGTTGTCAAATTTAAGACTCTGCTAAATAAATTAATAGTTATTTAGGCTCCTCAAACACAACTATACTCAATTTATTAAAATGACTTTATCAAACTATTCTCATAACCTTAAAATCATAATATGTTTGGTCTAAACTGGAGAATATAAAGCATATTTAATGCTTTGAGTTTATCTTTCTACTTTACAAATTCTTTTTAATTATTTTATTGTATGTCATCTAATTAGTTTGTACCCAATGAGTCCATGACTATTACAAAGTATTCTAAACCTACGAAAATTACAAGAGTAATGATTGGCTTCCTATTTTGCATCCCAAATGTGGTTCCCTACACATGTGGCAATAGGCCACTCGATTTTCTTTGGAGGATATTGAAGTGTTCCCACCATTATTGAGGAATACTCTAGTTGTTTGGTCATGGATCTTGTTCTGTTATGACTAATTGCAAGAGTTTCACATGATGCATGGATTTTGTTTCCGTTGTGTTCTCCATTTTCATTGGACACTATTCATGATATTCTGCATTTATGAAATGGAGAGTGCAATACTTACATGAAAAGGGGTTACGAGAAACTATAACCTAATGAACCAAATAGTCCAGTCATTTACGAATCTATATAATGTCTGGGCTAAAGAAATTAACCTATACTCAACGAATCAAGATTGCATTAAGATGCTTGTTGGCAAAAAAGTTGATAAGGTATATCTTATAGTAATGTTCATTGGAAGGGAAAGAAGATTCAACAAGCCATTCCAAAAATTTGCCTTGGTGTAGCTGTCTATGGTTTATGGAGTGAAAGAAATAAGAGAACTTTTAAAGGCTCTTATATGCCATAAGAACAATTGCTCCAATCTGTGGTTTCCCAAATCAACATTCAGATTAGAATCAAATGGAAACAAGACCCCCAAATTGAGTGTTTTGCTATTAACTGGACGTGAGAGGGTGGCTGTTTGTTTTGCAGGGGAATTTTGTTGCTTGAGTTGTGTTATGGATTTTTGTCTTTTGCCTCATTAGTTTAGTTTGTGGCTTTGTTTAGCCTTTGTCCTCCTGCTGTGCTTTCTTTGCTTATCCTGGGGTATGCCCCTTGTACATTTGTACATCCTTTTTTGGAATATATTTACCCATTTCCGAAAAAAATAAAGTGAAAACCATTGTCTAATGTTAGTTTTAGCTAAATAAGAACAACATATTTATATACTTGTTTGCCCGTAAATCGGGGACAAATTTTTCTTTGTCTATGATTCATTGTGCAATGTAGCATATTGGAGTGCATGCTAAGTTTATGCCATATAAAGGTGTTGCCTACATCTTAGAAACTTCATTCTCAGGAAAGTGACAGGGTTGTCACAAAAAAAGAGGGAATCAACTTTGCGAGGGAATATGGATGCCTTATCATCGAATATAGTGCCAAAACTAGACTCAACATGGAGCAATGCTTCGAGGAACTTGTTTTGAAGGTACATGACATATCACTATCCTTTGTCACATTTGTTTTTTTGATCACTGCTTTTTCTTCTATGTTGCATTGGGTTGACCATGGGTCCTTGGGGCGGTTTGGATCCGTGTAAGCCTGGATAATGATTATATAATATTAATCTTTCTTATATCCTTTGGAAATTCTAAATCTGATCTTCTATTGATTAGAAAGTTCCTATTTTATCCACTCTAGCGGCCATACCTTAATGGGATCTAGGGAATCAGCTCCGAAGTCCTGTCAACTTACTTCTCAGGATTGACATTAGGAAAAAGAGCCCCTCTCTCTCTCTAGTGAAATTGGTTTTGAGAGGAAACTTTTCTGATTATTTCACAACTTAATATCTATATGTCATATGTACATAAAGAGAAGCATGAGTACAATCAGGTATTTAATTTGATCTTTAGATTTTGGAAGCTCCAAGTCTTTTGGCAGAGGGTACAGTAGGTGGCAAGCAGAACATCTTTAAGCAAAAGCCTCCCGAGTCCGATGTGTTGACTAGTGGATGTTGCTGAAGGTTAACTGTGTAACAACCTGCATTTCATTTAATTTCAAATTTGCATTTCATATTTAATTAATGTTCCTGATGTTATCTCAAATTTGCAATTCTCATGTGTTAAAATCTTATTACTGGCTAATACTGCTGTAAATTGGTAAGAAGGGTTTAGAGAGAGAAAAAGACAAGAACAATTTGTTTGTGGTTCGGTCCCGTTAACGAGGTGACCTACGTCCACGGTTGCGTCTGTGCGCGTCCACTAGCAGATCACCGGCGGGCCTGGTGAGCCAACAAAGAGGGGCGGCACTACTAGTAATACCGGTTGGGTATATGCGTATAATGGAGAGTCCACCCTTACAAAGTAAGTCAATTGGATTAGGAAGTCTAATCTAATTAGAATTGATTTGCATGATTTCAGGAGAGTTTCCTAAGTGGTTTAGGAAACTGCCATATTCCATCTTACAGACTTGTAGCTGATTTAGGAAACTGCTGGATAAACCAGGACCACGGGATGCCGCAGTTTTCCAATCTCGGCATGTTGGTAGGAACCGCACGGTTCTGACAAACGTCTCGGGATTTCTCGGCTATTGGCGCCTCTACTGAAGTAATCAGCACCTCTTGGTGACGTGGCAGACTGACTTCATGGTTGGATAATTTTGGACATATCAGCTGCCCCCCATTTTCAAAACTGACTGGATGCTTCATCGGGTGAGGATTCAAAAATCAGTATCTTCTTGGAAACCGTTCGGATGTCCTCCGGGAATGCTGCTCGGGATAGGGCCCACCTTCCAGATCACCCGGTGGAATAACTGACCCGTACAGGTAGGAGCTCGGGTGTTGGTATTGCCACATATCAGGGAGTAATTGGCCTGGTCAGGATCCAGCGAAGTCGGTTTGGATATAACCGAACAGTTACGTGGTAACCGGACCATCACGTCACTCATTTAATGCGCGCGCCTTTTGAGGCAACCCTTCACGTGCCCGAGGTGACAGTTTTCTGGCGGCTCTTGGCAGGAAAACTCTTGAGCCATTGGATTTGATTGATCTGGACCGTCTGCTATTCCTATATAAGGAACACTTGCTCATTTCTTCAAATCTTGCTGCCAAGTGAGAGAGTTTACGGAGCAGTTTGAGAGCAACCAAGATCCCGAACAAGATTCCCGACCTCTTTTTTGCGCGAAACCTTGTAAGTCCTTCCTTTCTGTCTTCAGTTCTTCATTCTCTTCTTTTCTGAACAAAGCTGGAGGTAGTGAACCCACTTAGGTTAGAAAGAGCGTGGGACTTTTTCTTCTTTAGGTTCTGTCATTTCTTCCAGTCCGGGGGTGCGTTAGAGCAGTTGAACCGAACGGGTGTTCTCGGGAGAGTCTTGAAAGAGTGTTATCTTTCTTCTAGAGTCTTGTACGACCTGCCCTTTAGGTTGTTAGATCTGCCCCCTCTGTATACCAGGCTTGGAGTCCTTGACCCATTCTTAGGTTGTTTGCCCCCTAGGTCCATTACAGACGTAGACATGTGCCACTCAGACTTCAACTCGTCGTCCCGATCGGAAGACGAGCAGTCGCGGTCAGGGTCCTTGAGCATAAGCTTAGATCCTCCCTCATCAGCCCCCTCTGACTAGCATATTGAGGGAAGAATACCTGCCCGGGCATTTCACGAGGAAACGCACCGGGATTCTCCCGTAGCCTCGACGTCTCGGGGGTCGGGCTTTGAAGGGTCTGTTCCGAATAGTCCCAGCATCGTCTTTGCGTGTGAATCCATTGTTAGTACTCTGCGAGGTCCTGATTTGGATCGGATCAGGGATAGGTATGAACTTTCCGGCCCAGTTGTACGAGGATGCCTTGATGGTAAGCCTTTGCCTACCTCTCCACCCAGTTGCCTGGGACGCGCTCATTTACCTCGGGATCTCCCCCAGGCAGCTTGCTCTGAATGGTTGGCAATATCTGATGGGGTACATCTCCTTGTGGCCCCAAGTCCTCGGGTATGAGCTCACGTTACAAGAGTTCTTCTGGACCCACCGGCCTTTTTAGGTGTACAGGGAGTCCTTCTCGCTCGGGGGTAGGCAGGGGTGGAAGATTATAGTAAACTGCCCGAGCAACAATAAAGGATGGAAGAAGAAATTCTTCCAAGTGTCCACCCTGGGGCTGTGTGAGAAGGCGCCGGGTGTTCAGTTGAGGACCTCCTGGGCGGGGAAGCTGAGGAGTAAGCCTGACCACTTTTCTTTCCTGATTAGTCTTTATGTTTTGCCTTGACTAACCTATTTGTATGTTTGTTTTGCAGTGGGATCAGTTGACTCGCCCAGTCTTCTCGACGAGTTCCAAGCAAGGATCTTGTCTCTGGTGGAAGACCCAACTGACATCAACAAAGTGTTGACTCGGTCGGGAAGCCCGAAGATCTCCTACAAGCCCCAGCACGACTTCACAGCTCCCACCTTCCCGGCAATCATTCCTGGTAAATCCCATCTCTTGACCGTTCGGTTTTCTCTATACTTGGCACTTTGCTAAATTATGACATACTCTCTGGTTTTGCAGAAATGGCTCCCAAGAGCGCAGCAGCCCTGAAGGAGAAAGAGGCGGCCCTGATAGCCTGGGCTGGCCAGAAGAGGAAGAAGCCAGACCCCACCAAGGGCCAGCCCCTCAAGAGGATTTCCCGGGGGATTTCCATCCGGGCTGAGATAGAGGCAGTTGTTGCCTCAACGCCCGTCGTAACGATTGCTGCGCCACCACCACCTTCCCCTACTACCAAACCGTCCGGGGTCTCCTTCCCGAGCATGGAGGAGACTGCTTGCGCGGGCCCCTCTTCCAGGCCGGAGGTTGAGAAGGCGGACGAAGTCCGCAGAAGGGTCCGGTCGGGGCTACTATAGAGTCAAATTGACAAGTATACCCTGCTAAGCCCCGAGGCCATCATCGATTGGCTATACAGCATCAGCCACATGGTAAGTCTCTTTGCAATGTGAACATTAACTTTTCCTCCATGCGCCTACTGACATTTTCTTGTTCTTGCAGATTAGTTGTATTGCGGCCGGGGCTAAGACCACCCTTCCCGGCGTTGCTGAGAGGTTGGCCGCTGTAGAGGCTAACCTTTCCATGGAGAGGGCCGCCCGGGAGTCCTCGGAGTTTGCTCTCACTGTCGAGGAAGAAAAATCCCGGGCAACGGCCCTGGAGCTGGGGGAGACCCGTGACTATCTGTCAACCGAGCAGGCTGCCCAGAAGGTTGCAGAGACTAAGGCTGTAGCCGCGGAGGCCGGGAGGATCACCGCCGAGAAGGACCTGGTAGCTATGACGGCCACGCTCTCAGAGCTTATAGCTGCTCGGGAGGTCGAAGCCAAAGATGCTGAGGAGGAATTCGAGGCAGGGTTCCTCACAGACTATGCTGACCTGGCGAAGCGGGCTGCTGCTGACCACCCTGCCCTGGGTAGAGTCCAGTTATTGAAAGGAGGGCCAGGCTGACTCCGAGGTCGCCGCTAAAGCTATACCGGTCGGGAACCCCTTTGTGGATGAGCAAGCTGCGGAGGAGGGATAAGTGGTAGTTGTAGACAACTAGCTTTTTTCTCTTTTTGTTTTTGTTGTAGTTTTTTCTTTTTGGGGAGGCTACTACAACTGTCCCTAGGCTTTGTACAGTTTCTTTTTTAATTAATAAAAAACCCAAGCACCAAAAGACCTCGGGCTCCGAACCCAGGCACAAAAGGACCCTGCAACCACCCATGTTCCAGGTCGATTTCCTACGGTCACTCCTCACTACGCCCCCACCTTTACAGGACTCTCGGGGGGCAAGGGGATACCAGACCCAAACAGAAAATTACCCAAGCTTTGCGTAGGTCCAACCGACAACGGGGACAAACCTCTAGGTGGCCGACGATGGCAAGCTTCAAAGGACCCTACAACCACCCATGTTCTAGGTCAGTTTCCTACGGCCACTCACTCTTGCACTCCCGCCTTAGCAAAATGCTTGGGGGCAGGGGAATATTAGGCCAAAATAGGAAATCACACTAGTCACTAGAAGAACTTGGAAGATATTCCTAAGGGCTTACAGTGATCAGAGATAGACATCCCGGATGGTAAAACAGGATACTCCTAAAATACACCTGGACATCCCGGACGGTAAAACAGGGTATGCCTATAATACACCGGGACATCCCAGACGCTTTTGACTATTTATAATTGCTAGTATCTGCTCAGTTTTTAGCCGACCTAACCCTCATCTTAGCAAATGGTTTAGGACCGTAGCCAAATAGAACACCTAGTCTTCTTGACCTGTTTTAAAGGTAATTACTGTAGGAACTTGTCCTGTTTAGCGTCCGGGATGTCTCGGTGTATTATAGGCATACCCTGGTTTACCATTCGAGATGTCCCGGTGTATTTTAGGAGTATCCTATTTTACCGTCCGGGATGTCTATCTCTGATCGCTGTAAGCCCTTAGGAATATCTTCCAAGTTCTTTTAGTGACCGGTGTGATTTCCTATTTTGGCCTAATATTCCCCTGCCCCCCAAGCATTTTGATAAGGCGGGCGTGCATGAGTGAGTGGCCGTAGGAAACCGACCTGGAACATGGGTGGTTGCAGGGTCCTTTGAAGCTTGCCATCGTCGGCCACCTAGGGGTTTGTCCCCATTGTTGGTTGGACCTAAGCGAAGCTTGGGTAATTTCCTGTTTGGGTCTGGTATCCCCTTGCCCCCCAAGCATGCTGCGAAGGCGGGGGCGTAGTGAGGAGTGACCGTAGGAAATTGACCTGGAACATGGGTGGTTGCAGGGTCCTTTTGTGCCTAGGTTCGGAGCCTGAGGTCTTTTGGTGCCCGGGTTTAGAGCCCGAGGTCTTTTTGTGCCTTGGTTTTTAGCCAAGGTCTTTTCTGCCTTGGTTTTTAGCCAAGGTCTTTTTTGCCTCGGGGTTAGGCCCGAGGACTTTTCAGCATTCAAGGGGTACTGACAGGAGTAAATTTTCAAAGTAAACTATTCAATTTTATTTAAAAATAAAAGTTTATAATGGTTGCTCAATCAGAGCTACGAAAACAAATTTCCCTATCAGTACTAAATTCCTGCGGCCAAGTGCTACTGGTAGTACTTGTGGAGGTGTTACACATTCCAAGGGTGAGAGAGATCGTGCCCGTCCATGCTTTGTAGCCAGTAAGTTCTTGGTCGGTTGATCCTGGTTACTTTATATGGGCCTTCCCAGTTTGGCCCCAATTTCCCATGGCTCGGGATTCGGGTAGACTGGTTCACTGCCTTGAGGATGAGGTCTCCGACTTGAAAACTACAGTGCCTCACCTTGCTATTGTAGTATCGAGAAACCCGTTACTTGTAGGCCGCCACCTTTAGGTAGGCCCGGCCTCTTTTTTCCTCCACTAGGTCCAGCTCTGCTCTGAGGGCATCTTCGTTGTCCGTAGCACTGAAGTTAGCCACCCTATATGTAGGCAGCCCGAGCTCTATAGGAACCACCGCCTTGAATCTGTAGGTTAAAGAGAACTGCGTCTCGCCTGTTGCCGCTCGGGGTGTAGTACAGTAGGCCCATAAGAGGGTTGGTAGTTCTTCAGCCCACAGTCCTTTGGCGGCTTCAAGCCTTGTTTTGATTGACTGCAAGATTGTCCGGTTTGTCACCTCGGCTTAACCGTTGGCTTGAGGGTGCTCGGGGGAGGAGTAATGATTTAGTATCCCGTAGCCCGAGCAGAATTGCCTGAAGATAGGGGTGTCAAATTGTCTGCCATTGTCGCTGACCAGCATCCGGGGAATGCTGAACCTACTGAGGATATTCCTTTCTAAAAAGCTCTTCATTTTTTGTTCGGTTATCGTCGCCAAGGGCTCGGCCTCTGCCCATTTGGTAAAGTAATCAACGGCGATCACGGCAAACTTGACCTATCCTTTTCCCATCGGCAGGGGAACGATAATGTCGATACCCCAGTGGACGAATGACCAGGGGCTGTGGATTGGTGTCTGGAGCTCTCCCGGTCGGTTGATCATGGAAGAGTATCTCTGACACTTGTCACACCTTTTGACGTATTCCTGGGAATTTTGGGCCATGGTTGGCCAGTAGTAACCTTACAATAGAGCCTTCTTGGAGAGTGCCCGGCCTCTGATGTGATTCCCGCACACTCCTTCGTGGATTTTAAACAATATCGCTTGGACTTGTGCAGGGTGGACACAGTGGAGGTACGGGATGGTGAATCCCCTCTTGTAGAGGGTGCTGTTAGCAAGATGGAATCGGGCCAACCGGTACTTGACCCGGCGGGCTTCTTCCTTCTCTATTGGTAGCGCGCCTGTTGTCAAGAATGTCACGAACGGGTCCATCCAGCTGGGTCCCAGGGTGATCGGATCCACTTCCATGCCTTCTGAGTTGATCACACTTGGCTCGGGTAGATATTCTATCCTTATCCCGGGCAAGTCTGACTCAGAAGATGAGGCAAGGCGGGCCAACTGGTTGGCCCTGGTGTTTTCTTCTCTGGGTATCTGCGTGATGGAAAATCCCATAGCTTCTTGGAAACCGCTCGGACAAGGGCCAAGTAGGCTACTATGCTGTCTTCCCGCGCTTCGTACTCTTGGTTAACCTGGTTAACCACGAGCTGGGAATCGTTGTATCCCTGGACCTGTTGCACACTCATAGAGACGCCCAATTGCAATCAGACCAATAGGGCTTCGTATTCAGCCTCGTTGTTGGAGGTACAAAACCCAAATCTTAACGCGTACTCAAGTTGGATACCATCGGGGGTAATTAGGATGATTCCTGCCCCACTGCCTTGCTAATTGGATGAACCGTCCACATGCAGTACCCAGGTAGGGATATCGGAGCATAACCCGGGCGGTAGGGCCGGTGGCTCGGAATCTTCAATCGGGTCTTCTAGTAGGTAAACTCCACCAGAAAGTTTGCTACGGCTTATCCCTTGATGGCCGTCCGGGGTCGGTAGATCACTTTCAAATTCTTCCAACTCCAATGCCCTCTTAACGAGCCTCCCAGACGTGTCTGGACGGCTAAGGATTCTTCTGAGAAGTTGATCTGTGAGGACCACAATGGCATGGGCCTGAAAGTAAGGACCGAGCCTCCTGGTCGAGGTGATGAGGGCGAACGCTAGCTTTTCGATACGAGAGTACCTATTTTCTACGCCCTGTAACGCCCGGCTGGTGTAGTACACTAGGAACTGTATCCCGTGCTCTTCCCGAATAAGTGCCGAGCTAACCGCTGATGGTGACACTGTCAAGTATAAAAATAGTTCTTCCCCCGACACGGGTGTTGAGAGTAGAGGAGGGGACGCCAAGTACTTCTTGAGTTCCTGGAACGCCTCTTCGCACTCTTCTGACCACTGAAACACCTTGCGGAGGATTTTAAAGAATGGCAGGCACCGATCGGTAGCTTGGGAGACAAATCTGTTCAGTACAGCCACTCGTCCGGCTAGGCTCTGAACTTCCTTCGTCGACTTGGGCGATCGTATGTTGATGATGGCTTTGATCTTCTCGGGGTTTGCTTTAATTCCCCGTCTGCTGACTAGATGGCCAAGGAATTTCTCAGACGAGACACCGAAGGTGCATTTGGCCGAGTTCAACCTCATCCTGAATTTTCTCAAAATGCTGAAGGCCCCGGTCAGATGCTCAAGGTGGTCGGACTCGTCCCGGCTCTTGACTAGGAGATCATCCACATATACTTCCATAGACTTCCCAATCAGGTCCTTGAACATGTAGTTGACCAGGCATTGGTAGGTGGCCCCAGCGTTCTTGAGATCGAATGGCATAACCTTGTAGCAATACGTTCCCTGGTCGGTGATGAATGCTGTCTTCTATTCGTCCCTGAGGTACATGCTGATCTGGTTGTACCCCGAGTAGGCGTCCATAAATGAGAGGAGTGAGTGACCGGCTGTGGAGTCCACAAGGAGATCTATCCTGGGCAGCGGATAACAATCCTTGGGACAGGCTTTGTTGAGGTCGGTGAAGTCCACACACATTCTCCACTTCCCGTTACTTTCCTGGACCAGAATAACATTAGCTAACTAGTCGGGATAGTGGACCTCTCGGATGGACTTCACCTTGAATAGCTTCTCGACCTCCTCACTCACTACTTTTTGTCTCTCTGGGGCCATGCCCCTTCTCTTCTGCTTCACTGGGCGGCAATCCGGGTTGATATTGAGATGATGGGACATTACCCGGGGGTCAATCCCGGGCATATCCTCATGACTCCAAGCAAAATTGTCCTGATTTTGCCTTAGAAACTGAGTTAGTTTTTCCTTCAGGCCGGGCTCCAGTAGGGTACCAGTGCTGACCGTACGGTCTGGGTACTCGGGATCCAGCATCATTCTTTCCAATTCTTCCACCAGACCTATCGTGTCACTCTGGTCCCGGGGGTCCATCTTTTGGATGTTCAATGTTTCGGTGATTGCCCCTCGGCGCAACGAGCTGACATAACAACTCCGGGCGGTAGTCTGATCTCCACGCAAGCATCGGGGTCCCTGAGGAGTTGGGAACTTCACTATTAAGCTATAGGTGGAGACGATCGCCCTGGCCTTGTTGAAGGTCGGCCTCCCAAGAATGACATTTACGATCACAAAATTGGTCAGCACAGAAGCTTGTTGAGGGTAGGTCCCCATAAGAACTGGTAGCTCGATTGTCCCAAGCGGTTCTGTGTTGGAGCCGTTGAATCCAACCAGGGGAGTAGCGACCGGCCGGAGCTGATCCCTGGACATCCCGAGCTGATCGAATGCCGACGTGAACATGATTTCGGATGAGTTGCCTGTGTCGACTAGCACCCTCTTGACCATATAGTTGGCTATAGAAAGCGTCACTACTAGCGCGTCATTATGGGGGCAGTGGATGCCCTGCAAGTCATCGAATGTGAACGTTAGAACATCACTTGGGAAGGAGCCGGTAGATTGGACCTGCCAGACATCCGCACCCAAGCATGCCTCTTCTGTGCCGACTGTGAATCCCCTCTGCCTGACGTTCCTCTAGAGATCATATTGATTTGGCCGAGTGGTAGTTGCTGATCAGGAGCTCGGGTGTCCTGTCGGGATTGTCTATCTACTCTGATGAACTCCGTAAGGTGTCCCTTAACTTAAAGTAATCCCCCGTTTCATGGCCGTGGTCTCTGTGGTAGCGGCAGAACTTATCCCAGTTCGTGAAAGCGATCGGGGGCTAACCCCGGACATCCTTCTAATTTGGCTTCGGCTTCTTTCCCGAGCCCTTTTCAAATCCTTCACGCTTGCGCTTGGCCTTCTGGGATTCGTCTCCCACCTGGCTAGCACGCTTCGCCTTCAGGAACTCCTCAATGTCTATATACTTTCTGACCCTCTCCGAGAGCTCCACCAGGGTTGCCGGTCGGTCATGATGGAACGATGTGGCAACCATGGTGTGTTGAACTCCCGAACAGAAGGCCATAATTGTGGCCGTTTCATTGAGATTGCAAATCAGGAGCCTTTGCTGGTTGAAACGGTCAACATACTCCCTCAGGGACTCCCCTTTGCGCTGTTTGACGGTCAACAGCTGAGTGTCCGGTTGCGACCGGTTGAGCATCCTGACAAACTGGCTGATGAACAGCTTGCTGAGAGCTTTGAAGTCGATGACCGTTCGGGGCTTTAGAGCATAGAACCACTGTGCTGCTGGCCCTTTGAGAGTACTAGGAAAGGCTAGGCACAATAGCTCATCCACCGTGGTGACCAGTGCCATCTGAGCCTTATAAGTGCAGATGCGATCCACCGGACTCCCTGTGCCGTCATAGGAGCTGAGGTGAGGGGGTTTGAACTTTCGTGGGATAGGAAACTGTGTCACCTGAGCGATATAGGGTGATTCCATCTCCATGTTGGTGAGGTCATGATCGGATTTGCGGTTCAACCTCTCAATCTGCTGCTGCAGTTGCTCGAACTGGGCCTTGACGTCAACCAGCCCGGTTCTCCTCTCTGTATCCCAGCGGTAGGTTGGATCGGATGACGAGGCCTCTTCCTCGAAGCGCGTCGAACTTTGGGATTGAGGCCGGCTCTGGGTCCGGGTAATCGTGTGCCGAAGGTCCCCCTGGCTCCTGGTCGAGGGGTCCTCGGCTGATTCCCGGGCTCTCCGTCCTGACTCCTCCCCTCTGGTCGCACGCCATCGGTTGATGATAGTCCTGGCATCCTCCACCCGGCGAGGATTAGGCCGTTTGAGCTTCCCACCATTCTGCGGCAGAATAAGTGAGCTAAAACTCCGCAAACCTCTTCTTCTCAGTGTCTCTGCAAGCCAAACCCTTGAAATACGACTCGATCTCTCTAATCCACTATTCAACTTTCAATGCTCCAAGTCATGTTCTTGTCATGGGTTAGAGAGAGAAACTCTAACTTCTCTCTAGAATTGTTTGATATTATTTTCTTTCTTGCTTGTTCTTCCCTTTGGTTTTGAGAGTGAGAGTATGGGGTCAAATAAGAAAAAACGAAATCAAAGTGATGGTATTAGTCCTCCCAAGAACAACAAGTCTGTTCTGGTGAATTGTGCTAGTGATTTCAAAAATACAAATGCTGTAAAGGAGGCTTGTTCTGTTTCTGAACCATTAACAAGGGCCACAACCATGGCAGCTTTGTCAGTTATTAATCCAGATCTAGAGAAGAAATACATCCTCAAAGGAGATGGCTCTGTACTGCTTAGAGAGGTACCCAAAATTGATAGTTCCAAATCTGCCGGACAAATTAGAGTGCTTAATGTGGCTAAACCAACTGCTGGTGATACTACATTGGTGAACCAGACTGCACCCAATGAAAGTATTATGAGTGGTAAAGGGGAATCAGAGTTTGAACATAGTGGGAAGGATTTCATCATCTCAAACCCATCCAAAACCATTATGATTGGTATTGGCAATGGTGGAATCTCTGATCTGTCCAAGATTAATAAGAGTGAGCTATCAGAAGAAGAGTTGGAACTTCCAGAAGAATGGGAAGAAGCATCTTCTAGTCAAGATGAAATGCAAGATAAAGGTCCAAGGAAGACATCACGTTTTCTCAAGCTCCAAGACTCAAATGAATTGATCAAGAGGAAATCTCAGGTTCCAGCTCTTAATGATCTTGATGCTGCTCATGAGAAGATTCGTCAGCTCCAGATTAAGCTATTGGACCTGCAAGCCCTAAAATCTGATGTTGAAGAAGGTGAAATATTAAATGATGGTGTTAGCACACGTTTTGATCCACAAAACACTAAGTCCAATGGCACCGAGGAGTTTGTGGAAGGTGGTCATCACGCGCCTATACCCACTCACGTTGCTAATGGTGTTTACACCCTAAATTAGGGTTTCCCAGGGCACGTGACGGTCATGTGGACTCAGGACGTTATCACTAGACCACGTAGGCAGATGAACGAGGACAAGGCCGATGACTCAGGAAGACCGATATTTGATCAAGCGACTGGTAAAGAGGATACGTTCCAAATAAGAATATCGGTATCAAGACCGAGGACCAATTGGTATGAAGTTCTTAGAGAAGTACCTTAGTTTGACTAGTGGTAGAGTAGCCTCAATTGCAGCCCTATCATCGGTAAAATAGGACCGATTCCAAACTGGTTTATTACCATTTGAGTCCTAATATCGGCAATGACAAAACGGCTCTAATAAAAGATATCGATCTCAACAAATAAGGCCGATATCAGCAAAGATCAGTAACGCCTCGGCATTAACGGATAAGGCCGAGGACTTTCTCTGTAGATCTTGCAGTAACAGGACCAGAGAAGGATAACAGCAGTCCATGGGATTAGTAAGGATAAGAAGCAACATCGGGGTAAGACCAAGAGACACGAGTAGGTTTCTTACTAAAGAGAAGGCCGAGTAATATCATCAGCGGAGATTAAGCTACACAGAGAAACACAATCGGTCGTAAATTCACTTTGAAAATAGTCAAGTAGGAATATGAGAACGTGGGTCTTCAGAACATGCTGAGGTGGAAGAAAAAGCAGTTGCGAGAAGAAAGGAATGCGGCAGAAGTGGGATCATCACACAAATCATGGAAGTTGATCATGGGACATAGTGGGAGCATAAATTAATATATGCCTAGAAACTGGGGGCCACGTACCCCACTACTCCATGATCCCCACTAACATGAGCGGTTGTGCAAGCAAGTCTATAAATATGGCATGTGGTGCAACATTTAAAGGGGCTAACACACACGCCACTTCTGCTCTAGCAGACCTTTTTATCTTTTCCTCATAACAATACTTTGTTCTTGAGTGATTTCTGAGAGTTTCTGTTCTCAACTTGCTTTGCTTGCTTCGAGTGATTGTAATCGTATTTAAATCCATTAATGAAGATGTTGTTGGAGGTATTCTTGATTTCCAGTAATTAATTTGTTCCTTTCTTTTCATTTGTAGTTTTACTTACTTGCATCAGAGTAGAGTGAAGACCCATTTACTGTTAGTAAATCACATTTATTAATGGTCGTTTGATATAGAAGTTAGATTAGGTTACATCAACCTCTTTTTGAGTCCACGTGGACTCTGGCACGCCCAGCACACACCAACACAAGATATTTATTGCCAACAATTTTTGGCACGCCCGGTGGGACAAGTGTCAAATGGCCGCAAAAGGAACACGATCCAAGGGGATTTCCCAAGAGGCAGGCTCACGTGAGCCTCTCTTGGACCCTATCATAGAGTCCGTTACTGAACCTGTTATAGATCCGGTCATCAGCTCGGTAGCAAGTCAGGCCGATTTATCTAATATGAGTAACCACTTGATGGGGATATTCAACCAGCGCTTGGCTGAGATGTCCATCAAGACAGACCAAACCTTCACTCAAGTGGGTGAAATGCTCCGAGAAATGAGGAAATGGAAGGACCACCCGACGAATGATCCTCCACAACTTTCTATCCCACCAACCTTGCTGTCTCAGGTTGGGGTGGGGGCAAGTCATGAGGTTCCCCCAAGCTCCCAGGCCGAGAAATATGTCACTCCTCCCAAGAGAAGTGGCAAAGAGGTGTTAGGTGAGACCTCGAATCCTAGACAGACCTCAATCCCGATAAGAAGTCCTTTTATAGAACCGCTCGGCCAAAACGGGCTAGGAAAGGATCAACAGTGGGGAAGAGTTAACCCGTTGTACGGAGACCATGAAGAAACCGATCAAGAAATATTCGGTTGTGAAAGGCCTCTCTTGGCCTATGACAGAGGCGAAAATCTGATAACCCCTAATCAGCCGGTAAGGGTTAATCGGGAACAGATAGCCGAGGTTATTCGCCAAGACTTCGGTGGTTTATTACGTAGGACCCAGAGGCCTGTGTACCGAAGGCCTCATTGCGATGCGGTTGAGAGAGTGCCTTTTCCCCGAGGATATAAGGTGCCGAACTTCACTATGTTTTCAGGTGAAAGCGAGCAATCGACCGTAGAGCATATCGGTCGTTTCTTGCTCCAGAGTGGAGAGGTGAACCACCAAGGAGATTTGCTACTGAAGTTATTCCCTAATTCCTTAACAGGGGTAGCCTTCAGTTGGTATATTAATCTGCCTGCTAACTCCTTCTACACCTGGAATCAAATGGAAGAAGCATTCCATGCCCAGTTTTATCGGACTGAGCCCGAAGTTTCCATGGCCGATTTAACTCGGTTGTATCAACTGCCAAATGAGTCAGCAGAAGCATACATAGCCAGGTTTAAACGAGCTAAACATCGGTGTAAAATTACGTTGCCCGAGGACGAATTCGTCAACATAGCGTTAGGCGGACTTACCTTTGAACTCAGGAAAAAGTTCGAGGGAATGGGATTCCGAGATCTCTTCGAACTCGCAACACGGGCCGCCCGATATGAACGTATGCTCGAGGAAGAGCAAGAAAGGAAAAACTCGTCCAAGGGGACGTATTATAGAGATCCTAACTACGACATACATAATACAGAGTGTGAGATAAACAGTGAGATAGATGTGGCCGAGATTGTGTCAAAACGGCCATATCTATGTCAGCCATTGCCAAAGCCGACCGAGGCGCAATTGTCATCGGTTAAAAAACAACCCTTTGAGGCCGGCAAGCAATATTCATTTAACATTGCTATGGCCGACCAAATTTTCGACTTCATGATGACCGATAGACAGATTCGGTTACCTCATGATGTGAAGCTACCATCGGCAAACGAGTTAAAAGGGAAGGAGTATTGCAAGTGGCACAATTCCTGGCGCCACGCTACTAATAATTGTTTGGTGTTTCGTAATGTTCTGCAGGATATGATCGAAAAGGGCAACCTGAAGTTCGCCGAAAAGGAAAAAGAAATGGTAGTGGATGGCAATCCGTTTCCGGAGACATTGGGAACAAACATGGTTTCCCCAGATTTCACCCTTCTGCGAAGGACGGGGGAAAAAATGGACAATCGGAGAGCTGAGGTTGCTGAAGCAAGCAGAAAAGCAAGCAATCAGAAACCAAATGCAAGGGTGGCTTCCCAAGTCACGACAGAGGTTCCTAAAGCAGATTCAGCAGTCCCAACATCATTCCAATGGATGATCGATCTAATTGAGAAAGGAATGTGTCCTAAGTGCAAAGCCAGTGTGACTAATCAACCCAAGCCAGTGACTAAAACGGCGTATCGGTCTTGTAGCCCAAGGAGGCCGATTCAGAGCCGTTTAACTTATCCAAGTCAATACCACAGAAAGCCCGAGGTTGGACGGACGGAGTATCGGCGAGAACAGCCGAGGCAGGAACGTAGGGATGTCAAGAGGAAGGATTACCCAAAGGAAATTTATCAGAACAGAACTCGATCTCCGCGAATGATTGTTCCGTCACGTCCAGAAGTAAATCGCTGGAAAAGAGTGGAACATCCAAAATTCCCGGAGCAGTCTTATTTTACGAAAACACAAAAGAGAAGAGTACAGCGTTTGAGGCAATCTGCTCGAGAATGGGAGGCCAAGTACCGCATGGAGAAAAAACGAGCAGACAAGGAAATTGGCAAGAAGGAAGATGTGGGATCGAAGGTGATCCTAAGCCAAAAAGAAAAAGGAAAAGCTCAGATTGAAGGGGAGAGCAACAAACTACGAAGATTGGATGAGCCATCTGTTCCCGAGGTCAACGAATCGGACGTAGAAATGACCGATTTTGATTCAGGATACGAAGACGAGTCAAGGCGACGTATCCAATTCGGTAGCATCCCGAAAGATTTTTCGGTAAACATGGTTTACACTTTACCGATGTCATTCGGAGCGAAATCCAACCAGGAAAATCAAATGGAAGGTGATGTGCATGAGGATCACAAGGGTCCGTCAACACCGATATTCGTTAATCATGAAGTAAAGGCCGAAAAACCAAAGGTTTCGGTGATAAGGCCGAAGGCCGAGAATGAAGCAGGGAAGAAGCCCGCCAAAGTAGTCTTTGAGAAACCTGCGGAAGGGATGTCCCAACACTTGAAGCCGTTATACATCAATGCAAATATCGATGGTGTGCCATACTCAAGGGTGTTAATTGACAATGGAGCAGCTGTAAACATCCTTCCCTCGATCATGCTGCTGAAGCTACAACGGGATGAGAGCGAGTTGATCCCAACTGAGCTCACGGTTTGCGGATTCACTGGCACTCCTGCAAAAACCAAGGGAATTCTTCCAGTAGAGCTCACGGTGGGGAAAAAGACCACCATGACGGCCTTCTTCGTGGTAGATTCGGGGGCATCATATAACGCTCTGCTGGGAAGAGATTGGATTCACACGAGTTGGTGTATCCCTTCTACTTTGCACCAGTTTCTGATATTCTGGAATGGAGATGAGGTCGAGGTCGTGTGGGCCGACCACAAACCTTTTGTCGCAAGAGTACATTGCTCTGAAGCTGTTCTATACGAGGACGATATCGGTCCCGTAAAATTTATCGGGACGGACAAGAATGGAAGGCCCAAATCGGCCACCATGGTGAGGGAGCAGAAGAACCAGTTAATACAGGTATACAGACAACTTGACCGGCCATCCATTGTGATTACGCCGGTTGATAACGACGAGGAACATACCTTCAATGGACCAGAACCAATTATTACTGAAGCATAGAAGGGCACAGGCCGTACAGGCCAGTGTGGCTAGGATGCAGGCATTTTTGGCGGACAAGCAGGCATTAGCATCATCGGCTAGTATGGCCGAAGTCATCGACGAGTGTCAGGAAGAAATACTTGACGATTACATCAATCTGGATGAGTTAGCATCGGCCCCCGCGAAGCTCGATGATCTGAAAGCCGATGTACAGGATCCTCTCCTGGAGGTTGATCTGGGGGCAAATGGAGAGTATCAGCCAACATTCATAAATCAACTACTCGAACCAGATTTCCAAGCATCTTTGATCGCCCTCCTAAGGGAATTCAAAGATTGTTTTGCTTGGAATTACCACGAAATGCCAGGGTTGTCCAGGAAATTGGTAGAACATCGGTTACCAATTAAGGAAGGCTTCAGGCCATTCAAGCAACTACCGAGAAGAATGTCTCCAGAAGTCGTTCTCGAAGTAAAAGAGGAAATCGAACGGCTGTTGAAGGCCGGTTTCATAAGAACAACTAGGTATGTGGAGTGGATTTCTAATATTGTGCCGGTAGTCAAGAAGAACGGCAAGATAAGGGTCTGTATAGACTTTAGGAATTTGAATATGGCAACGCCGAAGGATGAATACCCGATGCCAATGGCCGATCAATTGATTGATGCTGCGGCCAAACATAAAATTTTGTCTTTTATGGACGGGCATTCGGGTTACAATCAAATATACATTGCCGAGGAAGACGTTCCTAAGACTGCATTCAGATGTCCTGGAGCAATTGGGACATTTGAATGGGTAGTAATGCCGTTCGGATTGAAGAATGCTGGGGCTACATACCAGCGAGCCATGAATGCAATATTTCATGAAATGATAGGAAAGATTATGGAAGTTTACATCGATGATGTAGTCGTAAAATCGGCTACACAGGAAAAACACTTGGCCGATTTACGAAGATCATTTGAAAAGATGAGAGCTCATGGGTTGAAGATGAATCCTCTAAAGTGTGCCTTTGGCGTATCGGCTGGAAACTTCCTTGGTTTCCTAGTACACCAGAGAGGGATCGAAATCGACAAAAACAAAGTCCGATCCATTCAATCGGCTGAGCCGCCGAGGAACAAGAAGGAACTACAAAGGCTGCTCGGTCAGATTAACTTTTTGCGGAGGTTCATTTCAAATTGTGCGGGACGAACACATGTTTGGTCGCCGTTACTCAAGCTTAAGGCCGAGGAAGAGTTCAAATGGGAAAGTCAGCATCAAAAGGCCTTTGAAGCTATCAAACAATATTTGTCTGAACCACCAGTGATTATGCCTCCAAGAAGAAAAAGGCCACTTAAGTTATACTTGTCGGCCTCCGAAGAGTCTATAGCATGTATGTTGGCACAGGATAATGAATGGGGAAAAGAACAGGCTGTTTATTATTTGAGTAGAGTATTAACTCCTGTCGAGCGTAAATATACGCCGATAGAAAAATTATGCCTAGCCTTGTATTTTTCTTCACAAAAATTAAGAGTATATATGCTTCCTGTGTTGGTTTACTTGATTTGTCAGACAGACGTCATTAAGTACATGCTATCAAGACCAATTATGCGTGGACGTATTGGGAAATGGACTCTAGCAATGATGGAGTTCACATTCCAATTCGTCCCACAAAGATCGGTAAAAGGCCAAGCCCTCGCTGATTTTTTGGCCGATCACCCTTGTTTGGATGTCGGTCCAGAACTTAATGAGGCAATTGATTCCACTCTATTATCAACAATTTCTCTGACCCCTTGGACGTTAATATTTGACGGATCCAAAAATGCCGACGGCGCAGGGGCAGGGATAATTGTAATATCACCAAGAAAACGGAAAACCGTCTTCTCGTTTAAACTAGAGTTTGAATGCTCTAGTAACCAGGCAGAATACGAAGCACTGATCATCGGCCTTGAAATCATGGCCGAAATGGATATATCAGCAATCCATATCATCGGCGATTCAAACTTAGTGATTGGCCAATTAAGTGGTGAGTTTAGGTGTAAGAGTTGGGAGTTGCTACCTTTCAACTCAATCGCCTTGCAATTATTACGAGAGTTTGATGACGTTAGGGTCCAACACGTTGCTCGTGCCTATAATGACGAGGCCGATAATCTAGCACAAGTCGCATCGGGAACAAAATTGGAGGTAACCGATAGCGAAAAATTGATAAGAGTGCAAAGGAGAATCTTGCCTTCAGTAAGGCAACGAGAAATGGCAACAGAAATTTTCTCGGTGATCACGGATGATCACGATTGGAGAGATCCAATAATTAAATGCCTCTTATGCCCAAACAGAGTGGCCGAGAGAAAAACCAAGCTGTCATCGGTCAAGTATGTCTTATTGGATGGTGAGTTGTTTAAAAAGAGCGTAAAGGATGAAAATTTGTTAAGATGTTTAGACAAACTTGAGGCCATGAAAGTGATGGCCGAAGTACACGAAGGAATCTGTGGTGCACACCAGGCTGGTACGAAAATGAAATGGCTTCTTAGGAGGTATAATTACTATTGGCCAAGCATGCTAAAAGATTGCATTGACTACGCCAAAGGATGCCAATCATGCCAAAGGCACGGGCCAATACAACGAGTACCAGCCACCGAGATGCAGGTAATCGTTAGACCGTGGCCATTCCGGGGCTGGGCCATGGATCTGATTGGTAAAATATACCCACCATCATCAGGCCAACACTGTTTTATTGTGGTAGCTACTGATTACTTTACCAAATGGGTGGAGGCAGTACCAGCAAAATCGGTAAATCAAGCATATGTGATCAAATTCATTAGTGAACACATAATTCACCGATTTGGACTTCCCGAAACAATTACAGCAGATCAAGGGTCGGTCTTCACGGGGGACGAAGTTAAGGCATTTGCAGAAAGCCGAGGCATCAAGATCCTTAATTCAACGCCGTATTTTGCTCAAGGGAATGGACAGGCCGAATCATCCAATAAAACAATCAAAGGAATAATCGAAAAAATGGTGGAAGGCAATCCTAGGATATGGCACGAGCTATTATCTGAGGCTTTGTGGGCATATCGGACATCTAAAAGATCAGCAACAAACATAACTCCTTTCATGCTGACTTACGGTCATGACGCAATGCTGCCTATGGAAGTAACCGTCCGGTCAACAAGACGAGCATTCCAACTCGGCCTTGAATCAGGTGAATACACCGAAGCAATGTTGGCCGAGTTGGAAGAGCTTGATGACGTTCGTCTCAAAGCTTTGGATTGTATCAAGGCACAAAAGAATAGGGTTACTCGGGCATACAACAAAAGGGTCAAACATAAGTCGTTTGGCGAGGGAGACCTTGTTTGGAAAGCTGTGTTACCACTGGGTGAAAAGAATGCCCGATATGGAAAATGGTCAGCTAAATGGGAAGGACCATTCCAGGTGACATCGGTCATCACGGGGGGTGCATATCGGTTAATGGACTTAGACGGTGAGATGCATGCAAGACCGATAAATGGAAAATATTTAAAGCAATATGTGCCATCCCTTTGGGAGTCAGTAACAATAAATGAATGAAGAATGAATGATATAAATTCTCATTTTTATTAATGTTTTATTTATTAATGTACAACGTGTTACATGATATTAGCCGCACATTCTGTCACGGCCATATAAAAAAAAAAAAAAAAAAAATGTATTACATTATTTCCTGGCAAATCTTAATCTAAGTTCCTCCCAAGCCCGGTCCAGATACTCCAATTCTTTTTCCGCGGTAGCTTTCTCGGCCTCCCACCTGCTTGCAGCCGCCGCAGTCCCGGTTAAGGCATCCACATGCTCTTGCGCAGCGCGCCCAACATCGAGAATGGCCTTCTCAGAAAGTGCTAGGCCGGCATCAGCATTCGTCAATTCAGCTTGGAGTCTTGCTATCTCGGCCTCAATCCTAGCCTTCTCCTGAAGGAGGCGCTCCTTCATCGCCTTGGACGCCTCAAATTGCTTCTTGCAAGCACCCAGATGTTCGACTCGGGCTTTGCGTTCCCTGGACTTCTCTTCGATTCCAGAGATAAGCTTGGTAGCAGACCGATGTCGGTGCAAATAATCTGGTAGCCTCACTTGCAAATCCCGGAGATCGGCCTTCATTTCTTCAGATATGTCCAGCCAGGAAAGCAAGAGGCCCATGGCCGAGTGAAATTCATTAAAATCTGGGAGCTGGGAAAGTTTTCGTTGGACCGTGGTCCGAAACCATTCCTCAGCCCGTTGGTACTCGGCAACGGAGGGACCGGCAGTAGCCTGAGCAACGACAGGTTCGGCTTGTAAAAGTTGCTCAGGATTGAGCAAAGCGAAGAAGGCTTCAACCGAGGAGACCGAGCTGAAGTCTGGGATTGGAAGAGAAGTGGAAACCTAGAAAAGGAGGTAACAGTTAAACCCAAAGTACAAAGAAGGGAAAAACAAAAGAATAGAGGCAAAGGATTACCGGGACCGAGGGAGAACTGGTCGAGGAAGCCGCCGGTGGGGGTTGTGATACAACGGGTACTTCCATTTGTACTGGTGGTGAGGCCGATGTCTCGGTATGAGAAACATCGGTGGAAGCAGGTTGATCAGGAATAGATTGCTCACCCATAGCCTCAGCATCCCGAGGAGTCCCAGGATCGCTGAGATCGATGGGATCATTGCGATCTGATCCAGAGGGTCTCTCATCCTCTGTAGTCTCCACAGTATCACCAGCACCGGTGCTGTCAGTTGCAGGCGATAATATATCGGCCCCACCACGCAGGATGGCCTGCCTGGCCTCATCCAGCTCTCTTAATCGTTGAAGCTCGGCCATCAGCTGATCATAGGACATCTGAGGGGCTGTCTCCACAGGGGCAGGTTGGGAAGAGGGTGTTGGAATTGTTGGTTTCAATGGAGATTTTGGAGGCAGAGGCATCTTTGCCCGAGAGGTTGGAGGCTTCATCGCCGCCTGGCCGGTCTTCTTGGTAGCAGCACCACCAGCCCCCTAAAATCAAATCAAGTATTGGTTAGCGTCAAAAATTGTACATATGCGAAAGCAAAGCACAAGGAAAAATTCAATACCTTGGCCGATTTAACGGTAGCCGCGGCAACGTTACGACGTTGCCGAGTTGAAAGGGGGATATCCTCATCCGACTCAATATCGGTCGCCCCAGAAGGGTTCTCTCTAGGAAGAGCATCTAGACAAGAATAGAGATGAAATCAGTTAGAGAAATAGAAGGCTGATTAAAACAAGTGAAAAGGATACCTAAAACTGGTGCTCCAGTGTCTACAACCCTTATGGCCGAGGAATGATCAACCTTGCCGAGATCATGCCATCCGGTATAAGTAACCCTCTCCCATGCTTCAGCCATTGACGCCTGTTTATCCACCATCGGAATCGCAATTGCAAAATCGGCCTCAGGCAAGGGAGGTGGACGACATTCAAAGGGCTTGAAGAATTGCTCGAAGGGCGTAACGGATGAATAGTCAACCGTCTGGAGGTACTTTTTGTATGCCCTTGCGGTTTTATCCTTGTGTTCCCGCTCAAGTGCCCTCAAATGCCACTTCATATCGGACCGCATGATCTCGGGATATCTTGGGTCAAATTTGAATTTAAAGAACTTCTCAAATGCAAGGACGGCGTGATACGGTGTTTTACCTTTGGAGGTCGTCGCTTTCCTTTTGTGACCTGCAACCTGAACCACAGAAGGATTAGATGAACGGGATGGTTTCTCGGCGACAGGAGGAGAAATACGTCTAAGTACAGAAAAAAGGGGCTCAGAACGTAAGCCCGATAATATTTTGGACCACCAAGTCTCAAACTCGGTGGATGTTGAAGGAAGCTCTCGGAAGGTGATGAATTCCAATCCTTCATTGGCCATTCGGCCAAAAGATTGGTACTTCTCGACCTTGGCAAGGTCGGAAAGAAGAGACCGCCCTGACATGGAACGGTTGAGGGTCCGAAAAGGGGGAATAGGAATAAGTTGTTTTAACCCGAGTTGGCGGGCTAAAGCAGGAGCATTATAATATTCCACCCCACACTTGTTATTGCGAGGGGGAATAACAGGACTATACAATAAATCTCGGCCAACTAGGAAGCTGGCCCAGATTGCTTCATGCTCTTTTGTCTCAGCCTCAGGAGCCTGGCCAGGACTGTTGAGAAGCCAGCTCGGACATCTAAGTCGAGGATGAAAAGGAAGGAACTGCTGGGGGGATCGGTTACCCATATGTTCGTAGAAGAAGGAAAAAAGGTGCTCAAAAGAAAGGCCCATGGGGCTGATACCGGCAAAATGAAAAGCAAAAGCCGAGGAATGTTCGGGTAGAATGGTGGGATCGAAGTGGTCAACTGAGCATTTCTCAGGAAAATAAGATTGGAGCCAACATTGAAGGAGCCAGAGGGCCCCTCCCGAGTTTTTAAAATCGGAAAAAATAAGTTCAAGAATACCCCGGTAGAGATGAGAAAGGGCGAGAGGAGCAAGAGCAAGTCTTCGACCCTCGGCCAACGCAAGAGCAATATGAGTATATTCTTGAGTAACGGCGTATGAGGCCGAGCAAAACACAAAGCGGTTCAGCCAGTAGACCAGGAAAGCAATGTGTTCCTGGTCAGAAACATCCCCTTGTCCCATACAGGCTACTATAAAAGGACCAAAGCCAGTAACAACCCTGATACCCTTGCCCGATGTGGTCCTAGGGTATTCGAATTCGAGATTGGAGGAAAGGTTGGGAGTGACTTCCTCACCGTGAGCGGAAAGACCGGTAAGGAAGCAAACATCCTGAATTGTCGGACTCATGAGACCGCAACGAAAAAAGAAAGCATTGGCCGAAGTCGACCAGAAGAATAAAGAAGAAAAGAAGAGAGGTTTGTCAAGGAGGAACTTCTCACGGCTCAGCATAATGGCATCATAGATGTCAAGGGCCTTCCACAAGTCCCTTTTCACCTCCACCAATCGGTCTACCCAAGAAATCCAATCAGGAGAAGGAATAGGCCAATTCCTCAAAGGATTGGAAGGGGTGTACTGAGAACCCCAATCAAAGGAAGAAGAACGATAAAGTAATTCGTTATCATCTACAACTAAGGGAAAGTATGGGTCCAAAGAAGATGGAGGGAAAGAATCGAAGGAGGGACCAAGTCCCATTGAACCAGAAGATGAAGGGGTTAATACCTGAGGATTTATCAGCCCAGGAATAGTCTCAAGGGCTCGCTTAACGGCGGTAGCATTAGTTTTAACCACCGGCGCAGTTTCAGTGGCAGTAGGAGAAGAAGAGGTGGCGCCGGCGGTTTGGGAAACACTGGGAGCAGAAGAGGACGCCATGGAAATTTGAAAAGGAAAGAAAATATTTTCTCGAGAAAATATTAAGGCAAGAAAATAAGCATGGAATGGAAAATGACAAGGGTAAGTGACTTATATAGATGACAGAAAGGGGTCATTATGATTTGGGAACGAGTTCCCAAGAGGCACGCCTCGATTCAAGAAACGAGGCAGGAAGGACTATTGGGGGGATGCCACGTGGAGCCGTACGCCGCCAATTTCCAGTTGATATTTAAAATTTGAATTCAAAACGTCTCATCAAACTGACGAAGTTACGTTTGACAAGACGTTTTGGGGGCATTGTTTTCACCCTAAATTAGGGTTTCCCAGGGCACGTGACGGTCATGTGGACTCAGGACGTTATCACTAGACCACGTAGGCAGATGAACGAGGACAAGGCCGATGACTCAGGAAGACCGATATTTGATCAAGCGACTGGTAAAGAGGATACGTTCCAAATAAGAATATCGGTATCAAGACCGAGGACCAATTGGTATGAAGTTCTTAGAGAAGTACCTTAGTTTGACTAGTGGTAGAGTAGCCTCAATTGCAGCCCTATCATCGGTAAAATAGGACCGATTCCAAACTGGTTTATTACCATTTGAGTCCTAATATCGGCAATGACAAAACGGCTCTAATAAAAGATATCGATCTCAACAAATAAGGCCGATATCAGCAAAGATCAGTAACGCCTCGGCATTAACGGATAAGGCCGAGGACTTTCTCTGTAGATCTTGCAGTAACAGGACCAGAGAAGGATAACAGCAGTCCATGGGATTAGTAAGGATAAGAAGCAACATCGGGGTAAGACCAAGAGACACGAGTAGGTTTCTTACTAAAGAGAAGGCCGAGTAATATCATCAGCGGAGATTAAGCTACACAGAGAAACACAATCGGTCGTAAATTCACTTTGAAAATAGTCAAGTAGGAATATGAGAACGTGGGTCTTCAGAACATGCTGAGGTGGAAGAAAAAGCAGTTGCGAGAAGAAAGGAATGCGGCAGAAGTGGGATCATCACACAAATCATGGAAGTTGATCATGGGACATAGTGGGAGCATAAATTAATATATGCCTAGAAACTGGGGGCCACGTACCCCACTACTCCATGATCCCCACTAACATGAGCGGTTGTGCAAGCAAGTCTATAAATATGGCATGTGGTGCAACATTTAAAGGGGCTAACACACACGCCACTTCTGCTCTAGCAGACCTTTTTATCTTTTCCTCATAACAATACTTTGTTCTTGAGTGATTTCTGAGAGTTTCTGTTCTCAACTTGCTTTGCTTGCTTCGAGTGATTGTAATCGTATTTAAATCCATTAATGAAGATGTTGTTGGAGGTATTCTTGATTTCCAGTAATTAATTTGTTCCTTTCTTTTCATTTGTAGTTTTACTTACTTGCATCAGAGTAGAGTGAAGACCCATTTACTGTTAGTAAATCACATTTATTAACGGTCGTTTGATATAGAAGTTAGATTAGGTTACATCAACCTCTTTTTGAGTCCACGTGGACTCTGGCACGCCCAGCACACACCAACACAAGATATTTATTGCCAACAAATGGTCAAATTGGTCTTTTTAATATTCAAAAAGGACTGGATATTCACATGGGTTTCTCAGACTGTACCACGAATTTCGGCACCTTGTCTATTGAAAGTCAGCTGGGTAAATTGCATGGCAATGGTGCACGTGTCCAACACGCAAATTTGGGAGTTCCCAACGGTAACCAAGACACTAATATTAGGCAATCTTTGGCAGGTAGTGATCACATGGGCTCCGGTCCTTGTTCCTTGATTTCCGGCGAGTTGTCCCCCAATGCCCCACTCTCGGACAATAGCCAACTGTGTGTATCTGCTTTTGATTCTCTAGTCTTACCAAGCGGGCCCCCTAATGGTAGTGATCATGGCATTGCACATGGTCCTCTACCAAATAAAGCCAACGTCCATATTGTTACAACCACTGCGCCGCTTAAAGCTGACCCATCGCATAGGGGCTTGAATCTCGGGGCAGAAGGGCAAGCTGGGTTATCCAACCCTACACATCAGCTAAGCAACCTTGTGGGTGGTGCGTTAAATGAAGTTAAACCTATTACGGGCCAGGTAGGGTTGCATGCTCTCACAAAGGACCACGTGGGGCCAGTTACCCCTTCACACCAAGGCGTTGTTCCTCCTACAAATCTCCTAGTTGATGGTATGAAACCTAAGTGGAATGCCCTATTCAAACCGAATGTGTCCCAGAGTTTTAAACTTAACTATATCAAAGGTATGAGGAATAAAGACAACCTTATTTATAAACTGCCAAAGTCCCTAGCTGTCAATGGTAGCAAAGAATGGGAAGGCACGCTGGTAGGGTACTTTATTGGTAAGAAACTACCATACACCCTGGTAAAGAATGTATCCACTCGATTGTGGGGCAAAGCTGGTTTGGTGGACATGCTTGCTACTGATAAGGGAATGTTTTTCTTCAAATTCAGCTCGCAGGAGGATAGTGATAATGTCCTGGAAGGAGGTCCTTGGCATTTTGCTGGCCAACCAATCATCCTGAGATCTTGGCAGCCTGGTATTCAATTGGATAAAGAAGCGCCGTCTAGGGTCCCTATATGGGTTAATATTTATAACATACCTTTAGAATATTGGAACCCTGAAGGTCTCAGCCATATTGCAAGTATTCTAGGGAAACCTCTCCATGTGGATAAATTAACAGCAGCTTGTAGACGGATTTCTTTTGCCCGGATTTGTATTGAAGTAGATGCGGAGTTTGAGCTGCTAACAGACTTGAACATTGAAGTTGAAGACCCATTAAGTGGAGAGGCAGAGCAAATTTCCCTTCAAGTGGAGTACCAATGGAATCCAATAAGATGTGCTAAATGTTTAAAGTTTGGTCATAATTGTGCTAAAATACCTAAAATTCCAGTTGTCCCCAATAAAGAGGATCAGAGTCAAAGTCAGAATCAAGATGGTCTCTGGATGGTTAAGAATAAAGGGAAGAATGTTATTGATTCTAATCAGGATAACCCAAGTGAGCCTGAGAGTTCACATGCTAGCTTATTGAGTGATTTGCATATTCACAATGTTGATGTTATAAATTGCACTAGTGATGTGCAATTAGAAATTCCTCCTATTGAAGATAAGCTGTCTAATTTTGTTCCTAAGGTTAGTAAAGACGTCCCAGAATCCAACCAATTTTCTATCCTTGCTGAGGAATGTAGTAGTATAGAGACTGAAGTTATTGTTCAAAAGGGTAATTGTTCAGTCCTACTTGAGGCAGGCTACAGGGGGAATGTCATTGGTCCTGATTTGGATTGTGCATCTAAAGAAGTGTTGGGTGTGTGTTTGGATACTAAATGTGAGCAGAAACTTGGTGCTAAATTCCAGTTGGAAGTCCAGCCATCCACCATCAGTGCCAAGTCCAGTTTGGAAGATAAGGGCCTCACAGAAGTCAATTCTAAGGGCTTTGAGTTGGTAGACTGTGAGAAAGATCAGCCCTCTCCATCAACTTCTGCCGCTTATCATTCTCCAAGATCAAACCAGGGTCATGGCAAGTACAATGGCAAGAAGATAATCCATTCTGGATCTTCAGGTAAGCAAAAACATCCCCGTCGTCGTTCTTAATGATTATTAGCTGCTGGAATATAAGGGGCCTCAACCAGCCCTCTAAACAGTTTGAGGTTGCTAAGTTCATCTACGATAATAATATTGATATTTTAGGTCTTACTGAGACCAAGGTCAAACAGATTAATGAGGATCAAATTAAGAGAAATGTTTTTAAAAATTGGGATTTTGTCACCAACAGTAACCCAGATTCCCCTGGTAGGATATGGATTGGTTGGAACCCTGATAAGATTTTTCTTACTGTCATAAGAATGTCCTCCCAATTGATTCATGTTCTTATTGAGAGTGATGATAAAACCTTTCAATGTGAGGCCTCTTTTGTTTATGGCTATAATACTGGGCCAGAAAGGGTTGCCCTCTGGAATGATCTTAGGGCTATTCATTCGGGTTCTTCTGTTTCAAACTACATTGCCCTGGGAGATTTCAATGTAGTTTTGAACCCAAATGAAATTTATAATAATAATAATGGGTTGGATAATGATATTTCTGATTTCCAAAATGCTGTTAATGTCAACTGCCTGTTTGATCTAAGATATGTTGGAGAATTTTTCACCTGGTGTAATAAAAGGTATGGTAGACCAGATTTTACTCAAAGGAAGCTGGATAGAGTTTTGGTCAATCAGACTTGGTTGGATAACTTTTCTTGCTCTTACGCTCATTTTCAATGCCCAGGTACTTCTGACCATTCTCCTATGATTGTTCATATTGATAAATGTTCTATTAAGAAGGGTAGAGCCTTTAAATTTTATAATTTCTGGACTAAGTTGGACAACTATCACTCTATGGTTAGAGAAGGTTGGGATACCAATATTGAAGGTAATGCCCAATATATAGTTTGCCATAAACTCAGAAATCTTAAACAAAACCTGAAAAAGCTTTGCAAAACTCCTGTTGGGAGAGAAAAACTTAAATCTGATGAAACCAGAGAGGCTTTAAAAAGAGTCCAATCTGAGTTAAGTGGTGATCCGCTGAATTCTTCTCTTAATGAAAAATATACTACTTGTATGAAAGAGTTCTTGGAAGCTATCTGGATTGAAGAAGAGGTTCTCAAACAAAAGTCTAGATTGCAATGGCTTGAAGTGGGAGATAAAAACTCCAAATATTTTAATCTTTCCATTCAAAGTAGGAGAAATAGAAAAAGAATCATAGTGTTAGAAAAACCTGATGGAACCCTCACTAATAATATCGAGGGTGCTAAAAATGAAGCTATTAGGTATTTCAAAAGTTTACTTGGCACCCCGGCCTCTAACCATTATCCTGGCAAGGATGTCCTTAGTGGGTTTGTTCAAAAGAAGATTCCAGATGAGTTTATGGCAGAACTTGATAGGCTCCCAACGGATCTTGAGATTAAAAACACTTTTTTTTAGTATGCATAGTAATAAAGCTCCTGGCCCTGATGGTTTTAATGCTCACTTCTTTAAGGAGTCTTGGGTCACTGTAGGTCCGTCTATTATTGCTGCTATTAAAGAGTTTTTTGTCACTGGAGAATTACTTAAGGAATCTAATACCACTCTTATTTCTTTGATTCCTAAGGTCCCAAACCCTTCTAGAATGGGAGATTTTAGACCCATCTCTTGTTGTAATACAGTGTATAAGTGTATTTCTAAGATCATCGCTAATAAGCTTCAATTGATTCTGCCCGAGTTTATTGACCAAGCTTAATCTGCTTTTATTAAAGGTAGAAAAATTAGTGATAATATTCTCCTTGCTCAAGATCTACTAAGAGACTATCATAAAATTGGAGGAAAACCCAGAGTGACAGCTAAAGTTGATATCATGAAAGCTTATGATAGTGTTAGGTGGGATTTCCTTCTTGATTTGTTGGATGTCATTGGGTTTCCTCCCAATATGCAGAGGTGGGTTAGGGCTTGTATCACAACCCCAAAGTACTCCATTAACTTCAATGGTGAATCAGTGGGGTACTTCGAGGGTGCTAATGGCCTTAGACAAGGGGATCCCATCTCTCCTTATTTGTTTGTTATTGCTATGGATACTCTTAGCCAACTTCTTAAGCATAACACCCTTACTGGGAATTTCTCCTTCCACTGGAAATGTGACAAAATTAAAATTTCCCATCTTTGTTTTGCCGATGATCTCCTTATCTTGTTTAATGGTGATGTTGAGTCTGCCAAGTTAATTAGGGCTACCCTTGACCAATTTCATGAGTTATCTGGGCTTCAAGCTAATAATACGAAGAGTTGTCTTTTCTTCTCTGGTATAGAAGAAGAGAAAATTAATGATATTCTGCAGGTCCTTAAATTTTCTAAGGGGTCCCTTCCTCTTAAGTATCTTGGTGTCCCTCTAGTTACTACTAAATTGCGAAAACTTGACTGTGAGAGTTTGCTTACTAAGATTTGTGATAGAGTTAATTCTTGGAAATCTAAGTTTTTGTCCTATGCTGGTAGAGCTCAACTTATTCAATCGGTTTTGACAGGTATCCACCAATACTGGTCTGGGATGTTTGTGTTACCTAAAGGGGTGCTCAAGAGGGTGGATCAAGTCATGGCTAGATTTCTTTGGACAGGCTCCACTGATAAAAGTCATGGTTTCAAAATCGCTTGGGATAAAGTGTGCAGACCCAAAAGTGAAGGAGGATTGGGCTTCAAGGATATCTTTTTGATTAATAATGTTCTTAATTTAAAATATATTGGATGTCTTTTGGATCCTAATAATAAATCCCTTTGGAAGAAATGGGTTCATCTTTATTTAATGAGGGGTAAAAGTTTTTGGCAGGTCAAGATCCCGTCCCAATGCTCTTGGTATTGGAGGAAATTGTTAAAACTTAGAGAAATTGCCAAACCGTTACTAACTCACCAAGTTGGAAACGGTGAACATACTTATCTCTGGTTTGATAGTTGGCTTCCTATGGGACCTTTGGTTGATAGATATACTGCTAGAATAGCCTATGATGCTGCTATTGGGTTACATGCCAAAGTGGCAAGCATTATTAGAGGGACTGAGTGGAATTGGCCAGGCTCTAACTCCTTGGGGCTTAATGAAGTTAGAAATGAGTTACCTAGCATGTATAAACCTTCTGGGGCTAATGATAGTATTTCCTGGAATGTGACACCTAATGGGTGTTTCAACACTTTTCATATCTGGAACCACCTCCGTAATGTTAACCCTACTGTTCAATGGGTTGATATTGTTTGGTTTTCGGGTAGCATTCCTAGACAAAGCTTTATTCTTTGGCTTGCTACTCAGTTTAGGTTGGCTACACACGACAGGGTGTACAAGTTTACTCAGGGTCCTCTGGCCTGCACTCTTTGTCATAGTCAAATGGAAACACATGATCATCTGTTTTTTGCTTGTTCTTATTCCACTTTTATTTGGCAGGACTTGATGCACAGGTGTGGTATGAGGTGGAATGGTAATGGCTGGGAGGATACAGTTCTATGGATGTCTCAACACTGGAAAGGGAAGAGAATTCATCAAGTCATCCCCAAATTTTGCCTTGGAGTTGCTGTGTATGGCCTGTGGAAAGAAAGGAATAACAGAACTTTCAAACTTACGTCAAAGCCTAAGGAAGTGTTACTACAAGATTTAGTTGCTCAGATATTAGCTCAAATTAGGGTTAAATGGAAGTTTTATCCTAATATTGATGTCATTATTCAGAATTGGACCTAAATGTCCTTTATTTTGTTTGCTTCATGTAATGGTCTTGTATGTTAGTTGATCCAAGTTCCTACCTGGATTTAGGTTAGGGCTTTGTCTCATGTCTTCATGTTTCTGCGCTGTTCTGTTTATCCTGGGGTTTGCCCTTGTACTTTTTGTACATCCTTTTTGGAATATATTTACCACTTTCCGAAAAAAAAAAAAAAAAAAAAAAAAAAAAAAAAAAAAAAAAACTTTCAATGCTCCTAACACCCCTTCAAACTTCTCTGGGTATAAGGCTTTGAATCTCTCTAATAGCTTATCTCCTGCAGGTCTCGGTGGAGGTGGCGGTGGATAATGATGTGCAACTTGTTGATCACCAATGTGCTCCAACCTTCATAGAAACCTCTCAAAAACTCCGATGGGGTCTTGATACGAACCCCGCCAATACTGTGACGAAACCCGTAACACGATTAATGTCTCGGACCGTTCTACTGTCAGATTCAATGGAAACCGCGACCCAACACCTATAACAGATGCGAACCTTGGTATAAAGAATGAAGACGCCACAATCAAGGATGGAAAACTCGATTGATAAGTCAAGGTATGAACGCCACAGAGTAAATCTGATAAGTTCGAATAGTTCTTCAAAGAACCAAAGAGAAAACTCTCACAATATTATTAATGATCAAAACTGAATATTACAAACCCTAAAACTGTTTAAATAGCTGAGGCTTACGGTTGGGCCCTATAAGCCTACGAAATATTATAGCCCAATATAATTCACTCCAAAACTAAAATAAAAAATAAACTAACAAATATGAAAAAGTTCTTAAGTTGGCATGCAAGCCTATAATTTATCCTAGAGCTTGAATCATGGACACCCAATGTTCTCATCAGGTCTAGTCCCTTCAGTACCAGTTTGGATTGTCCGGTTCCATTGTGATTGCTGCACGTAACTCTAACCATCTTGAATCTATGTGCAAGAATACATGGACACAAGCAGTTCTCAAATTAGACTACTGCCTTTGGTAAATGGTTCTGAGTTGTTCACTACCCAAAATCGAATATACTTATATTCACATACGCATACTATGTATATCATGAGATGCGATCACACACAGATACGTTGAGAAACAAGATGCTGGTTGAAATGTGATGCAAATCATGAAAGAAAAGAACAACGAAAGTTGTGGTACCAACCTAAGACGGAAAGGTGGCTCCAGAAGTCTTCACCGAATCAGCGGCACAACTATCTAAATGTCGTTCTAGCAAGGGAAAACTTACAGTTCATAGTTTCACGCAGGAAAATCACGAGCACATCTAACCCTAGTGCTTTGATACCATTCAATCCCTGTCACGCCCTGGCGTAGCAATAATTAAGGGAAGTAAGCTTCCTCATTGAACCCGTAGGCTTATAACAGGTTACAGATCGCATGGTTAACCAAACACCAATTTAAAAAAAATACTAGAGTAAATATAGTAGTGGAAATGTTCCAAGTTCTGCGGCCATCCAAATCCAAAAGAAATAAAAGTCTAGTGGCCAAACGGCCGATAGCAACAAAAACATCAAAAAGATAGATAATAAAAGTTCCCAGTGGTTCAGGATGGCTCCAACACGATTTCTTCTTCAACTGGCAAAGCCCCATCCTTCCTCATTTACGCTCTTATCTTCATGGTACTCGCCCAGTGAAATAACATCTCCAACATCTGGAACTATAGTAGCTGGACACGAATGTCTAGGGCCACATGCCCATTAGCTAAAAGCTGAGTGAAATACTACAAACCAAACACAATATGAACTTATACACCATTTATCTATCACTTAGAAGTTTTTTTTTTCGGAAAATGGTAAATCAATTCCAAAATAAAGGGGATGAACACATGTACAAGGGGCATACCCCAGGATATTCAATAGGCACAAATCATAAGGACAAGTGGCACAAAAAACCACAAAAGGCCAAAATAGGCAAAAGCTACATCAACTCATACAAACAACTGGGACTAAACAAGGAAAAAAACCCAGCAAAATCCCGTAAGAACTACACCAGGTAGATCACAAAACAATCCAGGTCCTACTGCCAATTAACCAACAATGCAGCAAGATGAATAAGCCTTTTCCATTTGTTCCTGATTTGAGCATAAACTTGTGAGATTAAATTCTTCACTAACTATTCTTTTGGTGTAGAGGTGTTTTTAAAGCTTCTGTTATTCCTTTCCCTCCACAGGCCGTAGATGGTAATTCCCAGGCAAATTATGGGAATCATTTGTTGGGGGGTCTTTCCCTTCCAGTGCTGGATCATCCAATTGACTGTACTATCCCAAGGGGTTCCGTTCTAAGTAATATTACATCTGAGCATCAATTCTCACCAAATAAACTTAGAATAATCACATTCAAAGAAAAGATGGTTATGAGTGTCCATTTGCCTAAGGCATAATGTGCATGTGAGAGGACCAGGGATAAAATAGCAAATTCTATCCTGTGTGGAAAGCTTATACTGGATGGCAAGCCAAAGAATAAAATTCTGTCTGGGCGTACAACCAGAGTACCAAACAAAGGGGTACCAGGGAACCTTTGGGTTAGACGGTATAAGGTGGTTCCAAACATGGGAAAAATAAACTTACCATTAGGAGAGGTAGTCCATTCAATTTTATCATTCAGTACAGTAGGCTTATAAAAGCTAGATAAGAGGTGTCGGACCTCATTAAGACCAAGAGAAATTGAAGCAGGCCAATTCCAATCAAGCTGAGATATAATAGGGGCCACTTTAGCATTAGGAGCTATAGCCGCATCATAAGCAATTCTGCTAGTATATTTCTCAAATAATGATCCACACGGGAGCCAGTTGTTAAACCAAAGGGAGGTGTGTAAGCCATTTCCAATCTTATGCCTACTTAATGGTCTGGCTATATTTCTATGCTTTAAGAGCTTTCTCCAATACCAAGAGCAGTGTCCAGGGGCTTTCACCTCCCAAATGTTTTTGGTTTTGATCATGTACATATGAACCCAATGCTTCCATAGGGAATTATTTGTTGGGTCAAGAAGGTTCCCCAAATGTTAAATGATTTTTCTCCCTTTAACAAAAGCTGATTGGGCTTGATCAATAATAACACGGAGAGCCTTCTGGATTCTATTAGCCAGAATTTTGGAAATATACTTGTAGATAGTATTACAGCAAGAGATAGGCCTAAAGTCCCCCATCTTAGTTGGGTTAGGGACTTTGGGGATCAAATCTATAATAGTAGCATTAGACTCTTTAAGTAACTCCCCAGTAGTAAAGAATTTAGTTATGGCATCGATGACTTCAGGTCAAACAATATTCCAGGAATTTTTTAAAAAATGAGCATTAAAACCATCTGGGCCTGGGGCTTTATTATCATGCAAAGAGAAAAAGTTCTCCTTAATTTCGGCTAACGTAGGTACACTATCAAGAGTTTGGATATAACTTTTTGGGACCCTTTTGAGAACAAAGGACCTTAAAATTCAATCCTTGGGTAGTCATTACTAGCCAGTGAGCCAAGGAGATTATAGAAGTATCTTATAGCTTTAGTCTTTGCTTCATCAATATTACAAGTAAATTGCCCATCAGGTTTTTCCAATTTAAAGATTCTTTTTTGAATTCTCCTTTCTTTGATAGATTGAAAAAATAACGGGAGTTCTTATCACCACATTCCAGCCATGGCAATCTGGATTTTTGTTTGAGTGTTTCTTCCTCAACCCAAATAGACTGAAGAAATTTCTCCATGCACATATTTTTTTTTAAATAAGATCAGTATCATGAGGGTGATGTAGAAGCTCAGAATGGACAAATTCCAGATCTTCCCTAGCTTTATCAACATTAAGTTTTTCTTTCCTGTAAGAAATTTACTAAACCTCTTCAAATTATTTTTGATAAAATCTAAGTTTATAGCAAACTTGGTATTGGAGAGTACTGTTAACACTAGTATTCCAAGCTTGGGATACAGTCTCAGGATATTGATCCAGTTGGGTCCAAAAGTTAGAGAATTTAAAAGACCTACCCTTCCTCCTAGCAATTTTATCCACATAAGTAATAAAAGGGGAGTGGTCAGATATACCTGACTTGTGAAAATGAGTGTAGGAATCAGGAAAATTATCCAGTCAATCTTGGTTAACTAAAGCCCTATCTAACTTTCTTTTAGTGAAGTCAGGTCTTCCAAAACTCCTGCTACACCATGTAAAAACCTCACCAGAATATCTCAGGTCAGATAGATTTAATTGATTTACTAGGTCTCTAAAATCAGAGATTTCGAAATTCACACAAGCATTAGAATCAGTGTTGGAAAAATAGGTTTAAATTAATTTTTAAACGTGCAGCAGAAATAATCAAGTTATAAAACTTATTTGGTAGCCCAAGATCTACTACTCGTCAATTCCATAGATGCGTACTAACAGAGGGGACAAGAGTTATACCTTAGTGTCTTGAATCCAATTCTGATTTTCTTCCTCCTTGGTGATGCAGCAGCCTCTACTAGGTTGTCTTCACCCTTATGTCTCCTACGGATGCTTCCCGGAGAGACTAGAGATGGTGGGATCTCTAATAGAGAGGAAGGAGACGGTTTTTGGGCTCTAAAACAGTTTCTGCAGCTTTCGACGTTCAAAACGACGAACCTCTTTTCCAGAATGCAACTGCCCTAATTATAGATTCCCAGAACCGACCTAACCTTCAATCGATTGAAGGACTTCGATCGATTGAACATTCGATCGATCGAACCACTTTCGATCGATCGAACCTGCCATGACTTCAATCGATCGAACTAGCTTCAATCGATCGAACCTGCCTTGATAGCTTCCTCAAGTGTTTCTCCAAGTATCCTGGCGGAGCTAAGAGTGGGACCTCCTAGGTTCTTTATTGTTGGCTCAGATCAGTCGATTAATTCCCATGACCAAACTCTTTGATCAGCAAATTGATCGACTAATCAGTTAACGTTTACTCCACTATAAAACGATAACTGAACTCCAACGCAAAAGAACATATCTGAAGCGATAACTAGACTTGTATGTTGTACTAATGTCCCTCTACCTTCAGCATTCGTAATCATATTCAGGTAGTCGGATAACTGTTACTGTCAACCTGAATCATGATTACTTCTTGTATTCCTTGAGTCCCATTCACCTCTCATGATTACCAAACATGTTGATAACTCTTATCAACAAGACTGCAGTACTCAGTAATCGACTTGGTGACATTCTCAAGGGAATGCTTACTCTGAATCAGAGGGTAGATTCTATCTTGACAATATATGTTCACAAACCTATGAACATGACATACCCAAGATACCCAGGTGTTGATCTTCTATAGACCTCACTGATTGGTAAGTCAAAGCAGTCATATCCACAGTCTGTGTTCATAATCATCTCAAGATTGAGAACACGTACCTTATACAAGTTATGAGTTCCTATTGACTGTTGACAGCCTTAAGCGTAAATAGGAAACTCAGGTTCGTCAATGCACTATAAGCACTAGCATATCAACTAAGAGCTACACTCTAGTGATTGAGATTAATCACTCCATCCAATGGTAGTTAATTATGCTACAGTGTGCACCTGATGAGGTATCCAATCTCATCATCCACTGTGACATATTCTAAGTATCAAAGAATAGTAATTCGTATCTCACTTGTATGCATCTCATACACACACGAATTACTTACTATGATACTTAAGGATTAACAATCATCTCATGAAATGAACATACATAATGAAATGTAAAGCTGATATCCATTTATTAAAATGTCAATGTCTCATTCATAAAGTAATGGTTTGAGGGCACAAACCCAACAAACTCCCACTTGCACTCACAACCATACAGGATTACATCTGAGACCTAGACTATCTAGATGACGATCAAAGACCTTCTGTGGCAAGGCCTTTGTAAACGGATCAGCAAGAGTGGTGGCAATCTTGGTGACAGTCACATCTCCACGTTGAACAATATCTCGGATAAGATGATATTTCCGCTCTACGTGCTTTCCCTTTCCATGGTCCCTTGGCTCCTTGGACTGAGCCACTGCCCCACTATTATCACTTTTTTTTTTTTTTTTTTTTCTTTCGGAAAATGGTAAATAGATTCCAAAAAAGGGATGTACAAATGTACAAGGGGCATACCCCAGATATTCAACAAAGCACAAGTATAAGGACAAGTGGTAAGTCAAACCACTAAAAGTGCCTCAAAAGGCCAAAAGAATGGAGACAGCAACATCAAGTCAATGAAACAAACCAAAACAAAACAAAACAAATCAACTCCAAGAAAAGTGAAGGCAAAACAAAACTCCTCCCAATGACTCCCAATTACTCCCATTTACGCCCAATTACTAAGCAAGGCTTGTAGATGGTTGTGATTTTTCCATTTAATCCTGATTTGAGCATTGATTTGTGAGACAAAATCTTCAAAAGGTGCTCTTTTGGTGTAGATGAGTTCTGAAAGGTTCTTTTGTTTCTTTCTCTCCAAATGCCATAAATTGTAATTCCCAAACAAATTCTGGGTATCATATGCTGGGGTGTCCTCCCCTTCCAATGCTGGATCATCCACAAAATAGTGTTATCCCAAGGCGTGCCATTCCAAATCAGGTTACATCTCAGCATTAAGTCCTGCCAAATGAAATTGGAGTAAGTACACGCAAAGAAAAGGTGATCATGAGAGTCCATTTGACTAAGGCATAATGCACAAGCAAAAGGCCCAGGAGTATAATTACAAATTCTATCTTGTGTTGCTAGCCTTCTCTGGATAGCTAGCCATAACAAAAAGTTCTGTCTAGGAGAGCTCCCAGAATACCAAACAAAAGGGTACCAAGGGACACCAGGATCAATGGGTCTAAGGTAGTTCCAAACATGAGTAAAATTAAAATTGCCATTAGGAGAAGTAGTCCAAATAATTTTGTCTTGAAGTGTTGTAGGCTGAGAAAAATTAGACAGAATGGCCCGAACTTCATTTAGACCAATGGAATTAGAGGCATAAGGAATTGGGGTATTAAGGAACTGAGGTGGTGCTGTTAGTTGGAGGAGCATTAAGCAGAAATGCATTGCAGACTAAACTACAAAAGCTGAGTATGTGGCTGCTTGTGAAGCCGCAAAGGAAGCTGTTTGGCTCAAGAAGTTCCTTATGGAACTCGAGGTGGTACCAGCGTCGCTGTTGCCCCACTATTATCACAATAGAGCGTAATAGGCAACAGCGACGCTGGTACCACCTCGAGTTCCATAAGGAACTCGAGGTGGAAAACAGCTTCCTTTGCGGCTTCACAAGCAGCCACATACTCAGCTTTTGTAGTTTAGTCTGCAATGCATTTCTGCTTAATGCTCCTCCAACTAACAGCACCACCTCCCAAGGTAAAGAGATGACCGGACGTCGACTTTCTCGAATCTTTATCTGACATAAAATCCGAGTCAGTGTATCCCACTGGAATTAACTCACTTCCACCATACATAAGCATATAATCTTTAGTTCTTCTCAAGTACTTAAGAATGTGCTTGACGGTTGTCCAGTGCTCTGGACCTGGATTCGATTGATATCTACTAACCATGCCAATGGCGAAGCAGATATCTGGTCTAGTGCATAACCTCGCATACATGAGACTTCCCACTACTGAAGCATAGGGAATTCCTGTCATGCGATTCCTCTCCTCCTGTGTCTTTGGACACTGGTCCTTGGAGAACGCTAAACCATGCCTGAAAGGTAACAAACCTTTCTTCGAATTATGATGGGAACCATAGTGGACCAAAACTTAAAGATGATCATTTGCAAGTTCCAGATGGGCCAATCACAAGGTCAAGAGCTAAGAAGATCAACGAAGCAATGCAAGGACTGGTGCAATCCACTTGGGAAAAGTTCAGAAACTTATTATGCAAGGCCCCAACATTTAACATGGGCTTGAAGGAAGAAGAATCAGTTCTAGTTCATGTGATACAAGCTACAGAAGGGGTGGAATAGCTTATTGGGTTTTTATAGACTTTAATTTTTATGTTTCTATGGTTTTGGCATGTGGGCCTATTTTTTAAGTAGACATTTATTTAGCTTTAAACATGCAGTTTAAGTTGTTTTGGGCTTGAGTATTTAGCCCATGTCTTTTGATTTTCGTTGAAGGCCTTTTTGGCCCAAGGGTTTGTTAGAAGGGATTAAAAGAAAGAACTTTGTAGCAGCTTGGAGATAGAACGTTAATGAAATTTATTTTCTGGAGAGCTATTCAGTTTTCTCTGCTTGTTCTTGATTGAACAATTCGAACTTATCAAAGGCATTTCCTTTGTGGCGTTCACCAAATCTGGGTTCTTGAAACAGGATTTCAACGGGTCTAGATCATCCCTGTGACTTGATTGTTGGCTTTCTTGGGTGAATTACAATCTGATCGTGGGTTCAAGGAATATCAATTCCACGGGTTCACATCATTTGGTATCAGAGCTTAGGCTCCAAATCAGGTCTGATTTATCCATTTTATTTCGTGTTCTTGTTTTCGTTCGTGTTCGTGTTCGTGTTCGCATTCGTGTTCTTGATTACGATCTGGAATTTCGTGTTTAGGGTACGAATCTGATCTGCGATTTTTTGTTTTGTCTCTTGCTACTTCGTGTTCGTTCATCCTCGTGATTTAGGGTTACGAACGTGAACTGTGAAGTCGCCCTAATTATTAAAAAAAAAAAAACAAAAAAAAACAAAAAAAAAAAAAAAACAAAAGAAAAGAAAAGAGGAGAAAAAAAAAAAGAAAGGGAAGAGAAGAGATCGGTAAGCCGCGATAAAAAAAAAAAAAAAAAAAAAAAAAAAATACAAAAAAATACAAAAAAATACAAAAAAATAAAAAATCGGCTTAAATTTTTTTGTTCGTTTTGCATTGTCCATGGTCTAAGGAGTCCGAAACTGATCTTACTCCATAGTGTGAAAAAAATTTCCGAAAAAAATTCGGTTTTTGTGCTGTTCGAAACCTATCTTTAGTGATCGCTGTTTCCTGGGATAAACTTTGTTTCCATCTTCAATTGGCTCATATTAAAAAAAAAAAAAAAAAAAAAAAAAATTTATTTGTGATTTTTTTTTTATTCCTCTCGAAATCTGATTTCTTGTTTCGTTTGCCCTCGTCGTATATTTTCTTGAGATCCGTGTCATTTTTTTTTTTTTCTATTACTTCCTTGTTTCTAGAATCTATTGCTGGCTGGGATAAACCAAGGTTGTGTCTTGATTTAGTTCAATTCGTTCTTGAAAGAACTTGAAAGGGAAAACAATTGAGGTAAAAGGCAAGAGTGTGTGAGACTAATTTCGGGAAAAAGCCAATCAGAGTGAAACACGAGTGGAGTGACAATTTATGTGAACCCGTGGAATTGATATTCCTTGAACCCACGATCAGATTGTAATTCACCCAAGAAAGCCAACAATCAAGTCACAGGGATGATCTAGACCCGTTGAAATCCTGTTTCAAGAACCCAGATTTGGTGAACGCCACAAAGGAAATGCCTTTGATAAGTTCGAATTGTTCAATCAAGAACAAGCAGAGAAAACTGAATAGCTCTCCAGAAAATAAATTTCATTAACGTTCTATCTCCAAGCTGCTACAAAGTTCTTTCTTTTAATCCCTTCTAAGAAACCCTTGGGCCAAAAAGGCCTTCAACGAAAATCAAAAGACATGGGCTAAATACTCAAGCCCAAAACAACTTAAACTGCATGTTTAAAGCTAAATAAATGTCTACTTAAAAAATAGGCCCACATGCCAAAACCATAGAAACATAAAAATTAAAGTCTATAAAAACCCAATAAGCTATTCCACCCCTTCTGTAGCTTGTATCACATGAACTAGAACTGATTCTTCTTCCTTCAAGCCCATGTTAAATGTTGGGGCCTTGCATAATAAGTTTCTGAACTTTTCCCAAGTGGATTGCACCAGTCCTTGCATTGCTTCGTTGATCTTCTTAGCTCTTGACCTTGTGATTGGCCCATCTGGAACTTGCAAATGATCATCTTTAAGTTTTGGTCCACTATGGTTCCCATCATTCCCCCTCTCCTCAAAAGGATTCGACCTCGAATCATCACCTACATCAAAAGGAGAAAGGTCAGAAACATTGAAACTTGCAGAAACATTATACTCACCTGGAAGATCCACTTTATAGGCATTATCATTAATTTTCTCAAGGATTTGGAAAGGTCCATCCCCTCGAGGATGCAATTTAGTCCGTCTATGAGCTGGGAACCTTTCTTTGCGCAGATGAACCCACACCCAGTCTCCGGGTTCAAAAGTGACACGCTTTCTCCCTTTATTGGCTTGGGAAGCAAACTTTTCATTTTTTTGTGCAATTTGAAGTCGTACTCTCTCATGAATTGACTTCACCAATTCAGCCTTTTGGTGTCCATCCAAACTACTCCTGACATCAACAGGTAAAGGCATTAAATCTAAAGGAGTAAGTGGATTAAAACCATAAACAATTTCAAAAGGAGAATGAGAAGTAGTAGTATGCATGCTCCTATTATATGCAAATTCGATAAATGGTAAACAGTCCTCCCAAGTTTTCAAATTCTTTTGAATGACAGTGCGTAGGAGTTGAGTTAGAGTCCTATTGACTACTTCAGTTTGTCCGTCAGTTTGTGGGTGACAAGTAGTGGAAAATAAAAGTTTGGTACCCAATTTTCCCCACAAAACCTTCCAAAAGTAGCTAAGGAATTTGACATCCCTATCCGAAACAATACTCCTAGGCATACCATGGAGTCGTACTATCTCCTTGAAAAACAAATCAGCTATGTTTGTGGCATCATCTGTTTTATGGCATGGAATGAAATGTGCCATCTTACTAAATCTATCCACCACCACAAAAATAGAATCTCTACCTCTTTTTGTCCTAGGCAGCCCCAAAACAAAGTCCATAGATATGTCTACCCACGGCTCACTAGGGACGGGTAAGGGTGTATACAACCCATGTGGTAAAACCTTAGATTTGGCCCTTCTACATGTAATGCACCGACCACAGATTCTAATGACATCTCGTCGCATCCTAGGCCAAAAGAAATGTTCATGTAAGATTTCTAAGGTTTTCCTAACACCAAAGTGTCCCATTAAGCCCCCACCATGTGCCTCTCGCACCAACAATTCTCGCATTGAACAATGAGGCACACACAATTTACTTTCTTTAAACAAATAACCATCATGCTTAAAAAACTTACCAAATGCCGCTTTATCACATGCCAAATACACATTAGAAAAATCAGCATCACTGGCATACATATCTTTCACATATTCAAACCCAAGCATTTTAGCACTCATAGAAGTAAGAAGTACATGCCGTCGAGATAAAGCATCAGCAACAATGTTTTCCTTACCTTGCTTGTAACGAATGACATAAGGAAAAGTCTCAATGTATTCCATCCATCTAGCATGCCTCTTATTTAATTTACCTTGTCCCTTAAGATGCTTCAATGATTCATGATCAGTGTGGATCACAAACTCCTTAGGCCAAAGGTAGTGCTGCCATGTCTCTAGAGAGCGAACAAGAGCATAAAGTTCCTTGTCATAAGTAGGGTAATTTAGGGCAGCCCCACTTAGTTTTTCACTGAAGAAGGCTATGGGCCTCCTATCCTGCATCAAAACGGCTCCAATCCCTATACCTGAAGCATCACATTCAATCTCAAAAGTTTTGTTAAAGTCAGGTAATGCTAACACAGGTGCAGAACATAGCCTTTCTTTAATAGTAGCAAAAGCATTCTCTTGTTCAATTCCCCAATGAAACCCAACATTCTTCTTAATGATTTCAGTGAGTGGTGCAGCAAGTGTACTAAAATCCTTAACAAAACGCCTATAAAAGCTAGCTAAACCATGAAAGCTTCTTACCTCAGTGATACCTTTAGGCGTTGGCCACTCCCTGATGGCCTTGACTTTCTCTTCATCCACCTCTATACCTTCTGTGCTAACAACATATCCAAGAAAAACAACTTTTTCCATGCAAAAAGTACATTTCTTAAAATTAGCATACAACTTTTCAGATTTCAACACACCAAACACACATCTCAAATGTTCAATATGTTCATTTAAGTTCTTGCTGTACACTAGGATATCATCAAAATAGACGACTACAAATTTGCCTATGAATGCACGTAATACATGGTTCATTAACCGCATGAAAGTACTAGGCGCATTTGTAAGTCCAAATGGCATAACTAACCATTCATAGAGTCCATATTTAGTCTTAAATGCAGTTTTCCACTCATCTCCCTCTTTCATTCTTATTTGATGGTATCCACTTTTAAGATCTATTTTACTGAAAATACATGAACCATGCAATTCATCAAGCATATCATCTAAACGAGGAATGGGATGGCGATACTTTACCGTGATATTATTGACAGCTCTGCAATCAACGCACATCCTCCAAGTCCCATCCTTCTTTGGCACTAGTAGCACTGGTACTGCACATGGGCTCATGCTCTCTTTTACGTACCCTTTGCTCATCAAATCTTCAACTTGCCTTTGAAGCTCCTTTGTCTCCTCCGGATTGCTCCTATAGGCTGGTCGGTTTGGAATAACAGCCCCGGGTACCAAATCAATTTGATGCTCAATGCCTCTAATGGGCGGCAACCCACTCGGCATCTCCTCTGGAAATACATCCTCAAACTCCTGCAACAAAGAAACAGCCAAACTAGGAAGAGATTGGTTAGTTTCATCAAGATTAAGATAACATTCTTTGTAAACAAGAAGAATCACAGGCTGATTTGCTAAAAATGCCCTCTTAACCTCACTCTCTTTTGCATAAAAACTCAATTTTGTCTTTTCTTTTCTCTCTACAGACTCTCTTTCTTTTTTCTCTCTTGACTCCACTCCCTTTTCTTTATTCTCACCCATTTCACTATTTTCTTTTTCACTCTCTCTTTTTCTTGAAATTTCTCTCTCACTCTCATTTTTCTTTTCTCTCATGTTTCGTTTTTGCTCAACCTCACTTTTTAGTTTCAGTTGGTCCTCATAGACCTGTTTTGGGGTTAAAGGAGCAAGCTTGATTGTTTTCCCATCTTTTTCAAAGCTATATCGGTTCCTAAACCCATCATGCATCACTCTCCTATCATACTGCCACGGCCTCCCCAACAAAATATGGCCAGCATGCATAGGAACTACATCACAAAGCACCTCGTCACTATACCTCCCAATAGAGAAGGCCACCAAAACCTGCTTACTGACCTTAACCTCTCCACACTCATTCAACCACTGCAACTTATAAGGTCTAGGATGCTTCAGCAAAGGTAAGTTCAACTTCTCAACTAAAGTGGTACTAGCTACATTGGTGCAACTTCCCCCGTCTATAATCATACTACACACCTTGTTATTTACATAGCATCTAGTATGAAATATGTTTTCTCTCTGCTGCTCCATATCATCTACCTTCATTTGTGTATTGAGAGCACGCCTGGCAACAAGAGACTCACCTTCTACGGGGTATTCCAATCCATCATCATCACTAGCATCAGATACTCCATCACTATCGTCTTCACCTTCAGTCATCACCTCCCCATTGTCATGCATAATCATCACCCGCTTGTTTGGACATTGAGACGCTATATGCCCCAAACCCAAACATTTAAAACATTTGATATCTCTATTCCTTGAAGGTTGCAACTCTACCTTGGATTTGTTCTTGCTAGTCCCCTCATCTTTTTCTTTAGGTGGTTCGGTCTTTCCCTTTACTACAGCTCGGTCATTCCTTTCCCACTTTGGTTTCCAAGGAGTGCTAGAAACTGAAGTATACCTTGCTGCCCCCTTTCTTTTTAATTGCCTCTCCACCTTCATAGCCATGTGCACCATGTCCTCTACCTCCACATAATGCTGCAACTCAACTACATTGGCTATATCCCTATTCAAACCACTTAAAAATCTAGCCATTGTGGCCTCTCTATCCTCCTCTACATTAGCCCGAATCATAGCCACCTCCATCTCCTTATGGTATTCCTCCACACTCCGGGACCCTTGTGAAAGGTTTTGTAACTTTTGGTAGAGGTCTCTGTAGTAGTGGCTAGGTACAAAACGCTTCCTCATGAGAGCTTTCAGCTCACCCCATGTTTCTACAGGTCTTTCATGATTCCTCCTCCGATTGGTCACTAATTGATCCCACCAAATAATTGCATAATCAGTGAATTCAATTACTGCCAGCTTCACCTTCTTCTCTTATCCATTGAAAACCAAGTTAGCACTTTATCGATATGACCAGCTTGAGATAATCCCATTATCTTTCACTTGCGATCCCGAAAGAGCTTTATCCCAAGAATATAGCTCGCCTCTCCTAGATCCTTCATATCGAAAGTACTAGCTAGCCAAACCTTGACCGTTGACAATGCCGCTACATCATTTCCAATGAGTAGAATGTCATCAACGTAAAGCACAAGAAAAGCCACCACTTTCCCTTCACACTTATTGTATACACAAGGTTCATCCAGATTCTGTATGAAACCAAACGACTTGACCGCTTGGTCAAATCGGATGTTCCAACTCCTAGATGCCTGCTTAAGCCCATAAATTGACTTTTGCAACTTGCATACCAAGTTCCCTATCCGACCAGTTATGAACCTACTGGTTGTTGCATATAGATGTCCTCCTCAAGATTACCATTCAAGAATGCAGTCTTGACGTCCATCTGCCAGATCTCATAATCTAGGCATGCAGCAATCAATGTCTTGTATCCTGATGGACTTAAGCATGGCCACTGGCGAGAAGGTTTCCTCATAGTCAATGCCCTCCCTCTGAGTATAATCTTTCGCTACAAGCCTTGCCTTAAATGTCTCAACCTTTCCATCAGATCCTCTTTTCCTCTTATAGACCCATTTACAGCCAATAGGTTTAATATTGGTTGGAAGTTCTACAAGATCCCAGACCTGATTAGAATCCATAGATTCCAATTCAGCCTTCATAGCTTTAACCCAATGAGCTGAATCAACATCAGCCATTGCCTCTTCGTATGTGGCAGAATCAGAACATGTATCTATCAGGCTGCCTGATAATCCTCCCACTACGACGAGGTACCGGTGCCGAAATAGGTGAAGAAGTGGTGTTTTCTTGATTTCCATCGTTATTAACTACGGGTTGGACTGAGGGCTCTCCTTCTATCTCTCTAAGATCTATCCTTCCCTTAGGTTTATGGTTCATGATATAATCATCCTCTAAGAAAATAGCATTTGTACTAACAAACACTTTCTGCTCCCTTGGATCATAAAAATACCATCCATAAGTAACATACTTCCGATCTAGAATCCAATTTGCTCATCTTTCCTTTTAGCACGTGTGCCGGACACCCCCATATCCGGAGATGTTGCAAAGAAGGCTTGCACCCAATCCACATCTCTCGTGGTGTCCTTGGAACAGATTTGCTTGGTACTAGATTTAGTATGTAAGCAGCAGTTTCCAAAGCATAACCCCAAAGGAATAATGGCAACTCAGAATAACTCATCATCGACCTAGTCATGTCTAAAAGAGTCCGATTCCTTCTCTTCGCTACACCGTTCAGCTGAGGCGTACCAGGTGCAGTTATGTAACAACCCAAAAATTTCTAAGTGTATATATAATTATTTTAATTATTAATTTTCAGTTAGCAATATTATATGAGTGTGCCTATGTAAGACACGTCTTTAAAAATTTTAAGTTTGGACATATAAATAAAATCATTATTGAGCCCTTTAGTTTGAATGCCATATTTTATTAATTTATATTTATTAAAAAAAAATGAAGGGTTGATATGTATTTTTTTATATAGTATTTACAGGCCCGCGAATGTGTCAAATAGTGTATCTGGTATTGAAATTAAGTACCCGGGGTATGAGTACCCTTTGGGCTAGCCATTTTAGTGGGTTGTGTTACATTCTGGGCTCATATGGGTCTCTTTTGTTAGCCCATAAAAAGAAAAACGGGATTATTAATATTTGTGTGAGTAATATATGTATTGTGTGTGTATTATATGTATATAGATAGATAATATATCCTAGGGTTAGAAAAAAAAAAGAGAGAGCAGCCTCAAGAGAGAGAGAGAGGGAGAGAGAGAGAGAGAGAACAAGAGACAAAGAGAGAAGAGGCAACCCTAGCCACCTAGAAGGAGAAGAAAAAGAGAAGAGAAGAGAAAAGAAGGGAGTTCACCATCATCAACATCATCTTGCTTTTCCCAATTTGGTGAGTAAACATTTAGATTTGTAGGGTTGATTCGTAGTTTGATTGATTTTCGATTTGTGTTCATTATAGTTTGAATAAATCGTATGAATGAGTGTTTATGCAATACGGATCTATAGTGATATATACATATACATTTATATATATATATATATCAAAGGTTAGATGTAAGTTGTTTAGAAAATTGAAGAAAAAAAAAAGAAGACTAACACAAATTCGGATTTGGGTAAAATTGAATAAAACTCTCAAATCTGTTTTAGAAAATAATTCGTATTAATTCATACATTTTGTTTTTGGTAAAACTGTTCGCGAAAGTCAATGTAAAACGCGATTCTGCACGTTTTTTGTCTAATGGTATTTTTCTCAATTCTGCACCGTTTGGGCAGAAAATTCATATTACAGTAGCAGTAAATGTTAACTCCGATTTTCGAATTATGTTTATGAAAATTGTTAGAGGTGTTTCTTTGTACGGTATTATTATGAAGAACAATTTCAACCCATGTTGGTTTTGGGGCTGTTTAATATGAGATTTGTTTGGGACAATTTTAAATAGTGATGTTGAATGCCGATTTTAAATGCTATAACTTATGCTATGTGCGGTATTAAATGATGATTATGGAAATACAACGTTAGAGACGTGAATAGAAGTTTGGCGCAAGGGCCTTATTGTGAATAATCGGATAATGATAATCCATGTAATAAATGATAAATTTCCGAAGTGGTTAATGACGTGATTATACCCTCATGAATGGGTACTTATGTGAATTAATGTAGATGGTAAAAAAATAAGTGGTTTCAAGTTCCTTAGTGTTCACCGCTCCCTGTTATGTGATATTTTTTTTTTGGTAGCTCGACTTGCTGAGTGTACCTATTTTGCCAGTGGCTTCGTGATCAAGCTGGCCTAAGCCTTATGCCCGGCTTATTTGTTAGACGTCTAGGCATATTGACTGGCCTTCTGTGTGTATACCTGGTTTGGTTGATACCCCAACCAAACTAGCACCAGAGTGGATGTTAGTAGTATGTCCGGGCACACATGGGATATATGTGTGGGTGTACCATGGAGGGTGACCAAGTGGTGAAGCTAGGAAATTGAATAATGAGTCGTTCATAACAAAAAAGTAAGTTGACCATGAGTAGGGTGACCTTAGTGGTGAACCTAGGGCAAGAAAAAAATGACAGTGATTGTAGAGCGTTAGATGCAAATGGATAAACTGTTGCGAAACATGAAATTGAAAATTCGAAATGGTTACCGTGGTATAATGCGAAGGAATTTGATATAATGATTCGATATTGGAGAATTTCTTATTCTAATACTAAGGATTTGTGCTAACTCTCGAGTTGCAGGATGGTGGGCCCACTAACCATTGTATGCAGGTTTTGGCTCACCATGTCATTTAAGAGTATTTGTTTCTTTTACTTTGTGGGTGGAACAAACTGCCGGCGTGACTCGAGGAAACTACCGCTTGTCCTCATTCACGTGTGGAACTACAGTTTTGCCTACAACTTTGTATGTGTTTGTGGTCAAGAAAGGGAGGGAGTCCAGCGGATTCCCAACCTCCGGGAAATTTATTGGGTATTATTATGTTAATTGATTATTGTTAAGTTGGAGTCGAGGGGACCACGAGTGATCCTTGAGACTGGGGCGTGTTTACTCATACCAGTGTTGTTATACAATACTGACCCGAGTGATGTTTATCATGCGGGGGCGTTTCTCGGGAAATGTAGCCGTTTTGCAGATTAAGGAGTAGACCGGTATGACTATTGGATTGCATGGACCTGCTTGAAGGCATGAAGACATTTACTGTTCATTTGCTATTTTCATTTATTTGGCATTGTGGGCCATTAGTGTAGTTGGTATTGGGACGTTTAGTAGCTCTGACCAAAGGTTGTAATAGAGGTTTTTCTTTCAAAGCTTTAATTGTAAATGAAAATATTTTTATTCTTAATGAGGATTTAGAAATGTTTATTCAGCTTCCATTTTTCAGTATAAGTGATTTAGTAGTTGTAGCTTTAATCAAATATATTTGAGTATTTTCGGAACCGCATGAGTGTTTTTTTTTTAAATGGAAATGTGGTGGTTTTGTTTTAAAAACATAAATGGAGATTTATTACAAATGTTTTAACCAGGTTTTTAAGAACATCTATTTCCATTAAAAAGTTTTATTCGGATGGGCTTCGTGGTGTTCACTCCGATAGTTGGGCAGTCGAATAGTAGTCTAGATTTAGTTCTATGCTGATTATTTGGCTTTCCAAAAATCGGGGTGTGACAAGTTAACTGTGACAGAATCCCATTCTGTACGAGGTGATCAATAAACTCATTAGAGAGGTACTCGCCACCTCGATCAGATCGAATGGCCTTGATATGTGTGCCCAATTGCTTCTCCACTTCAGCCCTAAACTCTTTGAACTTTTCAAAGGCTTCAGACTTGTGTTGCATTAGGTACACATATCCATACCTAGAGTGGTCATCAGTAAATGTTATGAAATACTCATAACCACCCCTTGCTCTAATATTTATTGGTCCACACACATCAGTATGAACTAATTCCAACAATGCATTGGTTCTATTGCCCTTTGCAGGAAAGGGCCTTTTAGTCATCTTACCCTCTAAACAAGACTCGCAGACTTCCATTGGTTCGAGAACCAAATCGCCTAAGACCCCTTCTTTGACTAGTCTGCCAATCCTATTTAGATTGATATGACCAAGCCTCATATGCCAAAGCCTTGTTGGATTAGTGGAAGGTCTCTTTCTTTTAGATGGTACAATTACCACTGAGTTATTAAGTTCCATGCAAGAATCTTTAGAAAAATTGGGAGTAATCACATATAAACCATTTGATTTAACACCAGAACATACAAAAGAACTATTTCTTTTAATCACAACTTCAGTTCCAAAATGAAAAGAATAACCATTATTCGATAAATTAGAAACTAAAATTAAATTACGTCTCATTGAAGGGACGTAAAGTACATCTGATAAAATCAAAACTTTATTATCTAGAAATTCTAAAACTACGACTCCTATAGCAACCGCAGAACGGTTGCGCTAGAACCTAGAGTAAGTACGATTTCCCCATCACTGCACCTCCTGGTTGATCTGAACCCCTGCAATGAATTACAGATATGGTTAGTCGCACCAGAATCAATTCACCAAGTGTTTGAAGTATGCGTTATAAAACTTACTTCAATCACATATGATTCAATCATACCTTGAACTCTTGTAGCTAAGAATTCTGGACAGTTCCTCTTCCAAAGGCCTTTCTCATCGCATTGGAAACACTTTCCTTTGCCTTGGCCACCCACCTTCCCTTTGCCCTTACCTTTTCCCTTAGATTTTGCAATCTTAGGGACCGGTCCAACACTTGAACCACCAGTGCCAGCCTTCTTCTTCCCTTTCTTTCCTTTAGGTGTAGATCGGGAAGAGGAAGCGCTTTTCTCAACGTTCAAAATGTTGACCCCAGGTTTGATCACCCCTTCTGCTGCTAAAAGAGAACTCATCAATTCGCTCATTGAAAAATTCATTTGATTCATATTATAGTTAAGTTTAAATTGAGCGAATGAAGGCGACAACGAATTGAGGATCATATCAACTTGGGTCTGTGCATCGATGTTGGCACCTAGGGTCTCCAGCTCGTTTAAATAACTAATCATTTTTAAAACATGTTCCTTGACTGGAGTCCCTTCCGACATCTTTGCACTCATTATCTTTTGCATGGCTACCTGCCTGGCAGGCCTGCCATGCTCCCCAAACATCTTTTTCAGGGATGTGATAATGTCATTGGCAGAATCATTCGATTGGAATTGGTGTTGCAACACACCAGCCATTGAGGCCAGAATATAGCAACGAGCCATTCCATTCAACTTCTTCCATTTGTCGAACTCGCGTCTGGCAGCTGCAGAAGCATTTGCCGCGGGTTCTTCAGGGCTTAGGGTGGTGAGGACATATATGTGATCCTCCGCAGTTAACACGATGTCAAGGTTACGTTTCCATTCAGTTAACTATTTCCAGTTAACTTGTTTTGAGTGAGTATGGTGGCAAGTGGACTAAATGCAGATCCAGACATTTTGTTTACTGAAAATCAAAAAAAATAAATATGGATATCAGAATTTGACAGTGTGAAATAAAAGAATCCTTTAAAAACTCTTATCTTAAAACAAAGTCGCCGGAATATCGAAACGAAAGAATAAAGCCTTCGTGTGATGGTCAATGTTCGATCTTTCGATTAATCATGACTTGTCCGCTATGCAACTCTTGCAAAACAAGTTATGACTCCCGATCCCTTTTGATCTCTAAGTTTCTAAATAATGCCCCGTGTGCATTACTCATTGGTTACTAGATGTGAACTTCCTTTGATAGGATCAATCAGACGTGTTAGAGGGTGACCACCACACGGAGGCGCTACTTGAGACAGTTGTGATTGGATCCTAGATGATGGTACACACTAGCTAAGCTATGGATAAGGGATCCTTCCACCTACACTTGGGATCATGTTCGTACTCATTATCCCAAAGTCCATTGGTATGGCCTTACTAAGTTCCCGGGTCATATCCCTCGCCATAGTTTTATCATGTGGTTGGCTATTCTTCGTAAATTATCCACACATGATAGAATTTATACATACACACCAGGACCTCTCGCTTGTGTTTTTTGTCACAAAAATTTGGAATCTCATGACCATTTATTCTTTAATTGCTCTTATACTTCTTACGTGTGGCAGGGAGTGCTTAATAGGTTGGACGTCTCTCATTCCACCCCTTCATGGGACGTGCTTGTGGATTGGGCAGCGAACAAGTGGAAAGGCAAGACTCCTTGGCATGTTGTCCCAAAAATGTGCCTTGGTTTGGTTGTGTATCACATTTGGAAAGAAAGAAATGCACGAAGTTTTAAATTTGAAGGGAAGACTAAGGAAAGAGTTTTACAAGACATTTGCCTTCAGGTTTCCGTACAGATACAAGCTAAATGGAAGAACAACCCCCACCTCCCTCAGTACATTGAAAGATGGACCATTACCCCATAAGGGGGACACTGTCTTGGCCTGGTTTTGCCTTGATGAAGGTGGCTTGATGTAGTTGTGCTCTTTGCTTTTGTTGGTTTGGTTGGTGCCTTGAGTTGTTAGGATGGGTTTTTCTCTGGCTTTGTTGTTGTTTTCCCCATCCTTTGTTGCATTGTTTGGATGCATTTGTTTTTGTGCTCATTGATTATCCTGGGGTATGCCCCTTGTACTTTGTACAGTGCCGTTTGGCTTTTTTCGTTTAAATTAACCTTTTTTTCCGAAAAAAAAGTAATGCACCCTCCGTATAGAATGATCACCCCTGGCGAGGTGACACAGAATGCACCTCTCATCTTACAGTGAACCGTTAATGGAAGATCGTGGGTGTTTATTAATAAGACCCTCTCCCACTAGATTTAGTAAATAAGGATTTTGCTTTTGAAAAATGTTTCCACACATTACCCATAAACATCCAATGTTTACTAATGCGTTGAAAAATAGTTTTTGAATTTTATTTTAGAAAACTTGTTTTACATGCATGCAAGTAGTAACAATATAATTAAATGCCAATCACAAACCAAGCACATAAAACAAAAAACTAAAATTGAAAATAAAGACATCCAAACGATGCCTCTATCTCCCATGGCTCTATCTCCATAGAACCTCCTTTTTGGTTTGATCGCCTCTAGCTCCATCTTCATGAACGGCGGCTCCTTGCTCCATCTTCATGGATTTTCTAATTCTATTACATTTGTCCTATGCTTCTTTCGAAGCTTACAATTTATCTAGAAATAGAAATAGCAACAAAATAAAAGGCTAGGGAAACCGGTGCGACTTTTCTTTTCGTAGGATTGAAGCCGTAGCGCCCTTTACATATGCCTTAAAACCAAACCAAACTAAAATTACAACATGCACCAATCTCAAATAATTAAATACAAAATTTAAAAGTCTTGGTGCCATGGGAGATAGTGACTAAACTCGCTGTAAAAAGGGTTAGTCGAACGCATATCCATGCATATATAACAAACATATATATCTATTGGAGCCCCTAATTGATTCACATAGTGCGTAAACTCTTTACGCACTGTTTTAGAACTCAAAACAGCACCTTATCTCTCTGTCACACTTCGATCGATCAAAAAATGTTCGATCGACCGAATCTTCGATCGATTGAACATTGTTCAATCGATTGAACTTTCAATTTCACAGAAAAGTTTGAAAAAATTTCACAGAATAATTTGAAACTAAAGTAAATAATTTTTAAAACATTCAAAACTGTGAAAAGAACAACTGGACAGAGAATCAATCTCGATCGATCGAACCCTATTTAATCGATCGAACAAACCAAAGTTCGATTGATCGAAACTTGTTCGATCGCTTGAGAACAGAAGATGTTCGATCGATCGATCGAATCCATCTTGCATCCAATGCAATAACAGATTTGTATACTGCTGCGATAACACTGCAGAAACAGATCTATGATGATGCAGTTTCGAAAACAGTTCTAAAAATAACATGCAAATCAAAACTAGTGTTCCAAAACGCATCCATAGATCCAAACGAGCGTGGCTCTGATACCAATTGTTGGAAAAATAGGTTTAAATTAATTTTTAAACGCGTAGCGGAAATAATGAAGTTATAAAACTTATTTGGTAGCCCAAGATCTACTACTCGTTAATTCCATAGATGCGTACTAACAGAGGGGACAAGAGTTATAACTTAGTGTCTTGAACCCAATTATGATTTTTTTTCCTCCTTGGTGATGCAGCAGCCTCTACTAGGTTGTCTTCACCCTTATGTCTCCTACGGATGCTTCCCGGAGAGACTAGAGATGGTAGGATCTCTAATAGAGAGGAAGGAGAAGGTTTTGGGGCTCTAAAACAGTTTCTGCAGCTTTAGACGTTCAAAACGACGAACCTCTTTTCCAGAACGCAGCTGCCCTATTTATAGATTCCCAGAACTGACCTAAGCTTCAATCGATCGAAGGACTTCGATCGATCGAACATTCGATCGATCGAACCACTTTCGATCGATCGAACCTGCCATGACTTCAATCGGTCTAACTAGCTTCAATCGATCGAACCTGCCTTGATAGCTTCCTCAAGTGTTTCTCCAAGTATCCTGGCGGAGCTAAGAGTGGGACCTCCTAGGTTCTTTATTGTTGGCTCAGATCAGTCGATTAATTCCCATGACCAAACTCTTTGATCAGCAAATTGATCGACTAATCAGTTAACGTTTACTCCACTATAAAACGATAACTGAACTCCAACGCAAAAGAACATATCCGAAGCGATAACTAGACTTGTATGTTGTACTAATGTCCCTCTACCTTCAGCATTCGTAATCATATTCAGGTAGTCGGATAACTGTTACTGTCAACCTGAATCATGATTACTTCTTGTATTCCTTGAGTCCCATTCACCTCTCATGATTACCAAACATGTTGATAACTCTTATCAACAAGACTGCAGTACTCAGTAATCGACTTGGTGACATTCTCAAGGGAATGCTTACTCTGAATCAGAGGGTAGATTCTATCTTGACATTATATGTTCACAACCCTATGAACATGACATACCCAAGATACCCAGGTGTTGATCTTCTATAGACCTCACTGATTGGTAGTCAAAGCAGTCATATCCACATTATGTGTTCATAATCGTCTCAAGATTGAGAACACGTACCTTATACAAGTTATGAGTTCTTATTGACTGTTGACAGCCTTAAGCGTCAATAGGAAACTCAGGTCCGTCAATGCACTATAAGCACTAGCATATCAACTAAGAGCTACACTCTAGTGATTGAGATTAATCACTCCATCCAATGGTAGTTAATTATGCTACAGTGTAGACCTGATGAGGTATCCAATCTCATCATCCACTGTGACATATTCTAAGTATCAAAGAATAGTAATTCGTATCTCACTTTTATGCATCTCATACACACACGAATTACTTACTATGATACTTAAGGATTAACAATCATCTCATGAAATGAACATACATAATGAAATGTAAAGCTGATATCCATTTATTAAAATGTCAATGTCTAATACATAAAGTAATGGTTTGAGGGCACAAACCCAACAATCAGAAGTTTCATTAGGTTGTAAAACAACATTAAAATCCCCCAATATAAAGAGATTCGAGGAAATAGGACCAAAAGTAATATATTTTAGTGAATTCTAGAGGTCAACTCTTTCATGTCCATAATTTGAACCATAGACAAAAGAAGCCTCAAGGGTAATAAGCTTGTCATCACTTTTAATACGAGTATGGTGTAACAACCCTATTTTTTTAAAAGTATTATTATTTTTATTTACTGGTACTATTATATTAATATGTTAATACCATGTGTGTATGTGGGCCATGTGTGTGGGCCCATGTATATGTATATATGTTATACCATATGGGTGTGTGTATATGTGTCGTGTGTGTGTTTGTGTGTGTGTCGTGTGTTTGAGGGGGGGGGGGGGGGGGGGGGGGGGGGTTAGGTAGCCTAAGTTAGTCTAGGTCATCTATTGAAAAAAAAAAAAAAAGAACACAAGAGATCCTTGTATACTGTCCAGCTGCACGAGAGAGAGAGAGAGAGAGAGAGAGAGAGAGAGAGAAGAAGAAGAAGAAGAAGAAGAAGAAGAAGAAAGGAAGAAGGAGGGGTCGCGGGTTTATTCGGATTCGGGTTTGCACTCGTAGTTTGTTGGGTATCATTCTCGCGTGCTTAATCGCATTTTAGGTGAGTTAATCAAACCCTTGTGTATATGGGTATGTGTATAGATATTTATATACATATAAATATATATATATGAATTATTTCAAATATATACTAATGATCACACTGTTTAGGTATTCCTAGAATGCGTACTGTGATATTTATTTTATTTTTTTATAAAAAGGTTTAAAAACTTACAACATCATGAAAGCATCTTGATATTCTTTTTTTTTTATAAAATTTAACTGTTGTAGGGTATGTTCTTCTGGAGGATTATTATTGGGTCTTGGTTATAAAATATTGATATTGTAAAGTAAACCCTAAAGATCTTGTAAATTTTGATTTATACGGAGTGCTGAAAGTTATAATTCTTTTACAGGCTTGTGTGTTGCATATTTTAAGACTTCGCTCACGTGTCTCATGTGAAATGCGTTTTTGCACACTTTTCGTTTAGGGAGTTTTTCCTAATTCTGCACCGTTTGGGCAGAAAATCAGTATTTATATAGCAGTTTTTTTTTTTTTTTTTTTTGGTATTATGTTTTCAATGTTTAAAATTTGTGGGTTATGCTTCTTAGTGGATTTTATATTCGTGATTATGTTCTCACGTGAATTTTAGCGTAGCTATGAGAAATCCTATGAAAGATTAATCTTCGTGAAAACTTGTGGCTGGGTGAATAATCTTATAGAAAGAACATATTCATCGTTAGGAATCAAATCCTTAGAGTTCACCACTACTCATTCTGTGTGATTTGGCCACCGGTGCTCAATGATCCCCGGAATTATTACTGTGTGTATTTGGCCTTTTACTATGTGATTTTAATAGCCTTATGCTTGGCTAAAATTGTTTGTCTCATGATAGATAAACAAAGATTATTTTCGACGTCATTAATGTAATGTCTAACCTTTCGGCATGAAGCTAAAGTCCTGTGATACCCCTAGGGAATTTGGTGTCGAAGTGGACGTTAGAATTATGTTAGGAGACACACGGGATATGTGTGTAGGCTGAACCGTGGTTGGGTGGCCGAGATGGTGAACATAAGGTACTAAACTAGAGAAATTGATGTTCTTATCTTTTCTATGTTGTTAAGCTGAGACTTTAAAAGTCTATTCGGAATTGTACGATTAAACCCTTATTATTTAGACGCGTGATATTTCTAGGAAGCTTAGCGGTGAATAATTTTAAGTTATGAGTTACCCAAAATCCCAAATGTCTAGAATATGAAAAAAAAAAATTAATGTTTATAAACAATACTTCAAATTCATGATATTTTAAATGTGTTAACCCTTGTATTGCAGGATGGTGGGCCTACTAATCTTTCTTTTGCAGGTTTGGCTCACTATGAATAGGAGTGTTAAATTTTTATCTCTTTCTCGTTTTTTATTTTTATTATTGGGTAAGAACCGCATGGCCACCACATGAAGGGAAACTACCGGTTGTCCCGACATGTGAGTGGAACTACGTCTTGCCCAAAATAAATATTTCTTTATGCATAGTCTAAGGGACTGTGTGAAATTCCTTAGACTTGTTGCTTATCTATTTAATTAACTCACACCAATACTTTATGACTGACCCGTTTGAGTTTTCTTAATCGGGTACGTTCTGGATGGAGTGTAGCCGATCGTCCTATGCAGGGATAGTTCGGGGTGACGGTAGAGACTTGAATAAGCCGATTAGAGGCGTGGAGATACTTGGTGTTCTTTTAATTAGTAAACTTTGTTATTTTTGGCATTGTGGGCCACTTTACTATTTTAGAGATTATTATATTAAGTTTGAATTGTTGAGACTTGGTTTGGTATATTTTGGAATTTCTTTTTATTATTTTTTGTTTTTATCCAGGACTGGTGTTTTGTGTTTTTTTTTGTAGTTTTGATTAGAGTTTTATTGGCATTTGATCATTTAAATTTAGGGGTGTGACAGTTTGGTATCAAAGCCTTAGGTTACCCTAGACTGGAGAGTGTTTAGGTGATCTTCAGAATGTGGTGAATGGGTCGTTAATTTTGGTGAATGATTTTATCTCAGTTATTTATGTCTGAGTGGTTATCTTATGAAGGTTATGGCTGGAGGCTACAATTCCCATCATAGAGCACAGGCTGGAATTGGTGAGAGTTCTGGAGGAGTTGGGGAAGGAAATCCCAACCTAGTGCAGGTTGATGTGGGGGCTATGATGAATCAGATTCTCCAAGCTGTGCAGAACAATCAACAGGGAAACCAGGGTGACCTGTTCGCTAAAAGGAACAAGGATTTTGTGTCTATTGGCGGGCAAACATTTGATGGGGATAAGGGTCCGTTGGCCACACATGCTTGGGTTCACAAGTGTGAATTTGTATTTGAACGGATGCAGCTGACAGAGGTGCAGAAGCAGGAGTTGGCATCTCAGCAATTGGAGGGTGCATCTTTATCATGGTGGGAGTCTATGCAAGCTTAGTATCATGTGGCAGAAATGACATGGGAAGAGTTTAAGGTTGAATTTGAAGAGAACTTTGTTCCTAGAGCAGTGCGGTCATAATTGGCCAGAGAGTTTCAAGATCTTACTCAGGGTACCATGTCAGTGATGGAGTATGTGAAAAAGTTTAATGAACTTTCTTACTATGCTACATATCTCATTGATACCGAGGAAAAGAAGAATGAGAAATTTATCGATGGATTGGGACACTACCTCTCTAAGTCAGTTTAGCGGCGGAGGGTGAGCCATTTAGTAAGGTAGTGGATTTGGCCCTAAAGTTTGAAAAGATAGAGCAGAAGTTCCAAGCAGAGAAATCTGCAAGGGCTAAGGCAAGAGAGTCATCGAGAGATATCCGTTCTCAGTCTCAGCAGAAGGATGGGGGAAAGAGTTGGAATCGATACAAACCTTATGACCAAGGACAGAAGGACCAACAGATCAGCGGCAAGGATATAGTGGTCAACTGTTTTTAAAAAATCAAGGAAATTTCAGGCAGCAGAACCAACAATGGAATGGTCAGGGTGGTCAGCATAATCAGGGCTTTCAGGGTCAATGTCAGCAGGCAATACAACTGCAGTTTGGTTTTCGTCCACCAGTGCCTCAGATTGGAGCACCACCAATAGGGAGAGAGATGGTTGCAGTTCCTAGGCTGTGTTATATTTGTCGATTGCCAGGGCATATTGCTAAGGATTGTCCCAACAGGCCACCAAACGAGCATGCAACTCCTGTTAGAGCATTTGCAGTGACGCTAGGCAATGAGAACATTCAAGGTAGCCTCAAACTTTTTCATTCCAATGTTCGTGTTTTGTTTGATATGGGTGCATCCCATTCTTTTATTTATCGTCAGTTTGTTTTGAGAGAGGGTATTCCTGTTACTCCTTTACTTGTGCCTATGTGCGTAGAAACACCTCTAGGAGGGTAAATTACTTTATATGAGCAATGTAGAGACATTGTGATAGACTATGTGGATAGAATATTTCTTGTTGACTTGATTGTGTTGGGTTTCGAGGGGTTTTCCATCATTTTGGGAATGGATTGGCTTAGGGAGAATCATGTCACCTTAGATTGTGCTGGAAGAATGATTCATGTAGATACTCCGAGTTTGCCTCGTTTCTCTCATACTTATCCTGACAGCGCAGAGTTAGTGATGTCTAGTTTTCTTTACTCGGTGGAGATACCGAAGAAGGACATTAGTGATGTAGAGGTGGTATGCGACTTTGAAGATATTTTTTAGGAGATTCCTGGACCACCGCCTAAGAGAGAGGTGGAGTTTCGGATTGATCTTCTACCTGGATCTGCACCTATTTCAAAATTAGCGTATCGTATGGCACCCAAGGAATTGGGAGAGATGAAAAAATAACTTGATGAGATGCCTCAGAAGGGGTGCATTGAATTCCTTTCTTTTTTTTGGTTATAATCAATTATTCGTTGTTTCTTTTCCTTAGCCATTAGAGTAATTCTTTGAGGTGTGTATGATTCAGGTTCATACGCCCCAGTAATTCTTCGTGGGGAGCTCCAGCTATCTTTGTGTCGAAGAAGGATGGTTCTCTGCGTATGTGCATAGATTATAGAGAGCTGAATAAGGTAACAGTTAAGAATAAATATCCGTTGCCTAGGATTGATGACCTTCTTGACCAGTTGAAGGGGGCGGCTGTATTTTCTCAGTTGGATTTGAGGACGGGATATCATCAAATGGGGATTGTGGAGGAGAGTATTCCACGTACAACTTTTCGTACTCGGTATGGGTTGTATGAATTTTTAGTGATGCCATTTGGGTTGACTAATGCTCCAACATTCTTTATGGATTTGATGAATCAGGTGTTCAGGCCGTATTTAGACCGATTTGTCATTATTTTCATCGATGACATATTGGTTTATTCTCGAACTCTTGAGGAGCATAGAGAGCATTTGAAGATTGTATTGCAGACACTTCGAGAACATCAGTTATATGCCATGTTCAGTAAGTGCCATTTTTGGGAGTGTTGGTGAGATTTTTGGGACATGTTATTTCAGCTAAGAAAATAGCAGTGGATCCTGAGAAAGCAACCTACTAATCCTACAGAGGTGAGGAGTTTCTTAGGGTTAGCTGGGTATTACAGAAGGTTCATTGAGAAATTCTCAGTCATAGCAGCACCGTTAACAAGGTTGACACGAAAGAATGTGAAGTTTTTGTGGACAGATGAGTGTGAGCAAGCATTCAAGGATTTGAAGCAGTGATTGACCATCGCACCCATTTTGACCATACCGGTTGAAGGTAGGAAACTTGCAGTGTTCACGGATGCCAGTGGGACTGGTTTGGGCTGTGTTTTGATGCAAGAAGGGAAAGTTGTTTCGTATGCTTCTAGACAATTGAGACCACATGAGAGGAGATATCCTACTCATGACTTAGAGTTAGCAGCGGTGGTGTTTGCATTGAAGGTTTGGAGACACTACCTATTTGGAGAGAAATTTGAGTTGTATACAGACCACAAAAGTCTCAAGTATTTGTTTTCATAGAAGGAACTGAACATGAGACAACAAAGATGGGTTGAGTTCATCAGTAGCTACGATTTTGAGATTCTTTATCATCTGGGGAAAGGAAATGTAGTGGCTGATGCGCTTAGCCGGAAACATAGTGTGATGGCTTCTATGATGGTTAGGGAGTGGAAGTCTCTTGAGGTTTTAACCTCATGATATTCAACCAGTACGGGAGAGTGAGAAAGCGTATATTGGAAGTTTGCTAGTTCAGCCGACCATAGTAAACAAGATTCGACAGATGTAATGTTTAGATAAAGTTTTGGTTAGTCGTCTCAATGATTTGATTGTGGATTTGCTGGATAAATGTCCGACTGATTGGACTATAGATTCAGAGGGAAGTTTATGTTTTCGAGGAAGGATCTATGTTCTAGATATCAAGGAGTTGAAGAGAGAAGTATTAAATGAGGCACATCGATCTCGGTACACCATACATCCTGGTGGAACCAAGATGTATCATGACTTGAAGAGTACCTTTTGGTGGGAAGGCATGAAGAGAGATGTGGGAAAGTTTGTTTCTAAGTGCATAGTGTGTCAACAGGTGACGGTGGAGCATCAGAAACCGTTTGGCTTGTTGAAACCACTAGAAATACCAGTGTGGAAGTGGGAATGCATTTCCATGGATTTTTTGGATGGGTTACCGAGGTCCAAGAAGGGAAATGAGTCAATTTGGGTCATTGTGGATCGGCTCACTAAGTCTGCACATTTTGTCCCTATTAGTGTGCATCGTACGACAGACAAGTTTGCACAATTGTACATTCGGGAAATAGTACGTTTGCATGGGGCTCCGGTCTTGATTGTGTCTGATCGTGATTCGTTGTTTGTGGCAGAGTTTTGGGAGAGTTTTCAGCGGGCTATGGGAACCCAGTTAGATCGTAGTACTACTTATCATCCTTAGACCGATGGACAGACTGAGAGGGTTAACCAGATTCTTGAGGATATGTTGCGGGCTTGTGTCCTCGATCTCAGTGGTAGTTGGGAAGAACATTTTCCATTGGTAGAGTTTGCTTACAATAACAGTTACCATTCTAGCATAGGAATGGCACCTTTTGAAGCGTTGTATGGGAGGCCGTATAGGTCTCCAGTGTGTTGGGCAGAAGTAGGTGATGTTCCTATTTTGGTTTCGGAGATGGTTCGGGAGACTACTGAGAAGGTGGGTGTTATTCGAGAGAGGATTAAGACTGCTCAGAGTAGGCAAAAGAGTTATGCTGACAGGAAGCGAAAGGGTGTAGAATTTGAAGTTGGAGATTTTGTGTTCTTGAAAGTATCTCCGATGAAGGGTGTGATGCGTTTTGGTAAGAAATGGAAGCTTGCTCCAAGGTTTGTAGGACCTTACGAGATCATCGAAAAGGTCAGAGAGTTGGCCTTTAGGGTGTTTTTGCCACCGACATTGGCGACAATCCATAATGTGTTTCATGTATCAATGTTGAGGAAGTGTGTGAAGAACCTTACACAGATTGTTTGTCTGACAGAGCTTGAGATTAACGATGATCTCACCTATGTTGTTCGACCTATCACTATCGTCGATCGAGATGTGATGTATTTGAGGAGGAAAGTAGTGAACCTTGTGAAAGTGCAATGGAGCGAGAGAGTTAATGATGTTACGTGGGAATTCGAGGAGAAGATTCGGAAGTCGCATCCTGAACTGTTTGTTTAAAGTTAGTACGTGTTGCAAATCTCGGGATGAGATTTTCTTTGAGGTGTGTATAATGTAACAACCCTATTTTTTTTAGAAGTATTATTATTTTTATTTACTAATACTATTATATTAATATGTTAATAGCATGTGTGTATGTGGGCCATGTGTGTGGGCCCATGTATATGGATATATTTTATACCATATGGGTGTGTGTATATGTGTCGTGTGTGTGCTTTGTGTGTGTCGTGTGTGTTTGAGGGGGGGGGGGAGTTGGGTAGCCTAAGTTAGTCTAGGTCATCTATTGAAAAAAAAAAAAAAAGAACACAACAGATCCTTGTATATTGTCCAGCCGCACGAGAGAGAGAGAGAGAGAGAGAGAGAAGAAGAAGAAGAAGAAAGGAAGAAGGAGGGGTCGCGGGTTTATTCGGATCCGGGTTTGCACTCGTAGTTTGTTGGGTATCATTCTCGCGTGCTTAATCGCATTTTAGGTGAGTTAATCAAACCCTTGTGTATATGGGTATGTGTATGGATTTTTATATACATACAAATATATATATATATGAATTATTTCGAATATATACTTAATGATCACATTGTTTAGGTATCCCTAGATTGCATATTGTGATATTTATTTTAATTTTTTATAAAAGGGTATAAAAACTTACAACATCATGAAAGCATCTTGATATTCTTTTTTTATAAAATTTAACTGTTGTAGGGTATGTTCTTCTGGAGGATTATTATTGGGTCTTGGTTATAAAATATTGATATTGTAAAGTAAACCCTAAAGATCTTGTAAATTTTGATTTATACGGAGTGCTGAAAGTTATAAATTTTTTTACAGGCTTGTGTGTTGCGTATTTTAAGATTTCGCTCACGTGTCTCATGTGAAATGCGTTTTTGCACACTTTTTGTTTAGGGAGTTTTTCCTAATTCTACACCGTTTGGGCAGAAAATCAGTATTTACATAGCAGTTTTTTTTTTTTTGGTATTATGTTTTCAATGTTTAAAATTTGTGGGTTATGCCTCTTAGTGGATTTTATATTCGTGATTATGTTCTCACATGAATTTTAGCGTAGCTATGTGAAATCCTATGAAAGATTAATCTTCGTGAAAACTTGTGGCTGGGTGAATAATCTTATAGAAAGAACATGTTCATCGTTAGGAATCAAATCTTTAGAGTTCACCACTACTCCATTCTGTGTGATTTGGCCACCGGTGCTCAGTGATCTCCGGAATTATTATTGTGTGTATTTTGCCTTTACTGTGTGATTTTAATAGCCTTATGCCCGGCTAAAATTGTTTGTCTCATGATAGATAAACAAAGATTATTTTCGACGTCGTTAATGTAATGTCTAACCTTTCGGCATGAAGCTAAAGTCCTGTGATACCCCTAGGGAATTTGGTGCCGAAGTGGACGTTAGAATTATGTTAGGAGACACACGGGATATGTGTGTAGGCTGAACCGTGGTTGGGTGGCCGAGGTGGTGAACATAAGGTACTAAACTAGAGAAATTGAAGTTCTTATCTTTTCTATGTTGTTAAGCTGAGACTTTAAAAGTCTTTTCGGAATTGTACGATTAAACCCTTATTATTTTGATGCTTGATATTTTTAGGAAGCTTAGCGGTGAATAATTTTAAGTTATGAGTTACCCAAAATCCCAAATGTCTAGAATATGAAAAAAAAAATTAATGTTTATAAACAATACTTCGAATTTAGACATGGGTTCTAGAGAGAGAAGCTCTAACTTCTCTCTAGAAATCTCAACATGATTCCTTTTGTAAGGAGTGTTAGTGCTAAGAAAAGGAAAGAGAAGCTCTTTCTTTTTCCTAGCAATGTGAGCAAGTTGAATATTAAAGCTAAGAGGAGTATTTCGATTCCCTTTCCTTATGAGGCTATTGAGGAGGCTGTTAAATGTGTTGGAAAAGAAGTTTGTCCTGGTGTTGCTTCAAATGTAGAAAACTTTGTGGAGGGAATCAGTTCTAAGGGTCCGTTGGAGGCTCTGGATGGTTCTAATGGAGTTGATGGTTTTTGTTCTGCTGAACAAAATATGAGTGGACCAATTGAAGACCTTGAGGTGGAGGTGACATCCTCTTTCTGCTCTGCTCACGATTCCTGTGAGCTTGTAAAAAAGAGGAGATCCCAAAATGGGTCAAGGGTTATTGATGCTAGTTCAATGTTTCCTCTTGAGATTCTCCAGGGCGACCCTATTGTCACTAAGGGGTTTCCATTTCATGATGAGACGAACAACACTGGTTTTGATCCAAACAATTACTCTACTCCTGATCCCAATGTGTTGGCGACTGGGAGTGCAAGTGACGCGCCCATGCTTGCTGAGCCTCATCTTGGTCCGTGTGATCACGTGATGGCTGATCCAAAAGCTGAGTTTCCTACAGTTTCTATCAAATGTGAGGGAGACCAAGATCAAGGCTCTTCTTTTGTTGATAGGCTTTCTGTTGATTCTCAGGAAAATTCTACCTTTATGATCCCTGAGCCTCTGGATGAGGTCCAGGTAATCCAACATAATGATAAGCTTAAAGTTGCTGCTACTCTTGTAGATCTCTCGAGTGATACTCAGGTAAGTAATACACTGGATACCTCTTCTCCTATGCTTGGGGTATTTAAAAATGGCCATTATCCTAAAGTTCATGTCCATAGTGGCGCTGTTACTCAAGGATTTGAGGCTGTTCAAATTCTTGAATACCCTAAAGTTGTTGAAGATAAGGTCCCTGCAAGTGATAGGTTTGGTCATTTTGATCTGTCTTGTTTCCAAGATGAGAACCACGAGATGTTGGTGACTGGGAGTGGTTGCGACGCGCCTTTGCTTACTGGGCCGCCTGTTGCATCCAGTGGTCACGTGGTGGCAAATCAAAAAGCTGATTTTCTTCAGCTTGGCACGCAAGGTGCTACCTCTCAAGCTAAGGTTCACGCGCCCAATACTGAGGAAGGTGCTCAAGGATATGCGGATAAGACACCCAATGGAACCCACGCGCATCAACAGTATCCTAGGCAAAGTCTGAGTAACGGTCATAATGTGGGTACACTATGCAGCGAAAAGCCCCAATATCCGGCTAAAGTTGTCATTTCTGAAAAGGGGAACACGCAAAGTTTGGGGTACACTGCAGGTGGTGGGGCCCAGGGATCACAATGTAAGATTGCTTGTTCAAATGATCCGGTGCATGTTCAAGTTGGTGGGGCCCTGGCGTCTCTAAGTGGAACTGTTTGTTCCTCTGGTCATGAACATGCTAGTGGGACCCACGCGAATGATGGTGTCCAAAACTTTAATGAAAACCGTGGGGTCAATACCATCACGAAGGGGCCCACTGAAACTTCATTGCCGAATCAAAATTGCCACAAAACAAGCGTTGCTTTACACAACGGTCATCTTTTTGAGAATGGGTCCCATGCGTTGTCAAGGGCAGTAGCTGAGGACCAGCACGTGAAGGATGCTCCCGGGTCCCACTATTTTCATCCGGTTTTTACAAGGGCAGTAGGCCCCATTATTTATAGCCCTATTCAGGATCAGGGTACACAAGCTGCGCAAAGCCAGAGGAATGTTGAAAGTGGTGGGGCCCAGGCGAGGTACACGCTAAATCAGAGGACCATTGAAGGAGGTGGGGCCCAGGCGTCACACTGTGATAATGCTACGCAGTTTGATGACTGTGGGACCCATGCCCTGATGGTAAGTCATTTCCATTTAAATGCTACGCAAGTCACAGCCTTCGGAGCCACGTGCCCTTCTCTTACGGATCCCATTACCCTGCCGTTGAGGCTCCAAGCTGGCCACGATCTGGTGGACCCCGCGTGCACGTCCACTCTGTTTCAGCCTAATGATGCTGTCCTTGCTGCTATTCAAGACAAGACAACTCCTCTTGATGTCAAATCGGCAATACCAAGTGGAGCCCACGCGCTTCATTTGCTCCCTAGACAAAATCTTATTAATCCGATGAACGTTGAAGGTGGTGGGGCCCAAACGTCAGCACCCAGTTTGACTCCTGATGATTGTGGGACCCAAGCCCTGCCGCTCCAAGCAGGCCACAATTTTGGGGACCCCGGTTGCATGTCCAATCCCGCTAAGACTTTTTCTCTTATTAACGGACAAATTGATGAGCTAGCCATTGCTAATCCGGACAAGTTTGATCTTTATCAATTGGAGGTTACTCAAGGGAAGGTGCCCAATGTAGCTGGTGGGACCCAAAGTAAATCATGGGCTGGATTATTTAAAACTGAGGGTCAGAATGGCAGTTTAGCCCAAATTGAGCTGGGATCAAATTTGGAAATCACTCACGGATCCACAGTTTGTAGCAACGATTTTAATTTGGAGTTTGTGGACCATGGAGGGACTGAAGATAATCTTGTTCTGAAAATTCCAAAGGACTTAACTGTAGCTGGGAAAGATGAATGGACGAATTCCTTGGTTGGCCGGTTTCTCGGTAGGAAGCTTCCTTTTTCCCTTGTCACAACCGTTACTGATCGACTTTGGGCTAGTGAAGGACTTATTGATACGTTGGCCACTGATTCTGGAGTTTTCTTTTTTTCTTTCTCTAGTACGGAAGCTAGGGATGCAGTTTTAGACGGAGGTCCATGGTTTGTGGCAGGTCAACCTCTCCTTCTTAGGCCATGGAAGCCAAATTTCTCATTTGAAAACGAGGAGGTTCGCTCCATTCCAATATGGATAAACTTCTATGGTATACCGCTTGAGTACTGGAATCCAAAGGGAATCAGTTTTATCTCTAGTTTCATTGGGAAACCGATTCGAGTTGATCGCATAACTGCAAGTAGAAGGCGTATAACCTATGCTCGTGTTTGCATTGAAGTTTCTGCTGATTTTGACTTCTTCAATGAATTCTATATTGAAGCAGAAGATGAGGAGACTGGCAATACTATTAGAACAAAGATCAACTTGGAATATCAATGGACCCCAGTTCGATGCAAAAAGTGCTCCCAGTTTGGTCATGATTGTTCTCGGATTGTGTCTTCGGGTCTGAGCCGTCCAGATCGCCACCCACTCAAGAGGAATGGTAAGGATAAGGGGACTTGGCAAGTTGTTTCAGGCAAAGAAAGAGGAAAACAGACTGTTGTTGACCACAAGTCTGATCTTACTAAAAGGACGAATGGCTCGGTAAATCCGATAGCGAGTGGTAACCGATTTGACGCCCTCAATCAGATTTTAGAAGATCCTGATCCTGAACCTGTCAAAGTTGAGTCCATCGTCTCTCCATCCACCCGGACATCCTGTCCCGAAGCTAGCCCTTCTAACCATACAGATGTTCCCCGAGGAGAGACCAGAGAGAATACCAATCCCCCGGTTAGTGTGGATGACATTGATGATTGTAATAGTGATTTTGACCAAGCTAGTGAGGTCGGGACCCCTACTAGGGGTAGTCCCCTCTCCAACAGACAGAAAAAGAAGGAAGCTAAGATGAAATTCAGCAGGAGTCGGCCCAAGGGACGACAACGATCCTGAGGAGGCCCTTGCTTTGGGTTGTTGGGTTGTCTCATGTTTTTTGTTTCAATCCATGTTGCTATGTGTGTTTGCTTGTTGATTTTCTTTTCTTATGTTTGGCCTGGCTCTCATAGCATGTTTTTGCGCTTATTGTAATATCCTAGGGTATGGCCCTTTTTTGGAATCGATTAACCTTTTTCCGAAAAAAAAACAATACTTTGAATTCAGGATGGTGGGCCTACTAATCTTTCTTTTGCAAGTTTGGCTCACTATGAATAGGAGTGTTAAATTCTTATCTCTTTCTCTATTTTTATTTTTATTATTGGGTAAGAACCGCATGGCCACCACATGAAGGGAAATAACCGTTTGTCCCGACGTGTGAGTGGAACTACTTCTTGCCCAAAATAAATATTTCTTTATGCATCGTCTAAGGGACTATGTGAAATTCCTTAGACTTGTTGCTTATCTATTTAATTAACTCACACCAATACTTTGTGACTGACCCGTTTGAGTTTTCTCAATCGGGTACGTTCTGGATGGAGCGTAGTCGATCGTCCTATGCAGGGATAGTTTGGGGTGACGGTAGAGACTTGAATAAGCCGATTAGAGGCGTGAAGATACTTGGTGTTCTTTTAGTTAGTAAACTTTGTTATTTTTGGCATTGTGGGCCACTTTGCTATTTTAGAGATTATCATATTAAGTTTGAATTGTTGCGACTTGGTTTGGTATATTTTGGAATTTCTTTTTATTATTCTTTGTTTTTATCCAGGACTGGTGTTTTGTGTTTTTTTTTTGTAGTTTTGATTAGAGCTTTATTAGCGTTTGATCATTTAAATTTAGGGGTGTGACATATGGATAAGCTGGGAGGAATGTTTCAAAATGGATAGATGAACTTTATCAGGATTCCAACCTACCCATATTCTTCCTACAGTATTAGGAGTGCTATTAGTGACAAAATTCCAATCTTTAAGAAATATCTTTTTAATCAAATCTTCATTGGTTTGTCTAACTTTAGTTTCAACTACACCAATCACATCAATATTATTTTGGAAAATAAATTTTGCAACCTCAGATTGTCTAAAGGGTTGGCTGAGACCCCTTATATTCCAACAACAAACTATCATTAAGATCATTTTCTGGGTTTTTTCCTCCTTCCTGAGGAATTACTATTTTTACTACTCTGAGTATGAGTTGAAGTATTCTTACCTGTAGGAGAAGCAGGGTTATTAGAAGTCTGACCTGGGTCTGGTGATGGTGCTTTATTAATCTGCTCGGGGCTGGATTGAAAACTAGATGAAGGAGGAGGAACTGATTGTATTTCTTCATCCTCTGAAGCTTGTATCATAGACCCTTTTAAGTCCTCCTCGGATTTTTGCTCTAGATTGACTTCACAATGCTGTTGTGCTTGCCCATTCTGGATTTCCAAACCATCCAATTATAACGGGGAAGAAAACACAGTAAAACTCTATCTTACCTCAGCATTCTATTATGTAAATAATGCTCCTTGGACAATAGGAATGGTCCCATCTTCTAGAGGTTCTGGGGTATCACTTGGAGTACCTTCGACAACAGTAGTATCAACTAAAGAAGATAAGCTATTACTAACAATAGCCAAAGCCTTAGGGCTTATCGGCTCTTGATAGTCTGTGGTCGAGGTCATCCCCGAATTGTCTCCAATAGAGGGACCTTTAGTAGATTCTTCCAAAATGGAGGTCGTAGCTGTAGGATCATAATTCTCAGAAGTGATGAACTTTCCTTTTTCCTTTGTTTTCCATACATCCTCATCTTGTTGTTAATATATAGTGGTGGGATTCTGGGCAGGGACAGTAGCTTTGGGTAATTTAGCACAATCATGCCCAAATCTCTTGCACTTATCACACCGGATTGGAGTCCACTGGTACTCAACTGGAAGATAAATTGGTTCAATTTCCCCCGTAATCGGATCTTCAAAGTCAATCACAAGCTGTTTAAGTAGCTCTTGGTTTGCATTTAGCTCAATACAGATTCTCGCATATGATATTCTTCTACCCTCTGTAGTTACTTTAGCAACATGCAATGGTTTCCCAATTGCACTGGCTATGTGGCTTAATCCCAACGGATTCCATAATTCAAGAGGAATATTCGATATGTGAACCCATACAGGTATAGTGGATATTGATTCCTTAGACAAGGTAAGCCCAATCTGCCATTTCCTTAGAATTATTGGTAGTCTACTCACGTGCCATTGGCCACCCTCTAGGATAGCCATACTCTCTTCTTCGCTGTTAAATTTAAAGAAAAAGAAACCAGAATCTGTGGCCACCATGTCATGCAAACATGTTTTCTCCATAGTCTAGAAGTTGCATTTTTAACAAATGAAAATGGTAATTTCTTACCAATGAAATATCCCATCAGTGTGTTATGCCATGCATGACTTACCTCCACAAACACTTCCTTTGGAATTTTAAGATACTGTCTATTCTGTCCATCCCGTGGTTTAATAAAATTGAGGTTAAAGCCTAAAGAGCTTTTTTGTTTAACTAAAGCTACCCAAGATTTTGGTTGAGTAGAGCCATCTACTTTTGCAGCTTGAGTCGGTTTAAATGATGAAGCCAAGCTGCTTGTGGGCCCCACTACAATAACAGAGTTCATACCAGCAAGATGGTTGTAGCTTGCATTTGCGTGTGGGGAGATATTTGAAGGTTCCATGCATTGCCCAACAGGTGGAGAAGCAGCCGACATAGAGTCGGGTTTTACGACAAAAAAAGCAGGCCCCATGTGCACATTAAATGCACCAAAAGTTGAGTCATTGACCAACTTACTCTTATCCATGCGCTCATTAGCAACAGATACCTCAGCAACTTGCGATTTTGACAAAGTGGGAGATGACCTGCCTATTTTTAAGGGAAAAGTACTAGCACCCATATGCTGAGTATCAGCTTTATGCATGTGGGTCTTGTGGGTATTATAGCCGTTGGAGTCAAAGGAGGAATGAGGGTGAGTTTTGCTAAGTGCGGGAGTTCCACTTGCTGTAATCACTTTGGGATCATGAATATCAACTCCATCGGACACATTTCCGGAAAATGCGGATACAGTAGATGGTATTACAGCAGGAAATAGGACGAAAGTCACCCATCTTGGAAGGGTTGGGAACCTTGGGGATCAAAGCAATAAGGGTAGTGTTAGACTCCCTAAGCAATTCACCATTTATAAAAAATTCTTTAATTGCCTCAGTTACAGAGGGGCCAATAGTGGCCCAAGAATCCTTAAAGAAAAAAGCATTGTACCCATCAGGCCCCGGGGCTTTATTACTATGTAAGCTGAAAAAATGTCTTTTTAATGTCATCATCTGAGGGAATCCTATCCAAATTTGCCTTTAACTCATCAGGAATTCTCTTATGGATAAAAGAGCTCAAGAATTCTTTCCCAGTATAGTTATGATTAGAGGGGGTACCAAGTAAATTATGAAAAAATCTTAGAGCTTCCCCTTTGGCTTCCTCACAACTGGTCGTGAAGTTACCATCCGGTTTTTCAAGAGCGATAATTCTTTTAAAATTCCTTCTTTCTTTGATGGACATGTGAAAAAATCTGGAATTTTTATCTCCCACTTCAAGCCATTGTAATCTAGATTTTTGTTTGAGGGTTTCTTCTTCTATCCAAATGGTTTCATGGTATCTGTCCAAGCTAGGATTAAGTTGCTCAATAAGCACAGGATTTTTAGGGTCAAGGAGTAAAGAAGATTGCAGAGTTTTAAGGGCCTCCCTAGCTTTATCAGCATTGACCCTTTCTTGACCTATATATTTTTTTCCAAGTTTTTTCAAATCTTGCTTAAGGGTTCTAAGTTTATGGCAGATTTGATACTGAGCACTTCCATCAACTCTTTGGTTCCAAGCATGTGTAACAATATCATAATAGTGATCCAATTTAGTCTAGTAATTGTAAAAATTTAAAGGCCCTACCCTTTCTTCTATGATTGTAAAAATAGGGGAATGATCAGAGATACCTGGAGCCTCAAAGTGAGCAAACGAATCAGTGAAATGATCAGGCCAAGTTTGGTTTACTAAAGCTTGATCAAGTTTTCTTTATGTGAAGTCTGGCCTTCCATACCTTCTATTACACCAAGTGAACAGTTCTCCAACATATCTGAGATCAACTAGACAACAGTCATTAGTAACTTTAATAAAGTCATATATTTCATTATCCCAACCATGATTAGCATCAGAGATTTCATTAGGGCTCAAAGTAACATTAAAATCGCCAAGAGTAATATAATTAATGTTAAGTGTGCTAGCATGAATGGACCGTAATTCAGACCAAAGATAAGGTCTAGCATGGCCAGTGTTGTAGCCATAAACAAAGGATGCTTCCATATAGATGGATTTATCATCACTTTCAATGCTCACATGGATGAGTTGGGGAGAATTTTTGAGAACTCGAAGGCAAATTTTTTCAGCATTCCAGCCAACCCATATTCTGCCAGCATAATTTGGGCTACTATTAGAAACAAAATCCCAATGTTTGAAAACTTTTCTCCTAATAATATCCTCATTACATTGTTTGACCTTAGTTTCAACAATGCTTAAAACATCAATGTTATTATCATAAATATACTTAGCAACTTCATTTTGCTTTGAGGCCCAATTTAGACCTCTTATATTCCAACAACTTATTATCATTAAAAACGTCTAGGAGATTGATTCTTTCTCCCTGAAGAACTATTATGTTTGTTCTTCTTGTTCTGATTATTTTGTTGCTTACTTATTGAAGAAGGTCTAGATGGTGAAGAATTAACCTGGACAGGAGAAGAGGGGGTTGCTGGGTAACCAGAAATTATTGTAGTGGGGTCGAAAAAGAGACTCTCAGGTCCAACCTCATCACCCTCTGCAACCTGATCTGGAGAGGAGGATGCGACTGGTCTGGGATTTGTCGAATCATGGCATTCCTTAACATTCCCAGCTACAGGAAAATCAGTTTTATCCAAACCAATCAAGCTTGAAGGTACAGGGTTAATTCCACCTCTAACTGGTGAGGATTCACATTGACAGCTTCTATATCTTCAAGTTTTGTGCAATTAGAGTCTGCTTGTATCTTCTCCTCAACATAAAGAGTCTCTCCCAGAGCTGAGAATTGGCTGGCTGTGGTAATATCTTTAGCTTTGACCAGGTTTTCCTTATAACACTTGGGAGGCACTTGGTGCAGTTGGGTTTAGTACAGATGTGGTTGGGTGCATTTCCCCATTAGCTTTCTTTATATCAACATACAAATTAGCTTCTTTGCTACTCACAACTGTTGTATCAGCATACACTAGTTTACCTTTACCTTTCATTAACCAAGGGTCTTCAACTCTAGTAGTAGGGGCAGTTGGACCTGAGAGTTTGTGATGCTGCATCTTTTAGGTTTTTGGTAACTTTAAGCAATCATGCCCAAACCTCTGGCACTTGCAACACCTAATTGGGGTCCATTGGTACTCCACATCTATGGTTATTTTCTCAGACATAAGACCCTCGACTTGAATATCAAAACTTTTGAGAAGATCAAACTCAGCACTTACCTCAATGCAGATTCTTGCATAAGATATTCTTCTACAACCAAGTCCCTTGTGGTCGAGTGGTAAGTTTCTTGGGTGTACTACTCAAGAGGTTTAGTGTTCGAGTCATGGGGAGCGTGGCCATTGGAGTATTCACCCGCACCTCTAGGCCTCGGGGGATTAGTCGAGGTGCGCGCAAGCTGGCCCGGACACTCCCGATTACCAAAAAAAAAAGATATTCTTCTACATGTTGCTGTCATTCGGTCGACATGCAATGGTTTCCCAATGACACTAGCAATGTGGCTAGGACCTTCTTGAGTCCAAAATTCAAGTGGAACATTAACGAAATGTACCCAGATAGGCACAGAGGAAGGGATTTCTTTATCTAAGACAAGATTTGGGTGCCATTTCTTAAGCATGATAGGTTGACCTGCAACATGCCGAGGCCCTCCCCTTCCAAAACATTGTCACAATCTTCATTTGTGTTAAATTTAAAGAAAAAATAACCTGAATCTGTTGCTAGCATATCAAATAAACCCTTGTTGGTCCATAGTTTCCCAGTAGCATTTTTAACTAGGGTATATGGAAGCTTCTTACCTATGAAGGACCCTACCAGGGTGTTGTCCCAGTGTACACTGCCCACGGTTGGTAGTTCACTTGGTAATAAGAAGACCTTCCCATCTTCCCCCAGTTTAGGCTTAATAAAATCAAGTTTAAAATTTGGGGCAGGGTTTGCTTTAACAGGAGATGCCCAGCTTTTGTTTGGATGGTGATTTAAATCCCCTAACACATGCTCTGCCACTAAGTCTTTCTCGTGACCATCCAGAGGGGACAATGCGCTGGGAATACCGGGATTAGGAGCTACCTTTGTGTGATGATCTGTGGAGTCAACAACACTCAATAACTTATTAAGTTTTATATGACCAGTGGGGGCCATAGTGGTTGACAGAAAATGGGCTTGGGAAGCACTCTCGGCAATTTCTTGGGCCATATAGAGGACACCGCACCTTGGGTTCTGGGGCTTTCAACATCACATGGATGGCTAGGAGGAGTATCAACTTGGTCAACTTTCCCCATACTATGCGCTGCCAACTCAGATCTTTCAAGGCCAGGTAGCATTTTAATAGGACTTTCCCCAGACAAGGTGCCTGATTTAAAGGAAAAAGCAGTGGTCTCCATGTGCTCATTTAAAGCGGTGGGAGATTTCAAAATATGACTATTAGCTGTAGGTGCGTGTGGGTAGAGGGAGTGCTGTGTACTCGCTGCAAACTCATTGGGACCAGCATCTATGCCAACTTTTGGATCAACCAAGTGAACTTTTTGCAAATCTGATAGGGCATTAACTCTATGCAAATGTTCTAGATCCATGGTAACCCCCTGACTTTTATGGATGGGCTTCCAAACTTGTATTTTACCACCCCTATTAGATTCACCAATTGAATATTTGTTCGTAAAGCCATCATGCTTCACGCGCCTATCAAACTGCCATGGGCGCCCTAACAATAAGTGTCCAGCATGCATCCGTACTACATCACACATCACTTCATCTTCGTACTTACCAATTCGAAATGCCACTAACACCTGTTTGTTCACCCTCAACTCACCACTATCATTTAACCATTGCAACTTGTACGGCCTAGGGTGCTTCAGCGTGGGCAGCCCTAACTTCTCCACCATTATTGTGCTTACAACATTAGTACAACTACCACCATCAATAATCACACTACATACCTTGTCCTTAACATAGCACCTAGTATGGAAGATGTTTTCTCGCTGCACTTCCTCAACTTCTCTTGCTTGCACACTCAATGCTCGCCTTGCCACCAACGTCAATGCATCTAGGGCAACGTACTCCTCAGGAATGTCCTCCAATGGTGGCATATCACCGGTGTTAGAATCGTCATCCTCTGTTTCAATCTCACCATTGTCTCGCATCACCATAACCCACTTGTTTGGACATTGACTTGCTATGTGCCCCCCCTGCCTTGGCATTTTTTTTCTTCGAAAAATGGTAAATATATTCCAAAAAAGGATGTACAAAAAGTACAAGGGGCATACCCCAGGATAAACAATGAGCTCATTTCATGAGGACATGACGCATAAAGCAATCAAACAAATCAAGTCAGAACGTGCCCAATAGGCTACACAGAACAACCTGAAGGTAACCAAAGTGAAAACCATGGACAGAAAGAAAATGCCCGAAATCTATGGATGCCAACCAGGGCTACATAATGTATCTAATTCCAATTACAGAGATATCGATCAATGTTAACAAGATACTTCCACTTCACCCTGATTTGTGCATTAATTTGAGAAATAAGTTGCTTCAGCAGTATACTTGGAGGATTGAAGATCTTCTTGAATGTTCTGTTATTTATCTCTTTCTATAAACTATAGACAGCCACTCCTAGGCATATCTTAGGGAGCACCTGTTGGATTTTTTTCCTTCTACATCTTTGAGCCATCCACTCTAGTGTAGCAGTCCAGGTTTGACTTTACCAATTTATGCCACACCTTGTCATTAACTCTTGCCATATAAGAGAAGAATAAGGACATTCAAAGAACAAGTGGTCATGAGTATCCATATTAGCCTGGCAAAACAAACAAACCAATGGTCCAGGAGTGAAGCTATAGATTCTATCATGTGTAGCTAATCGGTTTTGAGTAGCAAGCCATAGAACAAAAATTTGTCGGGGAATACACCCTGACAACCAAACAGAATCGTACCATGGGACCACAGTAGCATGTACCCTCATATGGCCCCAGACAAGAAACGTATTGAAAACACCCTTAGGGGATGTAGTCCATTTAACAGTATCCATGCTGTTATTAGGGGAGTATAGATTGGACAAAATATTTCTAACTTCGTTAAGCTCTATAGAGTTTGAACTAGGCCAATTCCATTCCAACCCTCTGACTATGCTGCTAACCTTAGCATCAATATGAATGGCAGCATCATAGACAAATCTTTCAGAATATTTATCCAACAAAGGGCCTATTGGAAGCCAAGTATCAAACCAAAGGGAAGTGTGGTCACCATTACCAATTTGATGAATTAGTAAAGGTTTAGCAACTTCTCTAAGTTTTAATAACTTTCTCCAATACCAAGAGCATTGGGATGGAATCTTGGCCTGCCAAAAGCTCTTATTTTTCAACATGTACTGGTGGATTCATTTATTCCATAGAGATATATTGGATGGGTCCAATAGATTGCCAATATGCTTCAAATTTAAGACTTTGTTAACCAAGAAGATATCTTTAAAACCCAGTCCTCCTTCCTTTTTTGGTCTGCATACTTTATCCCAAGCAACCTTGGCTCCTGAATATTTATCTGTCTTACCAGACCAGAGAAATCTAGACAATGCTTGAGAGATTTGCTTGAGGACACCTTTGGGAAGCATAAACATACCAGACCAGTAGAGCTGAATACCCGTTAAAACAGAGCTAATTAGTTGGGCTCTTCCTGCATAAGATAAGAATTTAGATTTCCAAGAATTTATCCTAGCACAAATTTTATAAACCAAGCCATCACAATCTTGTTTTTTAAGTTTTGAAGAAATTAAAGGAACTCCAAGATATTTGATGGGAAGATTTCCTTTTTCAAAATGAAGAGTACTCAGAATATCTTCAATCTTGTCATCTTCAACATTAGAGAAAAAAATGCAGCTTTTAGTGTTATTGGCTTGTAGACCAGTAAGATCAAAAAACTGGTTAAGAGTTTGCTTTACCATGATAGCTGAGTCCACGTCCCCATTAAGGAAAATGAGAAGATCGTCCGCAAAGCATAGATGTGAAATCCTTAATTTGTCACACTTCCAATGGTAAGTAAAATTTCCCCTTTGAATGTTATGATGCAGAAGCTGACTGAAGGCATCCATAATAATAACAAAAAGATAGGGTGAAATAGGATCACCTTGCCCTAGCCCTCTAGCACCATCATACCCACTGATTCTCCATTAAAGTTGATAGAGTATCTAGGGGTAGTAACACAGGCAATAATCCATTTCATAAGATTAGGAGTGAAACAGGTCACATCTAACAAATCAATAAGAAATTCCCAACTAACACTATCATAGGCCTTCATTATATCCACTTTAGCAGCTGCTCTAGGTTTACCTTTCTGTTTATGATAATCTCTAAATAGGTCTTGGGCAAGAAGAACATAATCACTAATCTTCCTACCTTTAATAAAGGCAGATTGTGCTTGATCAATAAAAGTCGAGAGGATTGTTTGGAGTCTGCTAGCAATGATTTTAGAGATGTATTTATACACTGTATTGCAGCAAGAAATGGGACGAAAGTCACCCATTTTAGATGGGTTAGGCACCTTGGGAATCAAAGCAATAAGTGTAGTAGTAGATTCTTTTAAAAGCTCTCCATTTTGAAAAAATTCTTTAACAGCTCCTAAAATAGAAGTACCTACAATGTCCCAAGAGTCTTTAAAGAAGAATGCATTATAGCCATCAGGGCCCGGAGCTTTGTTACCATGCAAATTAAAGAAGGCCTTCTTAATCTCATCATCTGAAGGAAGCCTATCCAGGTCTGCCTTTAAATTTTCAGGGATTCTTTTGTGAACAAAGGATCTAATTGCTTCTTTACCAGGATAACTGTTATTTGAGGAGGTTCTTAGGAGAGAAGTAAAGTGTCTAACAGCTTCTTCTTTGGCCTCATTACAGTTGGCAGTAAAATGGCCATCTGGTTTTTCAAGGACAATAATTCTTTTAAAATTCCTTCTTTCCTTGATGGATAGGTAGAAGTATCTAGAATTTTTATCACCTACATCAAGCCACTGTAATCTGGACTTTTGTTTAAGAATTTCCTCTTCAATCCATATTGCTTCAAGATAATTTTGCAAACAAAGATTGTGTTGCTCAATAAGAGAAGAGTCATTTGGATTTTCAAGTAACGAAGACTGGAGAGATTTAAGAGCCTGTCCAGCTGTATCAGCATTGGTCTTTTCTTGACCAAGGGAATTCTTACCAAATTTTTTCAGATCTATTTAAGGTTTCTAAGTTTATGGCAAACTTAAAATTGGGCAGTCCCTTCGACTCTTTGGTTCCAGGCATTATTAACTATAGTAGTGTAGTTATCCAATTTCGTCCAATAGTTATAAAATTTGAAAGCCTTACCTTTTCCTATGGTTCTTATCAATATGAACAATAATGGGAGAATGATCAGATATACCTGGGGCCTGAAAATGAACATAAGAATCAGTGAAATTATCAAGCCAAGTTTGGTTGACCAAGGCTCTATCAAGTTTTCTTTGAGTGAAATCTGGCCTTCCATATCTTCTATTGCACTATGTGAAAAATTCTCCTACATATCTGAGGTCCACTAAGCAACAATCATTAGTAACCTTTTGGAAATCAAACATGTCGTTATCCCATCCATGATTAGAATTAGAGATTTCTTCTGGGCAAAGGGTAACATTGAAAGCACCATTTGGTTTGGTTCCCTGGAAACTTTCCTAGATACAGCTTCATTGTGTGGCTGGCTATGCGTAACAGGTTTTCTACTCAAGATAGAATTGGACATTTACTCTAGGGCCCCTTGCCTGTGTTTTTTGCCATAGGAATTTGGAGTCTCATGATCATTTGTTTTTTACTTGTGAATACTCTTCTTTTGTTTGGCAGGAAATTATGAGTAGGTTCAACATGGACGGGTCCCCTCTTAGTTGGAATTCCCTCGTAATGTGGGCTGCTAGCAAATGGAAATCAAAGGAACCAAAAGATATCATGCCTCGGATGGGTATGGGGGCAACCATCTATGCAATTTGGAAAGATAGGAATGCCAGAATTTTCAGGCAAGAAGAGAAACCTAGAGAGCAAATTTCCAGAGATATAGTAATCAATATCCATGCTCAAGTTCACATTTGGTGGAATAGAGACCCTAAGGTTAAGGATTATCTTGCATTTTGGGTGTAGGTTAGAAGTTTTGTTGAGCATGTTGTTTGCTTTGGTTTTATTGAGAGCCTTATGAGGTCAACCTTGGCTGCTTGTTTTTCCCTTTGGGGCCTTGTGTTGTTTTTTGTTTGGATGGTCCTCTTTCTTGGCTCTTGCTTTAGAAAGAGAACCATCCCTTTTTGCTTCGATTGTTGTTCTTTCCTTTGCATTTGTCTTGAGCTCATTGTTTATCCTGGGGTAAGCCCCTTATAGCTTGTTGTGCCATTTGGCTTTTTTCGTTAATTTATCATATTCCAAAAAAAAGAAGATGATGATCGGGATTCAATTGTTAACCATAGTAGATATGGTGGGCGAATTAGAGAAGCTAGGAATCAGGAAGATAATAATTTGGGTAGTATTAAGATGAAGGTTTTGTCGTATTAAGGTAAAAATTATCCAGAGTCTTATCTTGAATAGGAGAAAAAGATGGAATTGGTGTTTGATTGTCACAACTATTCTGAGATTAAGAAGGTAAAACTGGCAGCCATTAAGTTTTCTGACTATGCTATTGTTTGGTGGGATCAGTTGGCATTAAACAGGAGAAGAAATAGATAGCGTCCTATAGCGACAAGGGGAGAAATGAAAACGGTAATGTGGAAATGGTTTGTGCCGAGCCATTACTATCGGGAGTTGTACCAAAAGTTGCAAAGTCTTAGCCAAGGTACTCGGAGTGTAGAAGATTATTATCACGAAATGGAAATCGATATGATCCGAGCAAATGTAGAGGAGGATCGGGAAGCAACTATGGCTAGGTTTTTGGGTGGATTGAACCGGGAAATTGCTAACTCGGTGGAATCGCAACATTATGTGGAGATAGAAGATATGGTGCACATGGCTGTCAAAATTGAGTGCCAACTTAAGAAGGAAGGCAGCAACACATGAAGCAACCCTATCTCGGTTCCTCATGAGCGCCGAGTTTCGTGCAGAAGGAAGAGAGGCCAGCTACGGTCAAGCCCAAAATCGATCAAAGGCAAGAAAAACCAGCCATGGAAATCAAGGTAACTCCAATTCTTCCATGACTCGAAACCATGATATTAAGTGTTTTAAATACCAAGGCTTGGGTCATATAGAGAGCCAATGTCCAAACAAAAGGGTCATGGTGATGCGAGATGATGGTGAGATTGAAACCGAAGACAAAGGTGACACCGACTCTATGCCACCATTGGAGGACACGGATCACGAGGAGTACGCTGTTCATGGTGATTTGTTGGTGGCAAGGAGGGCCTTAAGTATGCAAGCCAAAGAAGAGGAAGAGGTGCAGCGAGAAAACATCTTTCATACTAGATGCCATGTGAAAAACAAGGTGTGTAGTATGATTATTGATGGAGGTAGTTGTACTAATGTTACTAGCACCACAATGGTGGAGAAGTTAGGGCTAGCAACAATGAAACACCCCCGGCCTTATAAATTACAATGGCTTAACTATAGCGGTGAGGTAGGATGAATAAATAGGTGTTAGTTTCCTTTCGCATTGGAAAATATGAAGATGAAGTTTTGTGTGACATAGTTCCAATACAAGCTGGACACTTGATGTTAGGCGGACTCTAGCAGTTCGATAGGCGAGTTAAGGAAGTCGAGAAGCTTTTAAGGAGGTTTCTTTGGTCTGGAGGCATTGAGAAAGCCCATGGGGCTAAGGTGGGTTTGGGACATCGTTTGCACCCCCAAAGAGGAAGGGGGCTTGGGTCTGAAAAACCTTGTCCAACTCAATAAAGTTCTAAACTTAAAACATATTTGGTCCATCTTCTCTTCCGGAAATCGGTCTCTTTGGGCTGATTGGGTTCATATGCATCTTCTTAAAGATAGAAGTTTTTGGGTTGTTAAGCCTCCTTCTCAGAGCTCATGGTATTGGAGGAAACTCCTTAACCTTAGAGACATAGCTAGACCTTTATTGAAAAATAAAATTGGTAACGGTTATAACACTTTTTTATGGTATGATAATTTGCACCCCTTAAGTCCTCTCTTGGAAAAATTTGATCCTAGAGTTGCTTATGATGCAGCCATACCTTTAAATGCCAAAGTCAAAGATATCATTATGGAAGGGGATTGGCACTGGCCCCTTACTAACACTTTACCATTCGGGACCATATGCACAACTTCCCCTCCCCTTCTGATAATAATGATAAAGTCATTTGGATCCCCTCCTTTAATGGAAAGTTTAAGCTTGCTCATACTTGGGATCACCTGAGAGATAATCGCCATGTTGTTCCTTGGCATCGTCTCATCTGGTTCCCTAGCAATATTCCTAGACATAGTTTCATATCTTGGTTGGCTATTCTTAACAGGTTATCTACCCATGACAGGATCTTCCCCTTCACTCCTGGGCCTTTGGCTTGTGTTTTATGCCACCAAGGTATGGAGTCACATGACCATTTATTTTTTAGTTGCTCATTCTCTTCTTTTATTTGGCAGGGATTATTGCACCGATTGGAGATAGCTGATCACTCTTCCCATTGGAGCTCTCGTGTGGAATGGGCTGCTAGGACTTGGAAGACGAATACTTCCAACCACATTATCCCAAGAATGTGCCTCGGCTTAGCGATCTACAACATTTGGAAAGAAAGAAATGCTCGTACATTCAGGCTTGAAGTCAACACTAAAGAAAGAATCCTTGCAGAGATATTTATCCAGCTTAAGTTACAAATCCAAATCAAATGGAGAAATGACCCTCATCTCCCTACCTTTGTTGCTAGATGGAATTAATTTGTAACTGTTAGTGTAATTTTAAGTTCATTTTGTCCCCCTTGCTTGTGTTTTGGGGCTTTGCTAGTGTAGCTTGTTTGCATTTGCCCTTGTGTTTCCTGCTTTTCTTTTGGGGGTTTTTTGCTTGTTTGGATGGATCACTTTCATGGTTTTGACCTCTGAAAGTTTCCCATCCGTTGTTGCATCGTCCAAATGCTTTTGTTTGTGCTGATTATTTACCCTGGGGTATGCCCCTTGATTTTTTGTACAGTGCCGTTTGGCTTTTTCTTTTATTTATTCGCCCTTTTCCGAAAAAAAAAAGAAAAAAGCACGATGGATTCACCAACAAATACTCTTTTGTACTCAATCAAAAACCAATCACTCTTGTTCCATTGACACCAAAACAGATTTATGAAGATCAAGTGAGGTTGCAAAAAGAGAGTGAACCAAAGAAAAATAGTGAGAAGGAGATAGATAGAGAGAGAGAGAGAAAAAGAAAAGAAAAGAAAGATGAGAGAAAATCTAAGGGAAAACAAAAGAATTTCTATGCCAGAGTGAGTGAGATAAAACGAGCGTTGTTTTCAAATCAGCTGATGATCGTACTTTTGTACAAGGAGACACTTTTGAATACTAACGAACCAGACCCTGCTTTGCCTAGATCTATTGTTTCTTTGTAGGATTATAAGGATATCTTTCCCGAGGAAACACCACAAGGTTTACCTCCAATCCGAGGGATTGAGCATTATATTAATTTCGTGCCTGGAGCAACTATTCCAAACTGACCAGCCTATAGACGTAATCATAAGGAGACAAGGAACTTCAAAGGCAGGTTAGTGACTGATGGAAAAGGGATGCGTGAGAGAAACCATGAGTCCATGTGCAGTCTCAGTGTTGCTATTACCTAATGTGGGTCAATATCTACAATATTCCACTAGAATACTGGAACAGTAAAGGCTTCAGCTATATTGCAAGTGCTGTGGGTAAGCCCCTCCATGTTCATCGTATGACTGCCTCATGTCGTAGAATATCATATGCAAGAATTTGTGTTGAGGTCGATGCAAAATTTGACTTGGTTAAAGACTTTGACATTGAAATTGAGAATCCTATCAGTGGGGAACTTGAGCTGATCACTTTAAAGGTGGAGTACCAATGGAGCCCAATTCGGTGTGCTAAATGCAAATCATTTGGACATGACTGCAATAAAATTCCTACATCTAAATTAGTTCATAAAATACCCAGTTCAGTTAGTAGGCAACAACTCAATACTCAGCAACATCAAAGAGAAGGGAGCTGGATGGTTAAAGAGAAGGGCAAGAATGTGGTTATTGATGAATCTGTGTTATCTCACTCTACTCCTTCCTATCCCCTACATATGGATTCCATGACACCTATTCCTAATATGGAAGCTAACACCTCTCAGATTAATAAGGGCACAAAACAACCTAATGATAGGATTACTGTGGGCTGCTCAAGTATTCCTAACATTCAACCGGATATTCCTAAGGCTAATGTATTCTCTATTTTGGACAATGGTAGTGAAGATGTTAAAAATTTAGAGGACATTTTTCAGACTATTGATACTGGCAAAGATTCTGTTGAACAGAATGGTCCTCCACCAGAGTCCTCTGTCCTTGAGCAAACTTTTGTTGTTGGAGCTCAGCACCAATGTATTACCCCCTTGGAAGATAAAGGTAACTCTACACATAGTGTTTATGAGGGAGAGCCCTCAGGACATGCTGAAGATACTGTGCCTATTATTCCCGAGTCTACTCTTCAGGTATATCTATCCCCTTCCTCTTCTAACACTAAACCTCCACAAACAAATTCAAAACAAGTAAAGAAGAATAAGAAGAGTAGTTCTTTTCGTGTCTGGGGTAGATGATAACTTGGCTACTGATTTGTTGAATGAACTCCATTTTTCCAAAGGGTGTCTCCCCTTAAAGTATTTAGGTGTGCCTCTGATAACTACTAAATTAAAGAAATGTCATTGTACAGAGCTTATTTCTAAAATCTGTTCTCGAATTAACTCTTGGAAATCCAAATTTCTTTCTTTTTCGGGTAGGGTTCAGCTTATCCGTTCTGTGTTATCTGGGATTCAATTCTTTTGGTCTGGAATGTTTATATTACCTAAAAGTGTTCTTAAGCAGGTGGAGCAATGTATGAGCAGGTTTCTTTGGAGCGGAGGCACTGAGAAAGTCCATGGTGCCAAAATTGCTTGGGTCAATGTTTGTAAACCAAAAAAAGAAGGAGGACTTGGCCTTAAAGACATTTTCCTTACGAATACCGTGCTTAATCTTAAACATTTGGGGAGTATTCTTGACCCTTCAAATAATTCTTTATGGAAACAATGGGTTCACATGTACATGATCAAAACCAAAAGCATTTGGGAGGTAAAAGCCCCTGGACAATGCTCTTGGTATTGGAGGAAACTTTTAAAGCTTAGGAATATAGCTAGGCCTTTAATTAAACATAGAAATGGTAATGGTCTTAGTACCTCTCTTTGGCATGATAATTGGCTCCCTTGTGGCCCTTTGTTTGAGAGCTACACCTCTCGTATTGCCTATGATGCTGCTATAGCTCCAAATGCTAAAGTGGCAACTATTATATCTCAGTTTCAATGGAATTGGCCTTCCTTTAACTCCATTGGTCTTAATGAAGTTCGGGCTTTCTTGTCCAATTTTTATCAACCGACTGCTTTACAAGACACAATTGTTTGGACCACCTCTCCTAATGGTAAGTTTAGCTTCTCTCATATCTGGAACCACCTTAGACCCATTAATCCTGAGGTCCCTTGGTATCCTTTTGTTTGGTATTCTGGGAGTACTCCTAGACAGAATTTTATATTATGGTTAGCCATACAGAGAAGGCTAGCAACCCAAGATAGAATGTGTAACTATACTCTTGGGCCTTTGGCTTGTTCTTTATGTCTTAGGCAAATGGATTCTCATGATCACCTTTTCTTTGAGTGTACTTACTCCAACTTCATTTGCCAGGACTTGATGATGAGATGTGACCTGATTTGGAATGGCACCCCATGGGATAGCACAATCTCTTGGATGATCCAGCATTGGAAGGGAAGGACACCTCAGCACATGATACCCAGAATTTGTTTGGGGGTAACAATTTATGGCATTTGGCGAGAAAGAAACAAAAGGACTTTTCAGAACTCATCAACTCCAAAAGAGCATCTTTTGAAGATTTTTGTTTCGCAGATCAATGCTCAAATTAGGATCAAATGGAAAACTCACACCCAGCTTCGAGCCTTGTTGAGTAACTGGGATTAGTTTGGTTTGGCTGATTTATTTTCATTTTGAGTTTGAGTTGTTTTGACTGCTTGGTTAGGTTTCTGTTTTTCCCATTTATTTAGCCCTTTGAGGCATTTCTAGTGGTTTGATTTGCCACTTGTCCTTATGCTTTGTGCTTTATTGTATATCCTGGGGTATGCCCCTTGTACTTGTGTACATCCCTTTTTTTGGAATCTATTTACCGTTTTCTGAAAAAAAAAAAAAAAAAAAAAAAAGCGACACCCATTTAGATGTACTTAATGATAATTGGATGTTGGAATATTAGGGGTCTCAACTTGTTTTCTAAGCAAATGGAAATTTCAAAATTTGTTTGTTCCAATCACATTGATGTTATGGGAATCATAGAAACTAAGTTAGGATGCCTAACCAAGATTAAACACAGAGAAGTTTACTTCCTAATTGGAACTTTGTCACTAATAGCCAACCAAATTCGGTGGATAGAATTTGGATTGGATGGAATCCGAACATGGTCTCTTTAAAAGTTATGAAGAATAACAGTCAAATTATTCATGTTTGTATTGAAGATATTAATCACACTGTGCAATTTGAAGCTTCCTTTGTTTATGCATTTAATACTATCCAAGAGAGGAGTTGGGAACCAAGTCTCTTGTGGCCGAGTGGTAAGCTTGTCGGGTGTATTACCCAAGAGGTTTAGTGTTCGAGTCATGGGGGGCGTGGCCACTGGAGTATTCACCCGGCGCCTCCAGGCCTCGGGGGATTAGTCGAGGTGCGCGCAAGCTGGCCCGGACACCCCCGATTACCAAAAAAAAAAAAAAAAGAGAGGAGTTGGGCTGACCTTATATCTATCTCAGCTTCCGTTGGTCCTATTCCGTGGATTACCCTTGGTGACTTCAACGCTATTCTCAACACTAATGAGAGATTTGGAGGTAATCCAAGAAGAGACCAAGGGGCTGTGGAATTTAATACCTGTGTGAACTCCTCTTGCCTTGTAGACCTTAGATTTAGAGGGAACTTCTTCACTTGGAGTAATCGCTAGATAAAGGAAAAATTGGACAGCGCCTTGGTCAACCAAGAATGGCTTGGAACTTGGAATTGACTATGATGAAACCTTTAGTCCAGTTGTGAAGATGAATACCGTGCGTTAAGCTCTAGCGCTTGCTAACTTATACGATTGGAATATGCATCAGCTCGATGTCAAGAACGCTTTTCTGAATGGTTCTCTTCGCAAGGAGGTCTACAAATTCCCCTCAGCTTATGTACACTTTCTCCCGTCTGGTATTTCTGACCATTCCTCATTTATTGTTAAAATGGACAATGCTAATAGGATAAAAGGATGTTCATTTAAATTCTATAACTATTAGACTTCGTTAGATAAATTTTTGACTTAGTTAGGAAATCTTGGACCAGAAATGTCAATGGTAACTATCAATTCTAGCTATGTCATAAGCTTAGAAATCTTAAAACTGATCTTAAAATCTTTTCTAAAGATTCTATTGGTAGAGAAAAATTGATTGCAGATAAAGCCAGGGCAGATCTTATGCATTGCCAAAGTATGTTAGATGAGCATCCCGATGATGTTTCTTTAAAAAATCATGAAAATCATTTGATGGGAATTTTCTTAGAAGCTATTCATGTGGAAGAAGAAGTGATGAGACAAAAGTCTAGAGTCCAATGGCTTGAAGCTGGGGATAGGAACACCACCTTTTTTCACCAGTCCATAAAGAACCGCAGAAACAGAAAACATATTGCTTCCCTTCTATTATCTAATGGAGAACAGTCTAAAAATGGTGAGGAAGCAAAAAATGAAGCTATAATATATTTTAAATCCATGGTTGGTGATGCGGTTGAGCCTTCGGCACATGCTAAAGATGCAACATTGCCTCTCCCCGCGCCACCTCTACAGAATGGCCCTCCTCCACCAGTGATGTGAACCCGTGGAATTGATATTCCGTGAACCCACAATCAGATTGTAAATAACTAAGGAAGTCTTTCTTCTTTTTTTTTTCGAAAAAAGGGTTAATTTAACGAAAAACGAGCCAAACGGCACTGTACAAAAGTTTTGGTTAGTTTTTTCAAATCCCCTTTAAGATTTTTTAAGGTGTGGAATAATTGAAATTGAGTTGTACCATTAAAATTCCTAGCCCAAGCAGTACCAACAGTAGCATCAAAGTTCTCTAATTCAGTCGTATAATTATAAAACTTAAGCGGTTTACCTTTCATGCTTATAGGAGGAGATAAGGTGACAATAATTGAAGAGTGATCAGAGATACCAGGGGGAAGAAAGTCTGCATAAGAGAACGGAAAGGCATCCAACCATCCTGGATTAACAAGAGCCCTGTCAAGTTTCCTTTTGGTGAAGTCCACAGAGTTTTTTTTTTTCGGAAAATGGTTAATCAATAAAAAACAAAGCCAAACGGCACTGTACAAAATACAAGGGGCATACCCCAGGATATACAATGAGCACAACAATGAGCTTCAGACGAAGTGGGAGGGGGGAAACTCAATAACAACAGCTATAAGAAGGCCCCATCCTAAATCCAAAAGATCCCTAAACAGGTGAAAACAACAACAACCTCTAAACACTAAGAAAAAGCCCAGTGGATCCAACAGTCCCTACAATCCAAACAAAACACCAAACAGTTTAAGAAGGTCAATTCCATCTATCCATATAATGTGGCAGATGAGGGTCATTCTTATATTTTATTTGGATTTGAGTTGCCATCTGGATACTGATCTCCTGAAGAAGCATTTCCTTAGTTTTAACCTCTTGTTTGAACGTACGCACATTCCTTTCCTTCCACACACTGTAGATAGTTAATCCCAGGCACATCTTAGGAATAGTATGAATTGGAGTCTTCCTCTTCCAACGTTCAGTTGCCCAATCCACTAAACTATTCCAAGACGTTGCCGGTCGAAAAATGCCCAATCGATGCATGATTCCATGCCACACAAAAGCAGAGTAAGAACAGTTGAAAAACAAATGATCATGAGATTCCATACCTTTATGGCAGAGAACACATGCCAATGGTCCCTGTGTAAAGGAGAGTATCCGATCATGGGTAGCTAACCTGTGTAGAAAAGCAAACCATAAAATGACACTATGTCTAGGAATATGACCAGAAAACTAGGCAAGGTAATACCAAGGAACCCTTAGGTGAACCTCCCTAATATGATCTCAAGTATGTGCAGAGGAATATCTTCCATTAGGAAAAGGTAACCATATAACTACATCATGAGTTTCAGATAGGGAGGGGAGAGAATGTGATTGGCTTCTTATTTCCATAAGGTCAATAGTATTAGTTCTGGGCCAACGCCATTCCTCTCCTACAATAATAGCAGAGACTTTAGTATTTTAATCCAAAGCCGCATCATAAACAACACAAGGCCCAAATCTTTCCAATAACGGGCCTAAGGGGTGCCAATTATCATACCAAAGGAAAGATCCACCACCATTACCAATTTTGTGGCGCATCATAGGTCGGACAGTATCTCTTAATTTAAGCAATTTTTTCCAGTACCAAGAGCATTGAGAAGGGGGTTTCACAGCCCAAAAGCTCTTGCCTTTTAACATGTAAGTGTTAATCCACTTGACCCAGATAGACTTGTTGTCGGGGTAAAAGATAGACCAAATGTGTTTTAAGTTCATAACAATATTAAGTTAGACTAGATTTTTAATGCCTAGGCCACCTTCCTTTTTAGGTTTACAAACTTGTTCCCACGATACCTTAGCACCTTGAGATTTTTCAATACCTCCAGTCCATAAAAATCTATGCACATCTCAACATGTTTAAGGACACTTTTCGATAGAATAAACATACCAGCCCAATAATTCTGTATACCCGCAATGATAGTTTGAATAAGTTGTATTCTCCCAGCATAAGATAAGAAGTTAGAATTCCAAGAAAGAATCCTAGAGCTAGTCTTTTTAATTAATTCCTCACAGTCTCCCTTCTTCAATTTTGTAGTGATAAGAGGAACTCCAAGGTACTTTAAGGGAAGAGATCCCACAGTAAAAGAAAGATTATGGCATATGGAATTTGAAATGTCCTCTCCCAGTAAGGAAGACACAACTTTTACTAGTATTAGCAAGTAAACCTATGAACTCATAAAATTGAGTTAAAGAATTTTTCATTATAAGAGCAGAATTCACATCACCATGGAAAAGTAAAAGAAGGTCATCCGCAAAACAAAGATGGGAAATTTTAAGCTTCTCACATCTCCAATGATATTTAAATTGGGGAGATCGCTGGATATTGTATTGGGTCAGTTGACTAAGAGTATCCATTACAAGGACAAATAGATAGGGAGACATAGGGTCACCCTGCCTAAGACCTTTAGCACCTTCAAAATAACCTATAGATTCACCATTAAAATTGAGGGAGTATTTGGGGGCTAGTAATGCACGCTTTGATCCAACTTTGAAATTTAGGGGGAAAGCCAAGGATAGCAATCAAGTCAAGTAAAACTTCCCAATTCACACTATCATAGGTCTTCATAATGTCAACCTTAGCTGCCACTCTAGGTTAGCCTGAAGGTTTATGGTAGTCTCTCATTAAGTCCTGGGCCAGAAGCACATTATCGCTTATTTTACGACCTTTTATAAAAGCAGAGTGGCCGTGATCAACAATGTTAGGTAAGAGCATTTGGAGACGTTTAGCAATGATTTTAGATATGCACTTATAGACAATGTTGCAACAGGATATAGGCCTAAAGTCTCCCATTTTGGATGGGTTGGGTATTTTAGGGATAAGGGCAATAATAGCAGTATTGGACTCTCTCAGAAGTTCTACTGTTATGAAAAATTCTCTAAAAGCATTAGTAACCAAAGGGCCCGTAGTAGTCCAAGTTTCTTTGAAAAAGTGAGCATTATAACCATCCGGGCCCGGGGCTTTATTACTATGTATGCCAAACATAGCATCTATTTTTTTTTTTCGGAAAAAGGGTTAATTTAAACGAAAAACACCAAAACGGCACTGTACAAAATACAAGGGGCATACCCCAGGATATACAATAAGCACAAGAAAAAATGCATCCAGACAATGCAACAAAATAGGGGAATTAACTAAGGCAAACCTATAAAAAACCCATCCAAATAAAACAATGCTCCTACCACATCACAAAACACAGAGGAGCAAGAAAAACATCAAGGAAAAATCATTCAAGACAAATAACAGGGCCAAGGCAAGCTTTCCTCTCTATGTAGTAACGGCCCATCTATCAATATAATGAGGGAGCTGGGGATCATTCTTCCATGTAGTTTGTATTTGTAAGGAAACCTGAAGGCAAATATCTTGTAAGATTCTTTCCTTAGTCCTCACTTCAAGTTTGAAACTCTGAGCATTTCTTTCTTTCCAAATGCTATAGACAACCAACCCAAGGCACATTTTAGGGACAATATGCCGTGGGTTCAAGACCCTTTCCACTTCTTCGCTGCCCAGTCCACAAGAACATCCCAAGAGGGGGCGGAATAGGTGACTTCCAACCTATTGAGAACTCCCTGCCACACATAAGAAGTGTAAGAGCAATTAAAGAATAAATGGTCATGGGATTCCAAACTTTTGTGACAAAAAACACAAGCAAGAGGTCCTGGTGTGTATGTATAAATTCTATCATGCGTGGCTAATCTATGGAGAATAGCCAACCACAGGATAAAACTATAACGAGGGATATTACCCGGGAACCTAGTAAGGCCATACCAAGGGACTTTGGGATAATGAATACGGACATGATCCCAAGTGTTGGCAGAAGAGAACTCATTATTAGGGGATGGCAGCCACTGAACCACATCACTAGATGTAGTAGGAAGAGGTAAGGAATGAAGTTGGTCTCTAATTTCAATTAATTCCAAAGTGTTTGTAAGCGGCCAATTCCATGCACTCCCATCAATAACATCGGATACTTTGGCATTTAAAGGGATGGCGGCATCATATTGGACACGCATCCCGACATTGACCAAGATAGGACCCATAGGATGCCAATTATCATACTAGAGAAAGGTACCACAACCATTACCAATTCTATGTCTAAGCATTGGTCTAGCCATAGGTCTAAGTTTAAGGAGCTTTCGCCAATACCAGGAGCATTGGGATGGGGTCTTGATTTCCCAAAAACTTTTTCCTTTCAACATGTAGGTGTGTATCCAATCCACCCAAAGGGACTTGTTTTTAGAAGTAAAAATGGCCCAAATATGTTTAAGATTTAAGATAGAATTCAATTGAGTAAGGTTTTTAAGGCCAAGACCCCCTTCCTTCTTAGGTCTACAGACAACATCCCAAGCAACTTTAGCACCATGAGCTTTCCAAATTCCTCCGGTCCAAAGGAATCTACACATTAAGCTATCAATATGCTTAAGGACACTTTTAGGAAGAATAAACATGGCAGCCCAATAGTTCTGAATTCCAACAAGAACTGATTGGATAAGTTGGAGTCTGCCGGCATAAGAGAGAAATTTAGAAGTCCAAGAGGTAATTCTAGATGTGATTTTCTGGATGAGGTCATCACAGTCTCCCTTCTTAAGTCTAGTGGTGATCAAAGGGACACCAAGGTACTTCATAGGGAGGGAACCAAGAGTAAATGGGAGATTCAGACAAATAGCATTGGAAGTGCTCTCCTCCATTCCTGAAATAAACAGACAGCTCTTGTTAGCATTAGCTTGCATGCCAGTAAAGTTATAAAATTGATCTAAGGAATTTTTCATAACAGTTGCAGAGTGTTCATCACCATTGAAAAATAACAGCAGGTCATCAGCAAAACAAAGGTGAGAGATTTTAAGTTTATCACATCTCCAATGATATTTAAAATGAGGGGAGCTTTGGATGTTAAGTTGAATCAATTGGCTAAGGGTATCCATGACAAGAACAAAAAGGTAAGGTGACATAGGATCACCTTGTCTAAGACCTTTAGCACCCTCAAAATACCCAACAGATTCGCCATTAAAATTAATTGAGTACTTAGGACTAGTAATACAGGCTCTAATCCACCCTTTCATCCTAGGTGGAAAACCAAGAACATCAAGGAGATCAAGTAAAAACTCCCAATTCACACTATCATAAGCTTTCATAAGGTCGACCTTAGCCGCAGCTCTAGGATGGCCTGAAGACTTATGATAGTCCCTCATAAGATCCTGAGCGAGAAGAACATTATCACTAATTTTCCTACCTTTTATAAAAGCAGATTGGGCATTGTCAATCAGAATAGGTAAAACTTTTTGAAGCCGCTTGGATATAATTTTGGAGATGCATTTGTAGACTGTATTACAACACGATATAGGCCTAAATTCACTCATCTTAGAAGGATTGGGGATCTTGGGAATAAGAGCAATAAGTGTAGCATTTGATTCAGTTAACAGTTGGCCCGAAGTAAAAAATTCTTTGATAGCTTTAGTAACTAAAGGTCCGGTAGTTGTCCAAGTTTTCTTAAAGCATTGAGCATTGTAACCATCAGGACCCGGAGCTTTATTACTGTGGATACTTAGGAGGGCTTCCTTAATCTCATCATCACTAGGGATATCATCCATACTGTTAGATAACTTCGTAGGGATACGCTTATGGATGACCTTTCTCAATTCACCAATACCAGGGTAGAGGTTAGCCGCAGAGGTGCCAAGCAAGGATTTAAAATATCTAATCGCTTCAATTTTAGCTTCCCCTTCATTAGTGGTCTTGGTACCATCAGGTTTGACAAGTGACACAATGCGTTTGTGGTTCCTTCTATTTTTAACAGAATTGTGAAAATAAGAAGTGTTCTTATCCCCTGCATCAAGCCATTGAATTCTAGATTTTTGCCTAATTATCTCTTCTTCAATATGAATGGCTTTTAAGAAAACTTGCATAAGATCTTTTTCAAGGATTCTAAGGGAAGTGTCATTTGGTTTATCATCAAGCTCCCTTTGACAAAACCAAAGATCTTCCCTAGCTTTATTAGCTAAAATTCTCTCCTTACCTAAGGAATCCTTAGTTAAAGTTTTAAGAGCTCCTTTAAGGTTCTTTAAACTGTGGAATAATTGAAATTGGAAAGTACCATCAATATGTCTGGCCCAAGAAGTGTTGACAGTATCTTTAAATTTCTCCAACTCAGTCCAATAATTGTAAAACTTAAAAGGTTTACCTTTCCGTTCAGCAGGAGGAGAAATATTGACAATAATAGGAGAGTGGTCAGAGATACCAGAGGGGAGAAAATCTGCATAAGCTAAGGGAAACAAGTCCAGCCATCTAGGATTAACAAGAGCTCTGTCCAACTTTCTTTTGGTAAAATGAACTGAGTCAAATTGCCGGTTGCACCAAGAGAAAAAGATACCTGTAAATCTAAGGTCTACAAGACAAGTAGCATTCACAAGATCATTAAATTCAACAGCTCCTTGGTCTCTCCCTGGATTACCCTCAAAGATTTCATTAGAATTTAAGACGGCATTGAAATCCCCAAGGCTAATCCAAGGGATATCACCAATAGTAGCTGCAATATTTCGCAAGGTAGACCAAAGTGGCCTCCTACCTTGGATGGTGTTAGAGCCATAAATAAAAGAAGCTTCAAAATACTGCAATTGGTCGAGGGATTCAACTTTAACATGGATAATTTGCCTAGTACATTGTAAAACAGTTAAGATGACTTTATTAGGGTTCCAGCCAACCTAGATTCTATCCACAGAATCTGGTTGGCTGTTAGTAATAAAGGACCAATTAGGAAGCATGGTCCTTTGTATTTGATCTTGATTGGGCATTCTCACTTTGGTTTCAACAATACCCATAACATCAATTTTGTGTGTAAAAACAATCTTAGAAATCTCTTGTTGTTTAATGGCCTATTCCAGCAACTAATAATCATTAACGACGTTTAGAGTTGTGCTTTTTCTTACCTGAAGAACCCCTGGATTTGTTCTTCTGCTTATTAGAATGACCTGGAGAGACCTTAGGACTAGTCGGTTCCAAATACTTCTTTAGAGAAGGCACCTGGACTGATTGATCTTCATCATCACTTGAGGCCTCATTTGAGGGTGGGATCTTGAAAAAAGAATTGGAGTACCCAATCTGAGAGTGTATGGCCCCGGGATTTATATCTTGTATCATATGGTCCATGGGGCTAGTGGGGCTAGTGGGGACCTTTGAAACTTGCAAGTTGATGTCATCCAGTTCTTTATGTGTTCCAGTATTCACACAAGTACCTTGGTTAATAGAAGTATCAACCCCCTGAGGGGTGTGAGTAACAAGCTCCTCATGATGTTCCTTCACTTGGGCAGTGTTATTGGTGTCCAAAGCAATAGCATCAGGAGTTTGATTTGCTTCTTTGGGGTATGTATGAGCATTAGGATGTATATCATTTCTAGGTTCACTCTCAACAGCCTCCAGCACTAAGAATTGGTTGCTAACAATAGTTCTCTCTGTACCTGAATGGGGAAGTCCTTCAGTAGTCCCACGGACCTCCGATTGTTGAGGATTTAGCCTTTGAGTATTATCAACAAGTTGAGTGATTATAGTTTCAGTAGATGGGGAAGAACAATTAGAAGAATCCACCTCAGCAGTGATCTTACCCTTCCCTTTAGTCATCCAAACACCAATAGATTGATCATTAGAAACCTGCTTAAGAGAATCAGCAGAGTTCTTATGGCCAGGTTGTGGTCTAAGAACTCTATTGCAATCATGACCAAATGTCTTGCATTTTGCACAGCGAATGGGGCTCCATTGGTAATCGACTTTGATGGTGATCAACTTCACTCCTCCATAGTCTGAGTCCTCAACTTCGATGTCAAACTCCTTAACCAGGTCAAATTCTGCATCAACTTCCACACACATTCTAGCATAGTCAATCCGTTGACATGAAGCAGTCATCCTGTGGACATGTAGGGGTTTACCAATGGCACTAGCAATGAAGCTAAGACCTTCAGGATTCCAGTATTCAAGGGGTATATTATAAATATTAACCCAAACAGGGAGGGAAGACTGTTTTGGCTTAGTTAGTTCCAACCCTGGTTGCCAATTTCTCAAAATGATGGGTTGCCCAGCTATGTACCAAGGTCCCCCTTCCAGCACTGCAGCACTTTCATCTTGTGAATTGAATTTGAAGAAGAAGTAGCCTGATTCCATAGCTAACATATCTTGTAGTCCCAATTTACCCCAGAGTCTAGAGGAAGCAGATTTCACTAAAGAGTAAGGCAGTTTCTTACCTATGAAGTGCCCAACAAGGGTATACTCCCAAGCTTTGCTGCCTTGGTGATGGGAATCAAGGAGCACCAAAGGATCCATTACAAGTCCCAGTTGGACCAATTACAAGGGCAAGGGCTAAACGGTTCAAAGAAGCAGTTAATGGGCTGATCCACGAAGTTTGGGCTAACTCCAAAGTAGTGAAGGCCAAGATGGGACCACATAATGATAAGGGGTTGACTAATGTTATCCAGGCCATAGAAGGAGCTGATTAGGTATAATGGACGTTTTTGGCATTTGGAAGATGATTTGAAGATGCTACTTGCCAACTGCCAACTACCTGTCATTAATTTTAGCTTCCAACTACTTACTTTATTGTAACTGCTTGTTATTATTGTAGTTGTCTTTGTAATTCAGTTATAAAAGGGGATGTATCCATCATAAGCAAATCAGTTCTGAATAAAAATCATTTTGAGTGAGAGTAAACCTCTTTGGTTCTTTTAGAACTCTTTGAACTTATCAGATTTCCATCTGTGGCGTTCTAACTCCGACTTATCAAGCAGTCTTCCACAACTGTTTGTGGCGTCATCACTTACCATCCATTCCTATCTTAGAGAAACGATCTGGGAACAAATTTCATACGGGTTCCTTCACTTCGTGGGCGGAGTTCGTATCATTTGGTATCAGAGCCTGGCTCTAAGTCAGGTTACTATCTTTATTTGTGTTTCTGTAGGTTCTGTTTGTTCTTCAGTTTTATCTTTATCAGTACCTAGGTTCTGCTTGATCTTGTCCCGTATTCAGTTTTATATTCGTGTTTGATTAAAAAAAAAAAAAAAAAAAAAGACTCCATCTGTGATTCGCACTTCTTATTTCACTATCGTTTTTGAAACTGTTCGTATTGTTTTTCAGTACCTTTCGTGTCACTGCCATCTAGTTCAGTGATTCGTAGTTCTGTATTTGGTAAATTGGTCATATCGGTCTTGTATTGAACGTGATCTTTAAAAAAAAAAAAAAAAAAAAAAAGAGTACAAAAACTCGGCTTAAAATTTTATTTTTGTTTTACAATATTTGGGGTCTAAGAAGTCCAAAATCTGACCTTACTCCATAGTGTGAAAAAAAAAAAAAATTTCCCGAAAATTCCATTTTTTGTGCTATTGGAAACCTAGTCTTCCGCATTCGTTTGAGTCGTGCTCTCAATTTCCAAATTCGATTGGTCTAGTTTGGGAGTGGGGATTGTTACTAAGAAATCTGATTCTTGTTTGATTAGTTTGATAAGAACCAAGCGAGATTTACTACGAGTGGAAAAAGGCAAGAGAGGTGAGCGTACTAGAGGGTAAAAGCCAAATTTCTTGAGTGAAACACGTGAGGGAGTGAGAATCTGTTTCTAACCCACTTTTGCAGGAATCATGGCTCTAAACCAAGATAAAAACCCAAATGAAGAAGATCAACAACAGGTTATTCCAAATCTGCAAATCCAAGCTTTAATGGGAGAAATGAGACGGATGATGAGGGCGGAACTAGAGCAGTTGCATGATAGGATGGATAGGGTAGAAGAGGGAACACAACGGGGGCAGCCACGAATTGCTCCTAATGCACAAAGAAGGGAGAGAGTTCATGAAGAGGAAGGATACTTTGGGGAAGGGTTTGGTGAGGAAGATAATGGGGATCCAAATATCCACAATAGGAGAAATGGTGGGCGGTTTAGAGAAGCTAGGAATAGGGAAGATAACAATTTGGGTAGTATTAAGATGCAGATTCCGTCATTTCAAGGTAAAAATGATCCAGAGGTTTATCTTGAATGGGAAAGGAAGGTGGAATTGGTGTTTGAATGTCACAACTATTCTGAGCTTAAAAAGGTCAAACTTGCAGCCATTGAGTTTTCTGACTATGCTATTGTTTGGTGGGATCAATTGGTGATAAACAGGAGAAGAAATAGAGATCGACCCATTGAGACGTGGGAAGAAATGAAAACCGTGATGAGGAGGCGATTTGTGCCAAGCCATTACTACCGGGAGTTGTACCAGAAATTGCAAGGCCTTAGACAAGGTACCCGGAGTGTAGATGATTATTATCAGGAAATGGAAATGGCTATGATCCGAGCAAATGTAGAGGAGGACCGGGAGGCAACTATGGCTAGGTTTTTGGGTGGTTTGAACTGAGAAATTGCCAATTTGGTGGAATTGCAGCATTATGTGGAACTGGAGGATATGGTACACGTGGCTGTCAAGATTGAGCGCCAACTCAAGAGGGGGGGCAGCAACGCACGACGTAATCCTACCTCGAGTTCTTGGAAGCCGCATTTCGTGCAAAAGGAAGAAAAGCAAGTCGCGGCTAAACCCAAGACTGAACAAATGCAAGAAAAGGCTAGCCATGGGAATCAAGAAAAGACTGATTCTTCCAATACTCGAAATCGTGATATCAAGTGTTTTAAATGCCAAGGCAGGGGTCATATAGCAAGCCAATGTCCAAACAAAAGGGTTATGGTGTTGCGAGATGATGGTGAAATTGAGACCGAGGATGAAGATGATACCGACTCTATGCCACCATTGGAGGACGTGGGTTGTGAGGAGTACACAGTTCATGGTGATTTGTTGGTAACAAGGAGGGCTTTGAGTATGCAGGCTAAAGAAGAGGAAGAGGTGCAGCGAGAAAATATCTTTCATACTCGATGCCATGTGCAAAACAAGGTGTGTAGTGTGATTATTGATGGAGGAAGTTGTACAAATGCTGCTAGCACTACGATGGTGGAGAAATTAGGGCTGCCAACAATTACACACCCCCGGCCTTATAAATTGCAATGGCTCAATGATTCTGGAGAAATAAGAGTTACTAAACAGGTGATGGTTTCTTTCCGCATCGGAAAATATGAAGATGAAGTTTTGTGTGATGTAGTCCCGATGCAAGCAGGACATTTACTGTTGGGCCGCCCATGGCAATTCGATCGGCGAGTCAAGCATGATGGATTCACCAACAAATACTCTTTTGTACTCAATCAAAAACCAATCACTCTTGTTCCATTGACACCAAAACAGGTTTATGAGGATCAAGTGAGGATGCAAAAAGAGAGTGAAAAAAGAGAGAAATCGAGAAAATTGAGAGAGAAAAAGAAAAGAAAGGTGAAGTCATTGAGAGAAAAAAAGAGGGAAAACAAAAGAATTTTTATGCAAGAGCGAGTGAGATAAAAAGAGCGTTGTTTTCAAATCAGCCTATACTTGTACTTTTATACAAGGAGGCATTTTTGAACACTAACGAACTTAACCCCTCTTTGCCTAGTTCTATTGTGACTCTTTTGCAGGATTATGAGGATGTTTTTCCCGAGGAAACACCCCATGGTTTACCACCAATCCGAGGGATTGAGCATTGTATTGATTTCGTGCCCGGAGCAACTATTCCAAACAAACCAGCCTATAGAAGTAATCCAGAGGAGACAAAGGAACTTCAAAGGCAGGTTAGTGAATTGATGGAAAAGGGGTACGTAAGGGAAAGCATGAGTCCATGTGCAGTTCCAGTGCTGTTAGTACCTAAGAAGGATGGGACATGGAGAATGTGTGTTGACTGTCGAGCCATCAATAACATAACGGTAAAGTATCGCCATCCTATCCCTCGTTTAGATGATATGATAGATGAGCTTCATGGTTCTTGTGTGTTTTCTAAGATTGATTTAAAAAGTGGTTATCATCAGATTCGAATGAAAGAAGGAGATGAATGGAAAACTGCCTTTAAAACAAAATATGGTTTATATGAGTGGTTAGTTATGCCTTTTGGTTTGACTAATGCTCCAAGCACTTTTATGAGACTTATGAACCATGTTTTGCGTGCATTTATAGGCAAATTAGTTGTTGTCTACTTTGATGATATCCTCATTTATAGCAAAAACTTGGTTGATCATGAAGTACATTTGAAATCTGTTTTAGATGTGCTTAGGGAAGAAAAGTTATTTGCTAATTTGAAAAAGTGTACTTTTGGCACCGATAAACTTGTATTTCTGGGATTTGTTGTTAGTGCACAAGGTATACAGGTTGATGAAGAGAAAGTGCGGGCAATACAAGATTGGCCAAGTCCCGCAAGTGTAGGAAATGTTCGAAGTTTTCACGGACTTGCTAGTTTTTACCGGCGGTTTGTGAAAGATTTCAGCAGCATAGCCGCACCTCTCACTGAAGTCATCAAAAAGAATGTTGGGTTCAAATGGGGTGAAGAACAAGAGAAGGCGTTTCAGTTGATCAAACAAAAGCTGACCAATGCACCCTTATTGGCTTTACCTAACTTTTCAAAGATGTTTGAGATTGAATGTGATGCTTCAGGTTTAGGGATCGGCGCTGTTCTTATGCAAGAAGGACGGCCAATTGCATACTTTAGTGAGAAATTAAATGGGGCAGCCTTGAACTACCCTACTTATGACAAGGAGTTGTATGCATTGGTTCGAGCTTTAGAGACATGGCAGCACTACTTATGGCCTAAGGAGTTTGTGATTCACACTGATCATGAATCCTTGAAGCATTTGAAAGGCCAACACAAGCTGAACAAGAGACATGCAAGATGGGTGGAGTTCATAGAGACTTTTCCATACGTCATTCGGTACAAACAGGGTAAGGAAAACATTGTTGCAGATGCACTTTCCCGCAGGTATACCCTACTCTCTACTCTTGATGCTAAATTGCTTGGGTTTGAACATGTTAAAGAATTATATGCCAGTGATCCTGATTTCAATGTTGAGTATCAATCTTGTGAGAAAAATGCTAGTGGGAAGTATTTTAGGCATGATGGTTTCTTATTTCGAGAGAATAAGTTTTTTTTTCGGAAAAAAGGTTAATTTAAACGAAAAAAAGCCAAACGGCACTGTACAAAGTACAAGGGGCATACCCCAGGATAATCAATGAGCACAAAAACAAATGCATCCAAACAATGCAACAAAGGATGGGGAAAACAACAACAAAGCCAGAGAAAAACCCATCCTAACAACTCAAGGCACCAACCAAACCAACAAAAGCAAAGAGCACAACTACATCAAGCCACCATCATCAAGGCAAAAACCAGGCCAAGACAGTGTCCCCCTTATGGGGTAATGGTCCATCTTTCAATGTACTGAGGGAGGTGGGGGTTGTTCTTCCATTTAGCTTGTATCTGTACGGAAACCTGAAGGCAAATGTCTTGTAAAACTCTTTCCTTAGTCTTCCCTTCAAATTTAAAACTTCGTGCATTTCTTTCTTTCCAAATGTGATACACAACCAAACCAAGGCACATTTTTGGGACAACATGCCAAGGAGTCTTGCCTTTCCACTTGTTCGCTGCCCAATCCACAAGCACGTCCCATCGAGAGAATAAGTTGTGTGTGCCTAATTGTTCTTTGAGAGATTTGCTAGTGAGGGAATCCCATGGTGGAGGGTTAATGGGGCACTTTGGCATTGTTAAAACATTAGCTGTGTTGCAGGAACATTTCTATTGGCCACATATGAAAAGGGATGTTGAGAGAATTTGTGATAGGTGTGTCACGTGTAGGCAAGCAAAATCCCGAGTGCAACCCCATGGTTTATACACACCACTGCCCGTTCCTAATGCACCTTGGATTGATATCTCGATGGACTTAGTGTTAGGTTTACCTAGGTCAAAACGAGGTAGAGATTCAGTTTTTGTGTGATACGAATTCCGCCCACGAAGTGAAGAAACCCGTATGAAATTTGTTCCCAGATCGTTTCCCTAAGATAGGAATGGAAGGTATGTGATGACGCCACAAACAGTTGTGGAAGACTGCTTGATAAGTCGGAGTTAGAACGCCACAGATGGAAATCTGATAAGTTCAAAGAGTTCTAAAAGAACCAAAGAGGTTTACTCTCACTCAAAATGATTTCATTCAGAACTGATTTGTTTATGATGGATACATCCCCTTTTATAACTGAATTACAAAGACAACTACAATAATAACAAGCAGTTACAATAAAGCAAGTAGTTGGAAGCTAAAATTAATGACAGGTAGTTGGCAGTTGGCAAGTAGCATCTTCAAATCATCTTCCAAATGCCAAAAACGTCCATTACACCTAATCAGCTCCTTCTATGGCCTGGATAACATTAGTCAACCCCTTATCATTATGTGGTCCCATCTTGGCCTTCACTACTTTGGAGTTAGCCCAAACTTCGTGGATCAGCCCATTAACTGCTTCTTTGAACCGTTTAGCCCTTGCCCTTGTAATTGGTCCAACGGGGACTTGTAATGGATCCTTTGGTGCTCCTTGATTCCCATCATTCCCTCCCTCTTGGAAAGGATTTGTCCTCAAATCATCACCTACATCAAAAGGACTTAAATCAGTGACATTGAATGTAGCACTAACATTGTACTCACCTGGCAAATCCAACTTATATGCATTGTCATTGATACGCTCCAGAACTTGAAAAGGGCCATCGCCCCTCGAAAGTAGCTTAGAACGCCTTTGCGCTGGGAATCTTTCTTTCCTTAGGTGCAACCAAACCCAATCTCCAGGTTCAAAAATCAGTTGTCGGCGCCCTTTATTTGCCTGTTTTTCATATTGCTCTGTCCTCCTCTCGATGTTGAGCTTTGCTTTCTCATGTACCTGCTTAACAAATTCAGCCTTTTTCTTTCCATCCAAGTTAACACATTCAGATAAAGGTAATGGAGTTAAATCCAATGGAGTTAAAGGATTAAAACCATAAACAATTTCAAATGGTGAAAACTTAGTAGCAGAATGAACAGAACGATTATAAGCAAACTCAACATGCGGTAAACATTCTTCCCAAGTTTTGATGTTCTTTTGAATAATGGCCCTCAACAAAGTAGACAAAGACCTGTTTACTACTTCAGTTTGACCATCAGTTTGTGGATGACAAGTAGTAGAGAACAATAACTTAGTTCCTAACTTACACCACAAGGTCTTCCAAAAGTAACTTAAGAACTTAGCATCTCTATCTGAAACTATGGTCCGAGGCATTCCATGCAATCTCACAATCTCTCTAAAGAACAAGTCAGCAACATGTGAAGCATCATCAGTTTTGTGACATGGAATAAAATGTGCCATTTTAGAAAATCGATCCACAACCACAAAAACTGAATCCCTACCTCGTTTTGACCTAGGTAAACCTAACACAAAGTCCATCGAGATATCAATCCAAGGTGCATTAGGAACGGGCAGTGGTGTGTATAAACCATGGGGTTGCACTCGGGATTTTGCTTGCCTACACGTGACACACCTATCACAAATTCTCTCAACATCCCTTTTCATATGTGGCCAATAGAAATGTTCCTGCAACACAGCTAATGTTTTAACAATGCTAAAGTGCCCCATTAACCCTCCACCATGGGATTCCCTCACTAGCAAATCTCTCAAAGAACAATTAGGCACACACAACTTATTCTCTCGAAATAAGAAACCATCATGCCTAAAATACTTCCCACTAGCATTTTTCTCACAAGATTGGTACTCAAAATTGAAATCAGGATCACTGGCATATAATTCTTTAACATGTTCAAACCCAAGCAATTTAGCATCAAGAGTAGAGAGTAGGGTATACCTGCGGGAAAGTGCATCTGCAACAATGTTTTCCTTACCCTGTTTGTACCGAATGACGTATGGAAAAGTCTCTATGAACTCCACCCATCGTGCATGTCTCTTGTTCAGCTTGTGTTGGCCTTTCAAATGCTTCAAGGATTCATGATCAGTGTGAATCACAAACTCCTTAGGCCATAAGTAGTGCTGCCATGTCTCTAAAGCTCGAACCAATGCATACAACTCCTTGTCATAAGTAGGGTAGTTCAAGGCTGCCCCACTTAATTTCTCACTAAAGTATGCAATTGGCCGTCCTTCTTGCATAAGAACAGCGCCGATCCCTAAACCTGAAGCATCACATTCAATCTCAAACATCTTTGAAAAGTTAGGTAAAGCCAATAAGGGTGCATTGGTCAGCTTTTGTTTGATCAACTGAAATGCCTTCTCTTGTTCTTCACCCCATTTGAACCCAACATTCTTTTTGATGACTTCAGTGAGTGGTGCGGCTATGCTGCTGAAATCTTTCACAAACCGCCGGTAAAAACTAGCAAGTCCATGAAAACTTCGAACATTTCCTACACTTGCGGGACTTGGCCAATCTTGTATTGCCCGTACTTTCTCTTCATCAACCTGTATACCTTGTGCACTAACAACAAATCCCAGAAATACAAGTTTATCGGTGCCAAAAGTACACTTTTTCAAATTAGCAAATAACTTTTCTTCCCTAAGCACATCTAAAACAGATTTCAAATGTACTTCATGATCAACCAAGTTTTTGCTATAAATGAGGATATCATCAAAGTAGACAACAACTAATTTGCCTATAAATGCACGCAAAACATGGTTCATAAGTCTCATAAAAGTGCTTGGAGCATTAGTCAAACCAAAAGGCATAACTAACCACTCATATAAACCATATTTTGTTTTAAAGGCAGTTTTCCATTCATCTCCTTCTTTCATTCGAATCTGATGATAACCACTTTTTAAATCAATCTTAGAAAACACACAAGAACCATGAAGCTCATCTATCATATCATCTAAACGAGGGATAGGATGACGATACTTAACCGTTATGTTGTTGACGGCTCGGCAGTCAACACACATTCTCCATGTCCCATCCTTCTTAGGTACTAACAGTACTGGAACTGCACATGGACTCATGCTTTCCCTTACGTACCCCTTTTCCATCAATTCACTAACCTGCCTTTGAAGTACCTTTGTCTCCTCCGGATTACTTCTATAGGCTGGTTTGTTTGGAATAGTTGCTCCGGGCACGAAATCAATACAATGCTCAATCCCTCGGATTGGTGGTAAACCATGGGGTGTTTCCTCGGGAAAGACATCCTTATAATCCTGCAAAAGAGTCACAATAGAACTAGGCAAAGAGGGGTTAAGTTCGTTAGTGTTCAAAAATGCCTCCTTGTATAAAAGTACAAGTATAGGCTGATTTGAAAACAATGCTCTTTTTATCTCACTTGCTCTTGCATAGAAATTCTTTTGTTTTCCCTCTTTTTTTCTCTCAATGACTTCACCTTTCTTTTCTTTTTCTCTCTCAATTTTCTCGATCTCTCTCTTTTTTTCACTCTTTTTTTCTTGATCACTCTCTTTTTGCATCCTCACTTGATCCTCATAAACCTGTTTTGGTGTCAATGGAACAAGAAGGCATTCTCACCAGAATAGGAGAATGGTCTGAAACTCCAAACGAAAGGAATTCGGCATAAGATGTGGGGAATGAATCAATCCATCCTTGGTTAACAAGAGCTCTATCCAACTTTTTACTGATTGTGCGATTACTCCAAGAGAAGTAAATACCTGTGTATCGAAGATCTACAAGGCAAGCAGAATTCACAAGATCATTAATTTCGTCGGCTCCTAGGTCTCTTCCCATATTACCCCCGAAGATTTCACAAGTATTTAAAACAGCATTGAAATCTCCGAGACTAATCCACGGGAGGGCACCAAGGGAAGCCGAAATAACTACAAGGTCTCTCCAAAGACTTCTTCTTTCTTGGATAGTATTATAGATGTAGATGAAAGAAGCTTTGAGGGCCATAGAGTGATCAACTTTTTCAATTCTGACATGGATAATTTGGCAGTTACATTTTAAAAGGGTAACATTAACTTTGTTAGGGTCCCACCCTACCCAAATTCTGTCAACAGCATTGGGCTTGCTATTGGTAATAAAGTTCCAGTGAGGTAACATGCTATTTTGTATTTTATCTTGGTTCGGCATCCAGACTTTTGGTCTCGATTATACCTAGAATGTCTATGTTGTTATTAGAAACAAATTTAGCAATTTCAAGTTGTTTTAGGGGATGATTAATCCCTCTTATATTCCAACTACTTAAAATCATTAAAATGATGTTGGTTGGATAGTCTTACCTGAAGAACACCCGATGTTGTTCTTCTCCTTGTTGGCATGACCTGAGGTATCTAATGTATCTATTGTAGCATTTCTTGGGGCTAAAAAGGAAGGTGTTGGGGCACACTGAGCAGGATTCTCACCCTGGTCCCCTTCATTTCTCTTTCCTCTGTCTAAGGGTTGAGTGTCCAACCCTTCTTTGTGGTGTTCTTCCCTCTTGCTTTCCCCGGGATAGAGTACTACCTGAACTTTATTCAATTTTTGTGCAGCTGTTGCATGTTCACCTGAATCTTCTATACCCATTTCCAGAATAGAGAATGTGTTAGCTTCCGAGATGCCCTGAATTTGGCCGGTAGACAAGAGACTGTGATTTATATTTTGAACCATATTTTCCTTTGTAGTCTTGGGCAAATCATTGGCAAGCAGGGGATCATCCTTAACATTATTGTCTGCACTTATTAGTATACCAGTTTCAGTATCAGTTTCATTGTTTAATCCTTCCATCGCATCTTTCCCATTCAGCGGGTTAGAGTTTGGGTCTAGAGCTGAAGCTTTCTTCCCTTTACCTTGGATCATCCAACTTCCTTCTTCAAGGTTTTTCAAAGTTTGGGGTTTTATAGTAGGAATTAGGACATATCTTTGCATAACCTGGGCCTGCTGAAATTTGGCACAATTATGGCCAAATCTTTTGCATTTTGCGCACCTTTTAGGGCTCCATTGGTACTCCACTTTGATACCTATTTGAACTGGCTCACCACTTATAGGGTCTAAAACTTCAATGTCAAAATCCTTCATTAGTAGCTAGCATACTCGCTATCCCAGCTTTGTCCCATAACCTTATGTTTACATTTTTCACCAGAGTGTAGGGTAATTTCTTGTCTATAAAGTACCCAACAAGAGTGTTAACCCATTCCCTACTTCCTTCTTCCGCAAGTTCTTGAGGCATCCGTATAATTACCCTCTCCACTTCTCTGTTAATCTTTGTATAGTTGAGTTTAAAGTCAGAAGCCACACTTGGTTTCAAGAGGGAAGCCCAATTAGGAGGTGGAAAAGTTATATTGTTATGCTGAGATGTCATCCCTTGCACACGTGTGGCTCTAGCACTTCTAACAGATGACACACTTTCAATCAAAGTAGGAGCAGTAACTGTAGTATTAGGTTGTGCTAATATGCGCTGGTTAGGGATATCTTAATCATTTAAAAGGTGAGTGGTGCCTTCGGTATTTGAAGAAGAATATTTTCTATTTCCACCTTCTTTGACCGTAGAAGAATTTAAAGGATTAAACAAAGTTGGCGTGGGGAGCACTAACCCATGATTTTGGGGAAACAAATCTGATCCCATGTGATGTGTACCTGTCCTAGGGGGGTCCTGAGCAGACCTAACCATCCCCTTCTCACCTAAACCATACAAATTGCGCATAGGATAAACATTAGACAAGGCACCGTGATTTGTTGTAAATGCTGAAGTCCACAGAGTTGAATTGCCGATTACTCCAAGAGAATAAAATCCTTGTAAATCTAAGGTCTACAAGACAAGTGGCATTCACAAGATCATTAAATTCCACAGCCCCTAGGTTTCCCCCTGGATTACCCTCAAAAATCTCATTAGAGTTTAAGACAGAGTTAAAATCTCCAAGACTAATCCAGGGAGTATCACCTACAATAGCTGTAATATTTCTCAAGGTAGCCCAAAGGGGGCCATCTACCTTGGATAGTATTTGAACCATAAATAAAGGAAGCTTCAAATTTAACCAAATGGTCAAGAGATTCAATTTTAACATGGATAACTTGTCTAGTGCATTGAAGAACAGTTAAAATGACTTTATTAGAGTTCTAGCCAACCCAAATTCTATCCACGGAATTTGGTTGGCTATTTGTAGTAAAGTTCCAATTAGGAAGTATATGCCTTTGAATCTTTTCTTAATTAGCATTTCTCCCGAGGATGGGGGACTTTAGGCCCATTTCTTGCTGTAATACTGTCTATAAGTGTATCTCTAAAATCATTGCTAAGAGGCTTCAGACTCTCCTTCCCGCCATTGTTGACCAAGCCCAATCAGCTTTTGTCAAGGGTAGAAAAATCAGTGATAATATCCTTTTGGCCCAAGATTTGTTAAGAGATTATCATAAGTCCGGTGGTAAGCCTAGAACCGCTGCCAAAGTTGACCTTATGAAGGCCTATGATAGTGTGAGTTGGGAATTTGTGTTTGACTTACTTGATGTTCTTGGATTTCCTCCAAGCTTAAAAAAATGGATTAAAGCTTGTATTACCACCCCTAGATACTCTATTAACTTCAATGGGGAATCTGTGGGTTACTTTGACGGTGCCAAGGGTCTTAGACAAGGGGATCCCATTTCCCCTTACCTGTTTGTTCTTATAATGGAGACCTTTAGCCGATTACTTGCCCACAACATCCAGAGGGGGGCCTTTACCTATCATTGGAAATGTGATAAGTTGAAAATTTCTCACCTTTGTTTTGCGGATGACCTTATCATTCTCCTTAACGGAGATCTTGACTCTGCAAAGTTGGTTAGGAAAACTTTAAATCAGTTTTATGACATCTCTGGCCTTCAAGCTAATAACCATAAAAGTTGTGTTTTCTTCTCTGGGCTCGAAGACCATGACGCTCTTAATATTAAGGCGGAACTCCAATTCTCTGAGGGAAGTCTCCTTATGAGATATCTTGGAGTTCCCCTTATTACCACGAAACTGAAGAAAGTCCATTGTGTTGATCTTGTCAGTAAAATTTGCTCTAGAATCGATTCCTGGAAATCTAAACTTTTATCTTATGCAGGTAGGGCTCAGCTTATACAGTCCGTACTCTCTGGGATTCAACAATATTGGTCTGGGATGTTTATGCTCCCAAAATGTGTTCTTAAACAGGTGGATCAAGCATTAATGAGATTCTTTTGGTCCGGTACTACCGAGAAGGGGCATGGTGCCAAAATAGCCTGGGTTAAAGTGTGTAAGCCTAAGGACGAGGGTGGCTTGGGGTTTAAAGATGTTTTCCTCACCAATACTATTTTGAATTTAAAACACATTGGTAACCTTCTTGACCCTGGAAATAAATCCATTAGGAAAGAATTGGTACATTTGTACATGGTAAAATCTAAAAGCTTTTGGGATGTTAAACCTCCTAGCCAATGCTCTTGGTATTGGAAAAAATTGTTAAAGCTTAGGGGAGTAGTTAGGCCTTTACTAAAACATAAAATTGGTAATGGGCTACAAACTTCCCTTTGGTTCGACAATTGGCTTCCAAGTGGCCCTTTGTTTGAAAAGTATACTAATCGGATTGCATACGATGCTGCTATTGATACCTATGCAAAAGTAGCATCTATTATAAGGAACCACGATTGGGTCTGGCCTGGATCTAACTCCATTGGATTAAATGAAGTTCGAGACCTCTTATCTGGTTTGTATAAACCTTCTGATTTATCTGATCGTATATTATGGACCACCTCCCCAAATGGAAATTACAAGTTTTCTCATATTTGGGATCATGTTAGAGTTGTTTCTCCTAAGGTCCTTTGGGACAAACTTGTTTGGTTCTCAGGGTCCACCCCTAGGCAGAATTTTATCTTATGGTTTGCTGTTCAAAATAAACTTGCAACCCACGATAGAATCTACACTTTTACTCCTGGTCCACTTGCTTGTGTGTTTTACCATAGTCATATGGAATCTCACAACCATTTATTTTTTCAATGTTCTTATGCCTCTTTTGTTTGGCAGAGTTTGATGAATAGGTGTGGGCTTACATGGAACAGGACCAATTGGGATACCACTGTTAGATGGATGACACAACAATGGAAGGGGAAGAAAATCCACCAAGCTGTACCAAAAATATGTCTTGGGGTCACTGTCTATGGCTTGTGGAGGGAAAGGAACAATAGAACATTCAGTGGCACATATACTCCCAAAGATCAACTACTGCAAAACTTGATCTTCCAAATAAATATCCAGATTAGATCCAAGTGGAAACATCATCCCCAGCTTGATTTCTTTGCTTCACCCTGGACATAGCTTCTCTATTTTGGAATTGTTTCCATTTGTCACTATTTGTTTGATGTGCTCTTATGTTTCTGAGTGTTGATTGTATTCTATATTTTAGTGGCCTCTCCTGCCACTAGTCCTCTTACTGAGCTTCTGGTTATCCTGGGGTATGCCCCTTGTACTTTTGTATTTTTTTTGTTTTAAGGTGGCTATGATGTAGTCCATCTTTCTTTGTGAGTGGATTTTCCACCGGTCCTCTAGCTGTGATCTTAATGTCTTATCCTGGGGTATGCCCCTTGTACTTGTGTACAGTCTTTTTTTTGGATATATTTACCCTTTTTCCAAAAAAAAAAGAATCTTTTCTTAATTAAGGATCCTCACTTTAGTTTCCACAATACCCATAATGTCAATGTTATGATTAGACACTAATTTAGAAATTTCGTGTTGTTTAGTGGACTCGTTAAGTCCTCTGATATTCCAACAACTAATAATCATCAACGACGTTTGGAAGAGTGATTTTTCTTACCTGAAGAACCTCTGGCTTTGTTCTTCTGCTTGTTGGAGTGACTAGGAAAACAGCTTGCTACTCTATGTGAAGAGCAGCCCACATTATTGACTAAAGGCAGTGGAGCCTTATTTTCCAAAAAAAAAGGCAGTGGAGCCTCCGCAATTGCCCCTTTGCCCTCTCAGGAAAATGTTTCTCCAAGAAAGCACAGTTGGTCTTCTCTTGTTACCAAGAATACCCCTATCAACATGAATGAGTTGGAGAGAGAGAAGCTCCTCCCTCTCTCTAGAAATTTGAATGTCAACTTTTGAGTTTTTTTGCTTTCTCTTCCTTTGATATGGATAAACATAAATCTGTGAGAGTGTTAAATATTTCAAAATCTCCCCATCTTAAGGCTAATAATGATCTGCACTCTAACACTACTTCTACTCAACCCCCGGAAGGTTACCCTGTTCATGGTATGAGTCGGTTGGGAAGGACTTTATTATTTCAAACCCATCTAGATCTGTTATGTATGGGTTAAGTGATACAGGGATCCATGATATCTCAAATGTTAAGGATGTCAGAGTCTCAACTTCTCCTGGTCTCCTATCTAATGCATCAAGGGTGGCTTTGGAAGTGTATAATGATGAAGCCCTTGAAATTCCAAAAGATTGGGAAGACAACACATCAAATAGGTCTCGGGTTGAGTGGAAGAAAGTGAGTTGACCAATTGTGAAGAAGAGGGGAACACGGATCATGAGTATCAAAATAACTTGCTAAAGGATTCAAATGATTACTTAAGGAAAAATCTCAAGGAGGCTCAAGCTCATATCCAAAAACTGATGAGTGAGAAAGAAGATTCCAAAGCCAGACATGATGTGAACTTCACCTCTTCTGGTTCTAGGTATGGATATAGTGCTGGAAGGACCACTTACAGATCTGGTGGTAGAAGAGGAGGGCTCAAATCTGGGTCTGATTGGAGGAAGCATCAGTTTGATCCTTTTGATTTATGTGGAACGGAAGGGAGTTCAAGTGATGACCAAGCTATGAAAGGAGGAAAGAAATCTTGGATAGCTAAAAACGATAAATCCAACTCTAGCTATGTGATTTTTGATGCACCTTCCCAAGCCATTGGGCCGAGTCATGTTGATTTGTCTTCAAAGATTGGCCAAGTAACCTGAGGAAAAACACAAAAGAAGACAATCAAGGCCAAATCTTCCCTGCCATTGTTTCATGGGGATAAAGAATCTGCTCAAAGGATGGTGAGGGCTGCCCCCCCATGGGTGGTGGTTCCATGTATGAAGAGTGCTAGTGTTAAGAAAAGGAAGGAAAAGCTCTTTCCTTTTCCTAGCAATGTAAGCAAATTGAACATCCAAGCTAAGAGAGTTATTAAGTTGTCTACTCCTCCTTCTGATTTTCAGGAGGGGGATGAAGACCCATTAGTCCAGTGGGCTTTGAATTGTGTTAGTAGTGATGAGGAGGAATCTTTTCAAGCTGATGAAGAAAGTTCGAATGAGGTAGTTTTTTCTACTTTGGCTCTTGATCAAGGTGTAGAAGCTACAAATGCATCTGGTGCTATTGTCAAGTCCTCGGATGGAGATAGAGACCAAGATAGAGCTCACTTTGCCTCTATTCAAGACTCTTGTGAACTAGCCAAAGTAAGGATATCCAAAAGCATTGGTATTCAACACAACCTTGAATCTGATGAAGCCCAAGGTAACCTTTCTATTGCAGACCAAGGTTCGGCCCCTTTTCGAGAAATGCCTCTAGTAACTAATGATGATTTCAAACTTGAGAACCTTCTGTTTGAGGGTCTTCAGAATGAAACCATAGCTCCTGAAAAATGTCCTAATGTGTGCACTGCTAATGCCACTGTTAGTAAGGTTCCATATGCTAGGGATGATCAGGCCGCCATTGGAGATGTTGTTCTTAATCAGTTGGGAATTGTGGATAAAAGTTCTCGGTTTAATCCGATAAATGACACTATTTCTTGCCCCAAGGTGTTTACTACATGTGAAGCGCACGCGCCTATACCTTTACTTGCCAGCTCCTGTAACGGTCACATTGAGGATGTGCTGTGCACTGAGAAGCCCAAAAATCCGGAGAAAGCTGCTATATATCACATGGGGTCATTAAATGCGTCCAATAAATCTAGTGTCTCACGCACTTTGGATTCCATTCCGGTGTATACAAAGACTAAATTACATCATGGTCAATTATCTATGCTAGAAAACACGCAAGATCAGGAGCATGATGAAGTTGGTGGGGCCCAGGTGTCACAAAGTGGGACTGTTTGTTCCCATGTTCATGAAGATGCTCGGGTTGAGTGTTTAACAGCTCACCTGTTGAATCCGTGCGCTTCTATAGCTCATGTTTCTACCGAGCATGACATTTACAGTGGGACCCATGCGGTTGATGGTGTCCAAGAATTTAAAGAAAACCAAGAGGTCAATGACACACTCATGGAGGGGCCCACCGACATCCTAGAAAACTCCAAGGAAATTAATCCCACCCCTCATCAGTGTAGTGTTCATTTGGGAATTCAGCATATGCATGCTCATGGTAGGGCCCGGGATTTACATTGTGGAGATGTTTTCCATGCTGGCCACTTTCTTGTGGACCCCACGGGCATGTCCAATCCTACGCACCTGATGGATGTTGTCCTTGCTGAGTCTCAAGTCAAGACCTCTCCCTATGAGGTCACTTCGGAATTTAAAGCCACTTGCTCTAGTAATTTTAAAGGTAATTTTGAGAATGACCTGCGCATTGTAAAGGCTTCAAGTCCGGACAAAGTTGCTCATTATCATATGGGGGTTACACAAGGTCAGGAGCACAATGTAGTTGGTGGGGCCCAATGTAAGTCATGGGCTGAGTTATTCAAATCTGAGGGTCAGGATCGTAGTAAGCCCCAAACTTTGCTGGGATCTGATTTGGATATTTATAACAACTCCACAGGAAATAACAAGGAATTTAATTTGGATTTTGTGGACCATGGAGGGACTGAGGACGATCTTGTTCTTAAAATTCCGAAAGACTTAACTGCAGCTGGGAAAGACGAATGGACTGCTACCTTGGTTGGCCGGTTTCTAGGCAGGAAGCTTCCGTTTTCCCTTGTCTCTAACGTTACTGAACGGCTATGAGCTAATGAGGGCCTTATTGATACGTTGGCCACTGATTCTGGATGTTTCTTTTTTTCTTTCTCTAGTACGGAAGCTAGGGATGCAATCTTAGAAGGAGGACCATGGTTTGTGGCAGGTCAACCTCTTCTTCTTCGGCCGTGGAAGCCACATTTCTCTTTTGAAAACGAGGAGGTTCATTCAGTTCCAATCTGGGTTAACTTCTACGGTTTACCACTTGAATACTGGAATCCAAAGGGAATCAGTTTCATCTCTAGTTTCATTGGGAAACCTATTCGTGTTGATCGCATCACTGCAAGTAGAAGGCGTATAACCTATGCTCGGGTTTGCATTGAAGTTTCTGCAGATTTCGAATTTTTCAATGAATTCCATATTGAGGCAGAAGATGAGGAGACTGGCAATCCAATTAGAACAAAGATCAATTTGGAATACTAATGGACCCCGGTTCGGTGCAAAAAGTGCTCCCAGTTTGGTCATGATTGTTCTCGATCTGCGTCTCCAAGACTAAGCCATCAAGATCGTCACCGTCTCAAAAGAAATGGTAAGGATACGGGGACCTGGCAAGTTGTTTCAGGAAAAGATCGAAGGAAAAAGACTGTTGATGACCACACTTCTGACTGTACTAAAAGCGCGAATGGCTCGGTAAAACCGACTGTGAGGGATAACCGGTTTGAAGCCCTTTCTCAGCTTTTGGAAGATCCTGATCCTGAACCTGTCAAAGTTGATACCATTGTTTCTCCCTGTGACCGGACATCTTGTCCCGAAGCTAGCTCTTCTTACCATGCAGATGTCCCTCGAGGTGAGACTAGAGAGGACACCACCTTCCCCTTTAGTGTGGATGATGATGATGACTGTATTAGTGACTCTGGCCAAGCTAGTGAGGACGGGACCCCTTTAAGGGGTAGTCCCCTCTCCAACAGACAGAAAAAGAAGGCAGCTAAGATGAAATTTAGCGGGAGTCGGCCCAAAGGACGACAACGATCCTGAGGACTCTTGCTTTGGGTTGTTGGTTGTCTCTTGTGTTTGGATTTTTCCATGTTGCTATGCTTTGTGCTTGTTGCTCTTTTTCAAATGTTTAGTCTGGCTCTCGTAGCATGATAGTTGCGCTTATTGTAATATCCTAGGGTATGGCCCTTTTTTTGGATTCTATTTACCATTTTTCCGAAAAAAAAAAAAAAAGATTGGCCAACAATCTGGTCAGTTTGATTCCTGTGGTGTTTTAGTTGCGAACATTGATGAAGCAGCTCACAAAAAAAATCATACTCCGACGGAAATCATCAATGTTCATGATAACTCAGGGTTGAGAATTCCAAGTGAATCTATTATCTCTCCTAGATCTGTTAAAGATGGGGATATATCACTTTTTGATCCAAAAAGTAAGGTTGTTGATTCAAAAAAGGTGTTTACTACGGCTGGGACCCACGGACCACCAAACGTTAAGTCTAACGGCTATAATAGCTTTTCAAACTTTTCTTCAAAAGTTGCTGGTACACCCATTCTTACACGCCAACTAAGTGATCCTACTCTTGGTAAAGCCTTAAATTCTGCTGACTTCCCTCCTTTAGGCGCCACCTCATCCACAAAACCCGGCGCATTGTCCCCTTTTGACCCCCACATGACCAGCCTTGATCAAAATAGCCGCCCACTTGCCCCTTATTCTATCATTTCTTCTCCCTGCTTACCTGATTTCGGCAATATTTTAGCACAACCTACCAATTGGGCCTCTATAGGCTGCCCACTTTTACCCGCAAAACCCGGCGCCATGTCCAATCTGTGTGCTGCGACTAATGCAGCAAAAGATGCGTGTCATATGGTAAATCCAACATGTGTGTTGGCCTCTAAAACACTTGACTAGCAATGCTTGGACCAAGCTGCTCATTCCCCTCATGTTTCCCAGTATCCTATTCCTGTTGAAAGCTCTTTCACAAATGTGGAGCCCTCGAGTTACTTGGCTCCAACTAATAATCCGAATCAAGAAAAGGCAGATGTTAGGCCTCATGATGAGAACATGGCGGCTAGCACAAGGTGGAATGCGGACCCGAACCACGTGCCAATTGGTCCGGTTACAAGGGCGCGAGCAAAGCGGTTCAAGGACAATCTCAATGGGCTGGTTCAACAAATTTGGGTTGAGACTAATTTGAGTGGCCCAAAGGAGGATACTAGTGATCCACAAGGCTGGGTGTCCATGATTCAAGCTCTAGAATAAATTATAGGCTTGCATGCCAACTTAAGAACTTTTTCATATTTGTTAGTTTGTTTTTTATTTTAGTTTTGGAGTGAATTATATTGGGCTATAATATTCCGTAGGTTTAAAAGGGCCCAACTTTAAGGCTCAGCTATTTTAACAGTTTTAGGGTTTGTAATATTCAGTTTTGATCATTAATAATATTGTGAGAGTTTTCTCTTTGGTTCTTTGAAGAACTATTCGAACTTATCAGATTTACTCTGTGGCGTTCATACCTTGACTTATCAATCGAGTTTTCCATCCTTGATTGTGGCGTCTTCATCCTTTATACCAAGGTTCGCATCTGTTATAGGTGTTGGGTCGCGGTTTCCATTGAATCTGATAGTAGAACGGTCCGAGACATTAATCGTGTTACGGGTTTCGTCACATTATTGGCGGGGTTCGTATCAGTTGGTATCAGAGCACAGTTCTAGTCTCAGGTTTATCATATCTTTTTCGTTTCTGTTCTTATTCGTTTCTTCTGGTTCTATTCGTATTCGTTTTTGTTTCTCTTCGTTTTCTTATTCGTTCTCGTTTTTGAACCGTATCAAAAAAAAAAAAAAAAAAAAGTGTTCGATTACGATCTGGAATTTTGTGTTTAGGGTTTGCGAATCTGATCTGTGATTTGCTCTTGTTACTTCGTGTTTGTTCATTCTCGTGATCGTTGTTATTGTGGTTTTTTTTTCTTCTTGGAATTAGGGTTTCTGAATCAGATACGTGAACTGTGAAGTCTGCCTGATTATTCAAGAAAAAAAAAATACAAAAAAAAGAAAAAAAAAAAAGAGAAAAAAAAAAAAAAAAAAAAAGAAAAGAAAAGAAAAGAAGAGAAGAGAAGAGATCTGTAGGGGAGGAAGAAAAAAAAAAAAAAAAGAGTACAAAAACTCGGCTTAAAATTTTATTCTTGTTTTGCGATATTTGGGGTCTAAGGAGTCCGAATCTGACCTTACTCCATAGTGTGAAAAAAATTTTCCGAAAATTCCATTTTTTGTGCTTTTGGAAACCTAGCCATCCGCGTTCGTTTTTTTCGTCGTGCTTTCAGCTTCCAAATTTGATTGGTCTAGTTTGGGTGTGGATTGTTACTGAGAAATTCTGGTCATTGTTTGAACAGTTTCATAAGAACCGAGTGAGAATTACTACGAGTGGAAAAAGGCAAGAGTGGTGAGCACATAAGAGGGTAAAAGCCAAATTGATTTTCAGTTTAAACACGAGTGAACTTGAGTGATACATCCTAGTTGAGTGAAACACGTGAGCGAGAGTTGTGAGGTCCTATATATTTTTTTTATCTAATCTTTGTTTTGCAGCGAAATATGGCCCATAAAGACAAAAACATTGCCGGGGAGGTTTCGGGAGAGACTGATCAGAAACTACTATTGGAGGCATTAATGGGTGAAATGAGGAGGGTATTGAGGACAGAAATGGATCAAGTCCATGAACGGTTAGATAGAGTAGAGAATGCACGTGTGGAGCAGCCACAAAACAATGCTCCTCATGGACGTAGAAGAGAGAGAGTTCAACCGAGGGGAGTGAGAGTTGAAGAAGAGGAGTATTTTTGGGAAGACTTTGACGAAGAAAATGATCAGGAGTCAATAGATAATCATAGGAGATATGGTGGTCGGGGTAGAGAAGTTAGGTTTAGAGAAGCTAGGAACCGGGAAGATAATAATTTGGGTAGTATTAAGATGAAGATTCCTTTGTTTCAAGGGAAGAATGATCCGGAAGCCTATCTAGAATGGGAGAAGAAGGTAGAATTAGTATTTGATTGCCACCATTACTCTGAGGCTAAGAAGGTAAAACTTGCTGCCATTGAATTTTCTGATTATGCTATCATTTGGTGGGATCAATTGGTGTTGAATAGGAGAAGAAATAGGGAGCGTCCAATAGAGACGTGGGAGGATATGAAAACTGTGATGAGGAAGTGGTTCGTTCCAAGCTATTATTACCGAGAGTTGTACAACAAGTTGCAAAGTTTGAGGCAAGGTAATAGGAGTGTGGAAGAATATTATAAGGAGATGGAAGTAGCTATGATTCGAGCGAATGTAGAGGAAGATCGAGAGGCTACAATGGCTAGATTCTTAGTTGGGTTGAATCGGGAAATTGCCAATGCAGTGGAATTGCAACACTATGTTGAGTTGGAGGATATGGTACACATGGCTATTAAAATTGAGAATCAACTCAAGAGAAGGGGCAGCAGCACACGTCCAAGCCAAAATCCAAGCCAAAATTCCAATACATCCGCTTGGAAACCAAATAATTGGAAAAGAGATGAGAAGCAGCCTTTGGTGAAGCCAAAAACTGAGCAAAAACAAGAAGTGACCAGCCATGGAAATCAAGGTAAATCTGATTCTTCTACTTCTAAAAATCGTGACATTAAGTGTTTTAAATGCCAAGGCAGGGGACATATAGCAAGTCAATGTCCAAATAAGCGGGTTATGGTGATGCGAGACAATGGTGAGATTGAAACCGAAGATGAAGATGACAATGAATCTGTGCCACCATTGGAGGATGCCGATGATGAAGAGTACGCTGCCCAAGGGGATTTGTTAGTGGCAAGGAGAGCTCTAAATATGCAAGTTAAAGAAGATGATGAGGTGCAACGGGAGAACATTTTTCATACGAGATGTCATGTCAAAGATAAGGTGTGTAGTATGATCATCGATGGGGGGAGTTGCACTAACGTTGCTAGCACAACTTTGGTGGAGAAATTAGGGCTGCCAACAATCAAGCATCCACGGCCTTATAAATTGCAATGGCTCAATGATAGTGGAGAAGTAAGGGTGACTAAACAAGTAATAGTTCCTTTTCGTATTGGGAGATATGAAGATGAAGTTTTGAGTGATGTGGTTCCGATGCAAGCTGGACACTTGTTGTTAGGGAGGCCATGGCAATTTGATCGACGTGTTAAGCATGATGGTTTCACAAATAAATACTCGTTCGTGCTTAATCAAAGGACAATCACCTTAGTGCCTTTGACACCGAAGCAAGTTTATGAAGATCAAGTGAGGTTGCAAAGGGAGAGTGATCAAAAGAAAGAGAGTGAACAAAAGAAAAGGAGTGAGAAAAATGAGAGGGAAAAAGAAAAGAAAAATGCAGCCATTGAGGGAAAATTAGAGGGAAACCAAAAAAAGAATTTTTATGCAAAAGCGAGTGAGATCAAACGAGCGTTGTTTTCAAATCAGCCTATGATTGTACTTTTGTACAAAGAGGCATTTTTAAACACTAACCAAATTGACTCATCTTTGCCTAGTTCTGTTGTTTCTCTTTTGCAGGAGTTTGGTGATATCTTTCCCGAGGAGGTTCCACATGGTTTACCCCCTATTCGAGGGATTGAACATCAAATTGATTTCGTGCCCGGTGCTACCATTCCAAACCGACCAGCCTATAGAAGCAATCCTGAGGAGACAAAGGAGCTACAAAAGCAGGTTAGTGAGTTGATGGAAAAGGGGTACGTAAGAGAAAGTATGAGTCCATGCGCCGTTCCGGTGATTTTGGTTCCTAAGAAGGATGGGACGTGGAGAATGTGCGTTGATTGCCGAGCCGTCAACAACATAACGGTAAAGTATCGACACCCTATTCCTCGCTTAGATGATATGTTAGATGAGTTGCATGGTTCTTGTATATTTTCTAAGATTGATTTGAAAAGTGGGTATCATCAAATTAGAATGAAAGAAGGTGATGAATGGAAAACTGCATTTAAAACAAAATATGGGTTGTATGAATGGTTAGTTATGCCTTTTGGATTAACTAATGCTCCTAGTACTTTTATGAGATTGATGAACCATGTTTTGCGTGCTTTCATTGGAAAATTTGTAGTTGTTTATTTTGATGATATCCTGATTTATAGCAAAAACTTGGAAGAGCATTTGAAGCATTTAAAACTTGTGTTAGATGTGCTTAGAAATGAAAAGTTGTTTGCTAACCTAAAGAAGTGCACTTTTTGCACCGATAAGCTTGTGTTTCTTGGTTTTGTTGTGTGTGCACAAGGAATACAGGTTGATGAAGAAAAGATTCGTGCTATCCAAGAATGGCCAAGCCCATCTAGTGTAAGTAATGTGCGAAGTTTTCATGGACTTGCTAGTTTTTACAGGAGGTTCGTGAAAGACTTCAGTAATATAGCTGCACCGATAACCGAAGTCATCAAGAAAAATAGTGGGTTCAAATGGGGGGAAGAGCAAGAGAAGGCATTTCAATTACTCAAGGAGAAGTTAACTCATGCACCTTTACTTGCTTTACCTAACTTTACAAAAACTTTTGAAATTGAATGTGATGCTTCAGGTTTAGGTATTGGCGCCGTGCTTATGCAAGAAGGGAGACCGATTGCATATTAAAGTGAGAAGTTAAGTGGGGCTGCCTTGAACTATCCCACGTATGACAAAGAGATGTATGCATTGGTTCGAGCTTTGGAGACATGGCAGCATTATTTGTGGCCTAAAGAGTTTGTGATTCACACCGATCATGAGTCTTTAAAGCACCTTAAAGTCCAACACAAGCTGAACAAGAGGCATGCACGATGGGTTGAATTCATTGAGACGTTTCCATACGTCATTCGATATAAACAAGGTAAGGAGAACATCGTTGCCGATGCACTTTCTCGAAGGTACATTCTAATCTCCACTCTTGATGCTAAGATTCTTGGTTTTGAGCATATTAAAGAATTATATCCTTTAGACCTAGATTTTAGTGAAGAGTTTGAATCTTGTGCAAAAATTGCCCATAATAAATTCTATAGGCATGAGGGGTTTTTATTTCGAGAAAATAAATTGTGCATTCCAAATTGTTCTGTGAGAGAGTTGCTTGTGAGGGAGTCACATGGGGGAGGGTTAATGGGACATTTTGGGGTAGTTAAAACATTAGCCGTTTTGCAAGAACACTTCTATTGGCCACGCATGAAACAAGATGTTGAGAGGATTTGTGGTAGATGTGTCACATGTAGGCGAGCGAAATCTAGAGTACAACCCCATGGCTTATACACACCGCTTCCAATTCCTAGTGAACCATGGATTGATATTTCAATGGATTTTGTGTTAGGTTTACCTAGGACTAAACACGGTCGAGACTCAATTTTTGTGGTTGTGGATAGATTTTCCAAGATGGCACATTTTATTCCATGTCACAAAACTGATGATGCTTCACATGTTGCAGATTTGTTCTTTAAGGAGATTGTGAGATTACATGGTATGCCTAGAACCATTGTTTCAGATAGAGATGTTAAGTTCTTGAGTTACTTTTGGAAGACCTTGTGGTGTAAGTTGGGGACTAAGTTATTATTTTCTACTACTTGTCATCCACAAACTGATGGTCAAACCGAAGTAGTAAATAGGACTTTATCTACTTTGTTAAGGGCTATTATTAAAAAGAACATCAAAGCATGGGAAGAATGTTTACCACATGTTGAGTTTGCTTATAATCGTACTATCCATTCTGCTACTAAATTTTCACCCTTTGAAATTGTGTATGGTTTTAATCCTTTAACTCCTTTGGATTTATCTCCTTTACCTGTTACTGAGCATGTTAATTTAGATGGCAAAAAGAAAGCAGATTTTGTTAAGCAGATTCATGAGAAAGCAAGGCTCAATATTGAGCGAAGAACGGAGCAATATGCGACGCAAGCTAACAAAGGGCGACGTAATATCATCTTTGAACCCGGAGATTGGGTTTGGGTACACATGCGAAAAGAAAGATTTCCTGCACAGAGGCGTTCTAAATTGCTTCCCCGAGGCGATGGTCCTTTTCAAGTTCTTGAGCGCATCAATGATAATGCCTACAAGCTAGAGTTGCCTGGTGAGTATAATGTTAGTACTACTTTTAATGTTGCTGATTTATCTCCTTTTGATGTAGGTGATGATTTGAGGACAAATCCTTTTCAAGAGGAGGGGAATGATGAGAACATGGCGGCTAGCACAAGGTGGAATGCGGACCCGAACCACGTGCCAATTGGTCCGGTTACAAGGGCGCGAGCAAAGCGGTTCAAGGACAATCTCAATGGGCTGGTTCAACAAATTTGGGTTGAGACTAATTTGAGTGGCCCAAAGGAGGATACTAGTGATCCACAAGGCTGGGTGTCCATGATTCAAGCTCTAGAATAAATTATAGGCTTGCATGCCAACTTAAGAACTTTTTCATATTTGTTAGTTTGTTTTTTATTTTAGTTTTGGAGTGAATTATATTGGGCTATAATATTCCGTAGGTTTAAAAGGGCCCAACTTTAAGGCTCAGCTATTTTAACAGTTTTAGGGTTTGTAATATTCAGTTTTGATCATTAATAATATTGTGAGAGTTTTCTCTTTGGTTCTTTGAAGAACTATTCGAACTTATCAGATTTACTCTGTGGCGTTCATACCTTGACTTATCAATCGAGTTTTCCATCCTTGATTGTGGCGTCTTCATCCTTTATACCAAGGTTCGCATCTGTTATAGGTGTTGGGTCGCGGTTTCCATTGAATCTGATAGTAGAACGGTCCGAGACATTAATCGTGTTACGGGTTTCGTCACATTATTGGCGGGGTTCGTATCACCTCATCAATTTAAATCCTGGGCAGCTTTAGTCACTCCACAAAGCTCTCTAGGGTTCAAGCTCAAGTTTATTAAACCAAAAGCAGACCCACGAAAACAACATCTAAGTATACCCAAAGAAGTTTTTGTGGAAGGTAGTTTTGCCTGGCAAAACACCTTGGTAGGCTATTTTTTAGGGAAGAAGTTACCTTACTCTTTTGTTAAGAATGCAACTTCCAGGTTATGGGGGAAACAAGGCCTGCATGACAACCATTGGCATTGGGTTAAAGGATGTGATTGGAATATCATCCTTCAATTGGGTTAAAGGATGTGATTGGAATATCTACTATAACTTTTCAAACTTCTCCATATCTCCAATCTTTCTCTCTTTTTTTTTTAATATTTTTTTCTTTCCCACACTCTTCTTTTTATTATTATTTTTTTCTTTTTTTTTTGTAACAACCATTGGCATTTTTTTCTTTTATTTTTTTTTCATGCTTTTCTTTTTCTTTGCCAACTTTCCCTTATTCACACAACCAAACTTCTTGTCAAGATGATACATCCCAATCACTCCTAGGTAGAGAAATGAAGCTCAAACTTGTATTTTGGAGTTAGGCTTAGATTTAAGGATTGTGAAGACAAGGCGATTATGATAAGGCTCAAAAGGTGAAATAAAGGAATATCATTGAGGTAGGCCCAGGCTTTATTATGCGTGTATGGTCAAAAGATGGCCTAAATCATCTTCTACGTTAATAGGATTATTCATTTCAGTAAATTCAAGAGCTCTAAATTTGGTAAATCCTGAATGTTCTCTTCTAGTGATCAGTGGAAATGAAGAAGAAAAATGAGACTTACAACGAGTGAATACGCTTTTCAAAAAGTAAGAGTAATTTTATAAAACCCTCAAAAACAAAGAATGGCACAAAAGCTCACTTGGGTTATTAGTTTCCACTACAGTCTCTCAAGACACCTAAATTATGCTTACTAATCCATTTTAGCTAAGTATAAGGTTGTCTCAACGTGCTCAAAGTTGTTTGAAGATTAAAAAGCATAAAACATACTATGACTAAGATAGTAAACAAACTATCATTGTGTATCACATACTAATAACATACAGAAAATAACACTACTGCATCATAACTAACTACATTAACTAATAGAGAAATACAAGAACCATTTTATTATCTTTAAAAATAAAATTTTAAATTTTAAAATTTTTGAAAATTTTAATTTACTGAGTCTTGTGCTAAGAGGTATATTGACACTAAAGCATAAAAAAGAAAGAACCGAGGCATGCAATGACTCACTCCCTCCCCCCCCCCCCCCCCCCCCAACTAAAACTAAACATTGTCCCCAATGTTCTAAACTAAGCACATGGACATGTAAAGTAAAGCGAGAGAAGGAAGGATGTTACCTCTAGACGTTAATATCCAGATTATTTTTTTGTTATTTTCTTTTATTTCTTTGTTATAACTACCTACAAAATCATTAGTAGCAACAAGGAAAAATACAGAATATAATACAACTACTCAGTAAATAACCTCGGTTAATCAAGATTTTATCATAAAGTAATAACCGAAATTTTTGAGGATCTTCCCAATAAAATAATTTAATAGTGAAAAGAATGTAGGGATCCTCATAAATATGCAACTCCCCCCCAACTAATGTCAGGCTCAAGGTCAGAGGAGATGATGCAAAACCTATGGCTTCCAAAGTTATTGGGGACAGTTATAAGAGGTATACCACACTTTTTAGGAATTATATGCAAGAAACGATCTTTGGTGTTTGTATTTCCTATAACAGCCTCTATTTTAATACAAGGAGGTGGCCACGGTTCGATAAAAGGGACAGGGTCTAAGTAATATTCTAATTTAGCTTTATTACCCTCCTCTTGTTTTAGAACACAAGCTATAGAAATATGATCATAAGAATTTAATTTTTGTTCTATGCACATGGTTTTGGACTAGACTTGGATAAAGCTATCTATTTGGGCCTCAATGTCATTACTACTCAAGAAGGTCAAGCAGTCTAGAAGATTACTAGCTTCTTGTTGAAGTTTAAGATCATTTAATGTGGGCCTAATTATTTCCAAGTCCTCTCTCAAAGAATTTTGAAAGTTAAAATTCTGTGAAGAACATGTTCTAGAATCCTTACCACCCTCTTCCACAACACATTCATTTTGTTTAATATTGGGGTACACATGACTTTCACACTCGAGATAAGAGCTTTGACTAATAGAGAGGATAGGTGATGGGCAGAGGTGACACCACCTCTTCGGTCGGAAAAGGTGAGGTTTCATGAATATCACATGAATCTAAATCGAATTTAGAATTTTCAATAACGTCCTCCCTGGGGTCACTATCAAAGGTAGGGGGGTAGAGTCAGCAAGGGACTCATCCTTTCCTAATTGCATGTAGTCACCTAAACTCTCATCATCTTTTAAAACCTTATTCTCATCCGTGTAACTCTCCTCACTATATATGTCATCTATTGAGGTTCTCTGGACAAAGGATTTGTGCAATTTTATCCAGGCGGTGGAGGAGTGGATGTCTGGGGTTGTATATTGAGGAGAAGATAGTTCTACAACTTCATTGTCAATGGTTTGGTTTTGGAGTTCATATTGGGTTGTCACTTTCCCGAGTGAGTTATTAATCTCATTCGGTATGAACCCATCATTGTCCTCTAATTCCATTCCATTATTAGTGTCCTGAAATTTAGGTTGTAGTGTTGAAGGATTGGTATAGTCTTCTAAAGGTTGGCTAGCATATGCTTGTTGATAGCTAGTTTCTAATTTATCAAGTGCATTATCTAGCCTTTTCATTTCACTAAGCAGCAATTTTAACATACCCTTATCCTCAACTTGGTTATTCTCCTCATTATTACCATATGAAATTTTGCCCCATTGTTGTTGGTAGTAATTCCCATCCCATTGTATTTGTGGACAAGACTCGCCAAAGGGAAAGTCTTGGTGCATTTGGTAATCGTGGGAGCTACTACTATATCCTACATTATTGTTTTGGTTATATCCCCATTGCGATTGATAGAACTCTTCATGTGGAGGTTCTTGATACGTTTGATAATACGGGGGACTACCACTATCATTTCCCCATTGTGATGGTTGGTAGCACTCAGGTTGATAATGCACGTCATATGTGGGTGCTTGCCAACTTGGGGGATAGTTTTCATTACCTAATGTGTACCTATTGTTGGCGTTTGTGTTTGTGTTGTATGGAGGGTAATATGGATAAGACATATATTCACCCAAAAAATTTTAAACAAAAGAAATTTTTATTTATTTTTATTTTTTTATCTTGTGAGAGAAAAAGTCCAAAAGTTTTATTTAATTATCATTTATTATTTAATTTAATTTTTTTTATTTTTATTTTTTAGTATTTTTTTGAAAAGTAAGAAAAATTGTAAATAACTTAGTAAAATCCTAACTTAGTTGCCTTCCCCGGCAACGGCGCCAAAAACTTGACACGCCTAAGAATGTGTGCTCTTGTGTAGCACCCAAGTGTAGGTGATCGTGCAAGTAATATAGTACTGGAAGTCCAGGTCGATTCCACAAGGAAGGAATAGGGAGAATGTCTACTAAGTTATAACTTAAAGAAAAGGAAAAAGATGAATGTACGGGTGGAGGTTCTAACGAATCCTAATTAATTAAATTAAACTAAATAACAAACTAAAGTATAAAGAAACATAACTAATTAAGCAGATGAACTAAAGGTGTTGGAAACACGTGAATCCATATTGATCCTAACCATCTACCATGCTTACTCATTAATGCTCTATGGAGTTCACTCTTCAGCATTCCGTATTTTTCTGAATATATAGAATCAATAGCCCTTTCATGACCGGGACTACATCATCACAATTGATTTAAAATACTTGGAAGACGGTTTAAAACAATGGTTATTACTTGCACTCTAAATGGTGTTAGCATTCAAAGTGGTTTTCAAAAGTTATTGAAGAAAATAGCCTTAAGGCTTTAAGTTCTAAAAACTATTGTAACAAACTGAGCTTATAGGGACAATTTGATGACAGATTTCTAAAACAGATCCTAAAGCATGTGTCTTATGCCATAAAGCTATGGAAAACCATAACCACTTATTCTTTGATTGCTCATTCTCCTCTTTTGTTTGGCAGGGTATCTTGCAAAATTCTGGAGATCCCCAACCCAGCCTTAAATTGGAACTCACTGGTTGAATGGGCAGCTAGAATATGGAAGCAGAAAGTCCCTCTCCATATAATAACAAAATTCTGTTTTGGGATGGCGGTCTATAGCATATGGAGGGAAACAAATGCTCGAACGTTCAAAGCCGAAACAAAGACGAAGGAAAGGATTCTCCTTGAGATTATCCAACAGATTTCTATCCAGATTCAAATGAAGTGGCGAAATAACCCCATCTTACCTAGACGAATAGCTAGGTGGAGATAATCAGTGTTTTGGAGTTTGTTTTTGGTTTTGACTGCCTTTGCTGTTTCCTGGTCTTGGCAATGTTATGTTTTGTTTGGTGATTCCTCACCTTGATCTTTGATGTTGGAGTTCTATGCTCCTTGGTGCATCTTCCTGATGCTTTTGATCTCTTTGCATATCCTGGGGTATGCCCCTTGTTTTTGTACAGTGCCGTTTGGCTTTTGTTTTCTTAATGTACCTTTTCCCGAAAAAAAAAGATTTCTAAAACAGAAAGTCTTGGAATTCTTAAAAGAATCATCTCAGGAAATTAGCAAGTTCGATCGATCGAAGCGCTCTCGATCGATCGGACATCATCATCCTTCAATCGATCGAAATGTCTTCGATCGCTTGACTATGGCTTTGGCTCGATCGATCGGTTCGATCGATCGAGGTATTTTTTCGATCGATCGAGCCCAAGGTTTCTACATCATACATGGCAGAGGCTAAGAATAATGTTTCATCACATATTCCCAACGTCTAAACTACGGAAACATGAATAAATTAATACAGAAACAGTAACCTAAAGTAATCATAGCATATAAACTAATAACAATCAAATACCAAGGATTGAAAAGAAAAACTTGGATACAATCTGAAATAAACTCGAAATAAACATGAAATCCACTTGAATCTTCAATAATCTTCAATATATTAATGAAAAAGAGGAAGAAAAAGATGAATCTAACCTAATCTACTCCTAATCTAACCCTAAAACTACCCTAAACTGCTGTTTTTCTGCATTCTGGAGCGTTCTCCCCTCGTCTGGCGTCAAAATGACTTATATATAGGGTTCCTGCAGAGTTTACGCAACTTTTGGATGAAAATAAAGCTCGATCGATCGAACTCTCAATCGATTGAACTCTGTTCAAGGGCTTGAACTCCTCTGATTTTGACAGCTCTACGCACCGATGGGAGAATAGCCATAACTTTTCACTCAGACCTCGGATTGACCTCCCGTTTGCGGCCTCGCGACTGTAACTCAAAGATCTACATTTCATATCTCTAGAAAAATCTTCCAAATCTGAAGTCCTCATTGTCAAAATTGGCGTTTTCTCAGCTACTTCTGTTGTTCTCTTCACCAGAATCACTTTCTTTAGCTCCAATTCATTGATTTACATTCTAATACCTATTAAACAACGCATAAACATATGTTTTAGTATTAACACAATAAAAAGAACATTGTTATTAGAATGCACCTAAATGTAGGGATGTTGGGGATAAAAGTATGCATAAAGGACCATGTAATACGCTATGAATATGCACTTTTCACCTCAAATCACCTAGATTGCATCCTCTATCCTTGTCCGCACGTCAAAGACTTCGGTGAAAGTGTTGATCGATTGGAACCTCATCTTTTCCTGGTAGAGAGGTTAAAGATTCTTTATTAACATCCGGATTTGTTCTTTCTTATATGGCCTTTGTACCATTTTGGCTACCTTTCCCCTCCATCGACTCAAGTATTTAGCGAATGATTCCTTGTTCCCTTGCCTGGTGGTTTCTAAATCCTGGACTGTGACATCCATGTCTTGATTTTACTCGTACTGTGCTACAAATGATTTAACCACCTCTTCCCAGACCCTAGTCTTGCTTGGTTCGAGTATGAGATACCAGGCCAAGGCGGCCCCCCGTTAAGGATTGCTGAAATAAAACGGCCATCATGGCGGTGCTCAATCCACTAGGCTGGAAAGCTCTGATACACATCCTTACATGGCTGCCTGGTCCATCAAATTTGTCAAAGTAGGCATTTTAAACCCAAAAGGCAGTGTCTCGTGGACCCCATCGTATAACCCTTCTAGTTCCAGTAAATAGGTATCAACTCCCTGAGCCTTACGTACCACTCTCTCAAGCTTCTCGACTTTCTCGGCCATTACCCTTTCTTTCTTAGTCTTTTCTCTGTCAGCTCGTAGTACTTCAACCCTCTGTGCCTCCTGATCATCAAACCAGTCTTCTTCTCTTGCCGCTGGAGGGGGTGGGTTGACAACTTGTGGATTTACAGGCAGCGGCTGGCGAGTCATCGCTTCTATCATGTTCATCATACAGATCATATTCTCAGCTTGTCATCTCATATGCTCTTCCTTCCTTTCTACTATTGCCCTCAATTCTGCCACTTCCTCGACGTTCCCTTCTTGTGCCATTTGAGTGTTACTTTCTCTCCTTACTACCCCTAAACTAAACAATGCCCGAGCCAGATGCTATTTTTGCCCTACAAAAGAATTTTCATTTTATCATTTTCTTTTCCTTCACCATTATCCTTTTAATTTATATTTGATTGTATTTGGTTGCAAATACTTGGTAAAACATTTATGAATGGTTCATATGTCACACAGATGCAAGCATGTGTGTGTGTGCCTAATCGATATGAAAAAGGAAGGAAAATCCTAAATCTAACACATAAAACACACAAGCACATAAAACCCTCGCCCATGTCAAGTGTGTGAACTTCTCCTTTCATTGTGATCCTTGCTACCTTTTTTCACAGTTGTATTCTTTTTATGGAAAACATTTCTCTAGATGATGGGATTTCTCAAATCCTCAAGTGAACCCAAAATCAGAATTCTGGTAAGCGAAACCAGAGATTCTAGGTTCGCTCCCCAGTGGAGTCGCCATATTGTGGATACCGGCATTTGGGCCCAGTTTTAAAACAAATTTTTAAAACAAATACAAAGAGTCGCCAATTAAATTTTTAAAGGAAAAATTATAAAAGCAAACTAGCCCACTTGGTCTTATCCTCGGAGACATTGCAATGGGGAGAGGGTATAGGCTTATCCACCGAATCAGCACATGGGGAGGTAATCAACGAACCCACAATATTATCAAATGTTAAACCACAATGATCCACGTGGGCAACTGAAGGGGAACCAACATGAGTATGGACAGCCAAGGAAGGAATGCCATCATTTCTAGCTCCAGCAGCCACAAAATGGGGATAAGCAAGCGGTGGAATAGCACCAGGGCGAGGATGAATAGCAGCATTATGGGGCCTGAAAGACCCGTTCGAAGGGGGGTCCATAGCAATGATGTGGTCTTTGTCTGAAGCATTAAATGTTGAAGGACTGTTTGGAGCAAAAGCAATGGCTAGGCCAGCCACCCCAGAAGTTTGCGTAACAGCACCAGTCTTCACCAAATCTTCTGTGGGCTCCACATGTTGACTATTGCAATGAGCATTCAAATTGTTACAAGCTGCTATTAAAGGATAACCATGCATTAATGGAGAACTAGAATTTCCTTTAGGCACTGACACACTAACCAAAGCAACATTAGCTTCCTTAGTTAAGATCCCATGTGAGTAGGACCCACGCTTTAAGTTTGTTTCACTTTTCCCACAAGCATCAACATGATCAAAAGGAGAACCAACTTGAGGCACGAGACCAAAAACGCATTTAATCAGGATGGGTTAGAGAGAGAAGCTCATACTTCTCTCTAGATTTTGAGTGTCCTTCTCGTTTGTCTTTCTTTGATCTTCTGATGGGTAAGAAAGGGAGGAATCCTGGTTCTTCCCCCTCTCCTTCTAATCTCAATAAGTCTAAGCAACAATCTGTTTCAAGTTCAAGGCTAAATGATTTTTCTTCTAAGGATTCAAACCTTCAATCTAAGAAAAATTCCCCTTCTACTCCTTTGAGACCCTCTAGTGATTCACATGGTGAACACTCTGTTAATGTTCCATCTACTACTAGAGTCTCCTCTGTTTTGGGTTTTATTACCCCTGATCTGGAGAGTAAATACTCTCTTAAAGGAGATGGTTCAGTACTACTAAAGAATGGATCTCAATCTGGTGGTGTCATCTCTGAAGGGAAGGTCCAGGTCCTCAATGTTGCCAAACCTGTTTTTGAGGCTAAACCAACACTGGCTCTTTCCCCAGAGGATCCCTATGCTTTGGCTACTGCCAAGGGTTATACTGATGATGAACTTGAGATTCAAGAAGATTGGGAGGCTGTTTCTCCAGCTCAGAGTGGTTGTGTTAAATTACATGACGAGTGGGAGAATGCCTCTTCAACTCAAGGTGCTAGTGAGGGTTGTAACCCAGAGGAAGGAATTGCTTTTAAGTCTCACCAAGACTCTACTGAGGTTCTTAAGAGAAAAATGAAGATTGCTAGGGAGGAAGTGGCCCATGCTCCTAGTCTCTTACACTCTAAGTCCAGCAATAACTTTATCATTTCAAATCCTTCCCGGACTGAAATATATTCTATTAATGATGAAGGTATTCAGGAAGTTCATTGTCAAACTCAACCAGTTCTTTCGGAAAAAGATAATATTGGAATTGGGTTTGATCCAAAAAGTGCCACAATTTCTCAATCCACTTTGTTTGCTGAGAGTAAGATCCACGCGCCTACGCAAGGTAAACCCAACGGTAACATTGAGATCCAAAAATCGCATAAAGCTGGCAATGCCCATGTGCTCACTAGTAGCTTTCCCGGGATTCCCGGCCCCATGTATGCCCACACGCAATGCCCTTTGACCACTATTGCTGATATTTGCAATGTTAGGGGTAACTTGGTCCAAGCAACTACTGAAATTACCGCTAATATGCTAGGCAATGCACCATTACCCGCCGGTCATATGAATGACAAATTAGTTGGTTCCCATTTGACCACTAAAGTGCTACAAAGCAATGATGACAAGCAAGTGGAAGGTGAAGCTTTTGCCCGAAAATCAGGAGCCATGTCCCCTAATGGTTCAAATAATATTTTAAAGGCAACACTTGTGAATGACCCGGGCCCACAAATTGACTTCCAAGGCTCCCATGCGTCCTCTTGTAGATCTAGTCATTTGAGAGTTACAGATTGTGATTTACAAGGCCTTTCTAGTGGGTCCCCAAAGGAGACAACTCATGTTAGTGATCAATGCTCAACACATGGGCTCCTTCATTCTATATCCTTGTCTGAAATTAAGGCCAGGCAGTGTGCTAGTAATGATACCCGGTCTTTGCCCAATGGTCTTCCACACAGTCCGGTCTTGAAGTGTGACCAAAAACCACCTAACCCACTCCCTAATTGGGCAAATCTTTTGAAAACTAAGGCTAATCCCGGGTTTAAGCTTAATTATTTTAAGCCGCAGACTGCCCCTGATGACAATACCTTCATTCTCCCTAGTTCAGTTGCTACTGAAGGAAGTAAAGCATGGGATAACACTGTGGATATTTTTATTTCAAATTTAACAGCAAGGATGAAAGTGAAGCTGTATTGGAGGGAGGCCCATGGCACATAGCAGGTCAACCTATCTTGCTCAAGAAGTGGCATACTAGCCTCAGACTCACCAAGGAAGCCCCATCTACTGTCCCCATTTGGGTTCATATCTACAACATTCCCTTGGAGTATTGGAATGCTGATGGGTTGAGCCATATTGCAAGCATAATTAGAAAGCCTTTACATGTTGACAATTTGACAGTCACATGTAGAAGAATTTCGTATGCTAGGATTTGTATAGAAGTGAATGCAGAAAGAGAACTCATGAAATATTTTGATATTCAGGTTGTTGATCCATTCAGTGGGGAGTTGGAACAAATCACACTCAATGTTGAATATCAATGGACCCCTATTTTGTGCACTAATTGTAAGAAGTTTGGGCACAACTGTATCAAAACCTCTGCTGGTCACAAAAATCCTCAACAAGCCCTCACTAACTCTAAATCTCAGGGTGAAGGGGTTTGGATGGTCCAAGGTAAAGGGAAGAAAGTTCATGCTGAAGCTCTATCCACTGATGTGTCCACTTCTGGAACCAGTGAGGAAGGTTTGCCTAGACTGGATGTTGTCACTGTGCAGGTAGAGGGTCAAGAATCTCAGGTGGTTGCTCCTCTTCTGAACCCAGGGATTACCTTGAGTACATCTATATCTGTTGCCAAGAATGTCCCTCAACAGAATCAATTTTCTGGATTGGAAGGACTTAATGATGATGATCTTGAGCTTCACCCCAAGTTGAAGGACACTACTGATATGGAACAGCATATGTCTGGATTAAATGACCAAGATAAGTCAAGGCCTCAATGTATCTTGGAACATACTGCTCCCTCTCCCTTGCCTCTGCAACCATAAGATCAGCAAAAGAATAATAGTGCTACTAGTTCTACAAGGCACAACCAATAGATTGTCAAGCCACCTACGGAGAGCAGACCCAAGGACAATGTTTCTCATACCTTTGGTAAGTCTGAAATTCAGAAGAAATCTTCAGCAGATTTCCCAGGTCAGGTCTCCACACCCCCCCAAAGTCTTTAATGTTAATTAGTTGTTGGAATATTCGAGGTCTGAATATGGCCTCTAAGCAATCTGAGGTTGCTAAGTTCATCCATGACAACAATATTGATGTATTAAGTATTGTTGAAACTAAAGTTACTCTTTTTTTTTTTTTCGAAAAATGGTAAATAAATTCCAAAAAGCATGTACAAATATACAAGGGTCATACCCCAGGAAAGAAAACAAAAACACAAACAAGAGGGCTGCAGCCAAGCACCACAAAAAAAAGAGGCCAGAGCCAGAGCCTGGATAGCCTTACAAATCTAGATCAGAACCCAACTCAGAAGGAAAACCAAAACAAGACAATCAGTCCAAGAAAAAAACTGAGAAACTAAAAAAAACCAAATCTCTAAGTAACTCCAGTTTTTGGCATAGAGATCAAGGAAGGGGTGATGTTTCCATCGGGCTCTTATTTGCAAGGTGATTTGAGAAATTAATGTTTGCAGCAGCTGTTCTTTAGAAGTAGCAAAGCCTTTAAAGGTCCTAGTATTTCTTTCCTTCCATATACCATAAACAGCTACCCCAAGGCAGATAATTGGGATAGCTTGTTGAATCTTCTTCCCCTTCCAATGTTGCGCCATCCACTGAACAGTGGCATCCCAGTCTGACCTATTCCATCTTAACTCACACCTTTGCATCAAACCCTGCCAGATAAAGGAAGCATAAAAACATTCAAAAAATAAGTGATTATGTGATTCCATTTGGCAATGGCAAAACACACAAGCAAGAGGCCCAGGAGTAAAGGCATAGATCCTGTCATGAGTTGCCAGTCTATTCTGAACTGCAATCCAAAGAACAAAGTTCTGCCTCGGAGTGCATCCAGAGAACCAAACAATTTCGTACTAAGAGGCCACAGGAGCAACATCGCGAAAATGGTCCCAAATGTGTGCAAACTTATAGGCCCCAGAGGGAGAAATAGACCAAGAGACACTATCTGACATTCCATTAGGCTTATATCTGACATTCCATTAGGCTTATACATATTAGATAAAATGTTTCGAACTTCATTCAATCCGATGGAGTTAGAAGCGGGCCAAATCCAGTCATTATTACTTATAATGGCTTCAACTTTAGATTTCAAATGAATGGCCGCATCATAAGCAATTCGAATAGTATATTTCTCAACCAACGGACCAATAGGGAGCCAGTTATCAAACCAAAGGGACGTATGTTTTCCATCACCAATCTTATGGGTTAGGATGGGTCTAACAAGTTCCCTTAGACTTAATAGCTTTTTCCAATACCAAGAACATTGATTGGGCGCTTTGATCTCCCAAAAGCTCTTTGTTTTAATCATGTACAACTGAACCCAAGCTTTCCATAAAGAATTATTATTAGGGTCAAGAAGGTTACTGATGTGCTTTAAATTCAGTAGGGTATTGGTGAGATAGACATCTTTAAACCCCAAACCACCTTCTTTTTTTGGTTTGCAAACCTTAGCCCATGCAACTTTGGCCCCGTGTCCGGCTTCTGTGGAACCAGTCCAAAGAAATCTCATTAAGGCTTGATCCACCTGCTTAAGAACACCTTTTGGGAGAATAAACATCCCTGACCAATAATATTGAATACCCACCAATACAGATTGGATAAGTTGAACCCTACCTACATAAGATAAGAATTTACCCGGCGCCTCCAGGCCTCGGGGGATTAGTCGAGGTGCGCGCAAGCTGGCCCGGACACCCCTGATTACCAAAAAAAAAAAAAAAAAAAGAAAAAAAAAAGATAAGAATTTAGATTTCCAGGAAGTAACTCTAGAACATATTTTATTAACCAGATCTTCACAGTGACTTTTTTTCATTTTAGTAGTGATCAGAGGAACTCCAAGATATCGCATAGGAAGGGATCCTTTGGTAAATTGGAGTTCGCTCAGAATATCATTAGCAACATGATCTTCAACACTAGAGAAAAAGACACAACTTTTAGCATCATTAGCTTGAAGACCAGACCAGTCATAAAATTGATTTAAAGTTTGTCGAACTATTTTAGCAGAATCAATATCACCGTTCAATAAAATAATTAAGTCATCAGCAAAACAAAGGTGGGATATCTTTAATTTATCACATTTCCAATGGTATTTAAATTCACCATTTTGAATATTGTGTTGGAGAAGTTGGCTAAGAGCATCCATAATAAGCACAAAGAGATAAGGAGAAATAGGATCTCCTTGTCTGAGGCCTCTAGCACCATCAAAATATCCCACAGATTCCCCATTAAAGTTGATGGAGAATCTAGGGGAAGTAACACAGGCAGTGATCCATTTTTTTTATTTTAGGAGGAAATCCCATAATATCAAGAAGATCAAATAAGAATTTCCAACTAACACTATCATATGCCTTCATAAGGTCAACCTTGGTAGCAACTCTAGGTTTCCCCCCAGTTTTGTGATAGTCTCTAAGAAGGTCCTGAGCGAGAAGGACATTATCGCTAATTTTCCTTCCCTTAACAAAAGCTGACTGGGCTTGATCAATAATCGTAGGAAGGAAAGATTGGAGTCTATTAGCAATGATTTTAGATATACATTTGTAAATGGTATTACAGCAAGAAATCGGTCTAAAATCTCCCATCTTAGAGGGATTTGGCACTTTAGGTATCAGGGCTATGATGGTAGCATTAGATTCTCTTAACATTTCACCTGAAATAAAAAATTCTTGAATAGCTTCAATAACAGTAGATCCAACAGTCTCCCAAGAATTTTTGAAGAAAAAAGCATTAAAGCCATCTGGCCCAGGGGCCTTGTTGTCATGCATGCTAAAGAGAGTGTTTTTTATCTCATCAGAATTAGGAATCTTATCTAGGTCCTCCAAATAAGACTCAGGTATCCTTTTATGGATGACCCTTCTCAGAGCTTCAACCCCAGGGTATTGGTTATTAGCCGTAGAGCCCAGTAAATCTTCGAAATACCTAACTGCCTCCAATTTAGCATCCTCGGTATTGCAAGTAAAGGTGCCATCGGGGTTTTCAAGTTTGAAAATCCTTTTCCTATTTTTCCTACCTTTGATGTGTTGAAAAAAGTATTTTGAATTTTTGTCTCCTGCTTCTAACAATTGCACTCTAGACTTCTGCTTAAGAGTTTCTTCTTCCATCCAAATAGCTTTAAGGAAAGAAGACAAACAAAGTTTATGTTTGGAAATAAGAGCAGGGCAACAAGGATTTTTAAGAAGATCAGATTAAACCGATTTGAGGTCAACCCTCGCTTTATCAGCTAACAGCTTTTCTTTTCCCACAAAGCGTTTGCTAAGGAGTTTTAACTCATTTTTAACTAGTCTAAGTTTATGACAAACTTGATATTGATTAGTACCATTGACAGTATTATTCCAAGCATTAGAAACAGATAGGTTGTAAGAGTCAAGTTGGGTCCAGAAATTAAAGAATTTAAATGCTTTACCCTTCCTCTTCGCAGTTTTATCAAGAAAAAGGACAAGAGGGGAATGGTCAGAAATACCTGGCTCGTGGAAATGAACAACAGAGTCATTAAAATTGTCCAGCCAATTTTGGTTAACCAAAGCTCTATCCAATTTCCTTTGAGTATAGTCTGGTCTCCCATATCTATGATTACTCCAAGTAAAGAATTCTCCCAGATACCTCAGGTCAGTAAGACAAAGAGAATTAACCATATTTTGGAAATCAGTAATATCAGAGTTTAAACCAAAGTCTGGATCAGAAACTTCATAGGTGTTTAAAACCACATTAAAATCTCTGAGAAGAATGTGATTTATATTGGAGTTAAAATGGGACCTTAACTCCGTCCATAAATTTTGTCTTTCTTGGCCAGTATTAAAACCATAAATAAAAGAAGCCTCAAATTGAACACTAAAGTCATCATTAGCAATATTAACATGAATGACTTGGGAAGAAATCCTGAGGACAGTTAGGTTGATCTTGTCAGGGTTCCAACCCACCCAAATTCTCCCAACAGAATTTGGTGTGCTATTGGAGACAGAATGCCAGTCCTTAAAAATTATCTTTTTAATTTTCTCCTCATTAGGGTACCTAACCTTAGTTTCAATAAGGCCAAGGACATCAATATTGTTAGCATAAATAAACTTAGCAACCTCAGACTATTTAGAGGGCTGGTTGAGGCCCCTTATATTCCATGAACAGACAATCATTAGTTGCGTTTATGAGATTGTTTCCGTTTACCTGAAGAACCTCCTGTTTTATTCTTCTTTGAGTGGTGAATAATTGGATTTCCAGTAGGGATAGGAGACTTACCTGGATCTTTATAGGCAATAGGGGTGACATCTTCCTTATAAGAAATAGCAGAAAGAAGATACTCCTTATCCTTAACATGATCAGGGGCCTCAAGTTTGTCTAGACCTTTGTGAGTTGTATGTTGGGAATAGCTCCCTCCCTCATCGAAATGTTGAAGCTTTTCTTTGATTTGCTTTTCCCCAGTAGTAGGAGACATGGACTTGTGGTCTCTAATTTGTAAAGGATTAGAAGTATTGCCAATACTCAGCAATTTTTCTGAAATGGGCTTAGTAAGAGAATCGTGAGCTTGAGGTATTTCTCCATCCTCCAAGGAGATGGGGAGAGTACCAGGGACTTCATCTTCAATAATAGATTCTTGTAAGGAAGAGAACTGATTGCTCCTCATAATCACTGGTATTGGAAGGATTTTCGGAGTATGAAGAATACCTGAATTGAACCTAGAATTGTTTCCGGATGTAGTACTTGAAGTAATTTCTTCCAAATTGGAGGAACTAGCTTTAGCTTCCAACTTTTCAGATTGAACGAACTTTCCTTTATCTTTGGTTTTCTATGCTCCCTCAGTGTTGTTCTGGGTAATAGTAAGGGTATTCTGGATAGGAGGAGGAGCCTGAGGAATTTTAGCACAGTCATCCCGAATTTCTTACACTTAGCACATCTCATAGGAGTCCACTGGTATTCAATCGGAAGGTAAATTGGATCAATCTCACCGGTAATAGGATCTTCAAAATCAATCACAAGTTCTTTTAGGAGCTCTTGGTTGGCATTTAACTCAATGCAAATACGGGCATACGAGATTCTCCTGCCCTCTGCCGTAACTTTTGCCACATGCAAAGGCTTCCCGATGGCACTTGCAATGTGGCTAATACCCAACGGATTCCAAAGTTCAAGAGGAATGTTAGATATATGGACCCAAACTGGTATTGTGGAGATTGATTCTCTAGATAAAGTAAGACCAGATTGCCATTCTCTCAGAATAATAGGCTGCCCACTCACATGCCAAGGACCTCCTTCTAGGATGGCCAGACTCTCCTCCTCACTGTCAAATTTGAAGAAATAAAAACCTGAATCTGTTGCCACCATATCATGCATACCTTTTTTCCCCCAAAGTCTGGTAGTAGCATTCTTAACATATGAAAAGGGAATTCTTTTTCCAATGAAATAGCCTACCATCGTATTTTGCCAAGCATGACTACCTTCAATGAAAACCTCTTTGGGAATACTAAGATGTTGCCTTTTAGAAACATCCGGAGGTTTAATGTAGTTAAGTTTAAACCCAAGGGATCTTTGTTGAGTCACCAGAGAGGCCCATGATTTACTAACATTGGGACCCACCTTATTATCAGCAAGACATGGGGGTATAGGAGATGAAGTAGAGAAAGTTTCCTCAGTTGAATTTAAAGACCAATGGGTAGATGTGAGTTGGCACATTGATGAGAACATGGCAGCTAGCACAAGTTGGAATGCAGACCCGAACCACGTGCCAATTGGTCCGGTTACAAGGGCGCGAGCAAAGCGGTTCAAGGACAATCTCAATGGGCTGGTTCAACAAATTTGGGTTGAGACTAATCTGAGTGGCCCAAAGGAGGATACTAGTGATCCACAAGGCTGGGTGTCCATGATTCAAGCTCTAGAATAAATTATAGGCTTGCATGCCAACTTAGGGACTTTTTATATTCATTAGTTTCCTTTTATTTTAGTTTTGAGTTGAATTATATTGGACCATAATATTTCGTAGGCTTAAAAGGGCCCAACTTTAAGCCTCAGCTATTTAAACAGTTTTAGGGTTTGTAATATTCAGTTTTGATTATTAATAATATTGTGAGAGTTTTCTCTTTGGTTCTTTGAAGAACTATTCGAACTTATCAGATTTACTCTGTGGCGTTCATACCTGGACTTATCAATCGAGTTTTCCATCCTTGATTGTGGCGTTTTCATCCTTTATACCAAGGTTCGCATCTGTTATAGGTGTTGGGTCGCGGTTTCCATTGAATCTGACAGTAGAACGGTCCGAGAAATTAATCGTGTTACGGGTTTCGTCACATTATTGGCGGGGTTCGTATCAGTTGGTATCAGAGCCAGGTTCTAGTCTCAGGTTTATCATATCTTTTTCGTTTCTGTTCCTATTCGTTTCTTCTGGTTCTGTTCTTATTCGTTTTTGTTTCTGTTCGTTTTCTTATTCGTTCTCGTTTCTGAACCGTATAAAAAAAAAGGTGTTCGATTACGATCTGGAATTTTGTGTTTAGGGTTTGCGAATCTGATCTGTGATTTGCTCTTGTTACTTCGTGTTTGTTCATTCTCGTGATCGTTGTTATTGTGGTTTTTTTTTTCTTCTTGGAATTAGGGTTTCTGAATCAGATACGTGAACTGTGAAGTCTGCCTGATTATTCAAGAAAAAAAAATACAAAAAAAAAAAAAAAAAAAGAAAAGAAAAGAAAAGAAGAGAAGAGAAGAGATCTGTAGGGGAGGAAAAAAAAAACTCGGCTTAAAATTTTATTTTTGTTTTGTGATATTTGGGGTCTAAGGAGTCCGAATCTGACCTTACTCCATAGTGCGAAAAAAATTTTCCGAAAATTCCATTTTTTTGTGCTTTTGGAAACCTATCCATCCGCGTTCGTTTTTAGTCGTGCTTTCAGCGTCCAACTTTGATTGGTCTAGTTTGGGTATGGATTGTTACTGAGAAATTCTAGTCATTGTTTGAGCAGTTTCATAAGAACCGAGTGAGAATTACTACGAGTGGAAAAAGGCAAGAGTGGTGAGCACATAAGAGGGTAAAAGCCAAATTGATTTTCAGTTTAAACACGAGTGAACTTGAGTGATACATCCTAGTTGAGTGAAACACGTGAGCGAGAGTTGTGAGGTCCTGTATATTTTTTTTTATCTAATCTTTGTTTTGCAGCGAAATATGGCCCATAAAGACGAAATTAATGCCGGGGAGGTTTCGGGAGAGACTGATCAGAAACTACTATTGGAGGCATTAATGGGTGAAATGAGGAGGATATTGAGGACAGAGATGGAACAAGTTCATGAAGGGATAGATAGAGTAGAGAATGCACGTGTGGAGCAGCCACAAAACAATGCTCCTCATGGACGTAGAAGAGAGAGAGTTCAACCGAGGGGAGTGAGAGTTGAAGAAGAGGAGTATTTTTGGGGAGACTTTGACGAAGAAAATGATCAGGAGTCAATAGATAATCATAGGAGATATGGTGGTCGGGGTAGAGAAGTTAGGTTTAGAGAAGCTAGGAACCGGGAAGTTAATAATTTGGGTAGTATTAAGATGAAGATTCCTTCGTTTCAAGGGAAGAATGATCCGGAAGCCTATCTAGAATGGGAGAAGAAGGTAGAATTAGTATTTGATTGCCACCATTACTCTGAGGCTAAGAAGGTATGATGTGAACCCGTGGAATTGATATTCCTTGAACCCACGATCAGATTGTAATTCACCCAAGAAAGCCAACAATCAAGTCACAGGGATGATCTAGACCCGTTGAAATCCTGTTTCAAGAACCCAGATTTGGTGAACGCCACAAAGGAAATGCCTTTGATAAGTTCGAATTGTTCAATCAAGAACAAGCAGAGAAAACTGAATAGCTCCCCAGAAAATAAATTTCATTAACGTTCTATCTCAAAGCTGCTACAAAGTTCTTTCTTTTAATCACTTCTAAGAAACCCTTGGGCCAAAAAGGCCTTCAGCGAAAATAAAAGATGGACTAAATACTCAAGCCCAAAACAACTTAAACTGCATGTTTAAAGCTAAATAAATGTCTACTTAAAAAGTAAAATAGGCCCACATGCCAAAACCATAGAAACATAAAAATTAAAGTCTATAAAAACCCAATAAGCTATTCCACCCCTTCTGTAGCTTGTATCACATGAACTAGAACTGATTCTTCTTACTTCAAGCCCATGTTAAATGTTGGGGCCTTGCATAATAAGTTTCTGAACTTTTCCCAAGTGGATTGCACCAGTCCTTGCATTGCTTCGTTGATCTTCTTAGCTCTTGACCTTGTGATTGGCCCATCTGGAACTTGCAAATGATCATCTTTAAGCTTTGGTCCACTATGGTTCCCATCATTCCCCCTCTCCTCAAAAGGATTCGACCTCGAATCATCACCTACATCAAAAGGAGAAAGGTCAGAAACATTGAAACTTGCAGAAACATTATACTCACCTGGAAGATCCACTTTATAGGCATTATCATTAATTTTCTCAAGGATTTGGAAAGGTCCATCCCCTCGAGGATGCAATTTAGTCCGTCTATGAGCTGGGAACCTTTCTTTGCGCAGATGAACCCACACCCAGTCTCCGGGTTCAAAGGTGACACGCTTTCTCCCTTTATTGGCTTGGGAAGCAAACTTTTCATTTTTTTGTGCAATTTGAAGTCGTACTCTCTCATGAATTGACTTCACCAATTCAGCCTTTTGGTGTCCATCCAAACTACTCCTGACATCAACAGGCAAAGGCATTAAATCTAAAGGAGTAAGTGGATTAAAACCATAAACAATTTCAAAGGGAGAATGAGAAGTAGTAGTATGCATGCTCCTATTATATGCAAATTCGATAAATGGTAAACAGTCCTCCCAAGTTTTCAAATTCTTTTGAATGACAGTGCGTAGGAGTTGAGTTAGAGTCCTATTGACTACTTCAGTTTGTCCGTCAGTTTATGGGTGACAAGTAGTGGAAAATAAAAGTTTGGTACCCAATTTTCCCCACAAAACCTTCCAAAAGTAGCTAAGGAATTTGACATCCCTATCCGAAACAATACTCCTAGGCATACCATGGAGTCGTACTATCTCCTTGAAAAACAAATCAGCTATGTTTGTGGCATCATCTGTTTTATGGCATGGAATGAAATGTGCCATCTTACTAAATCTATCCACCACCACAAAAATAGAATCTCTACCTCTTTTTGTCCTAGGCAGCCCCAAAACAAAGTCCATAGATATGTCTACCCACGGCTCACTAGGGACGGGTAAGGGTGTATACAACCCATGTGGTAAAACCTTAGATTTGGCCCTTCTACATGTAATGCACCGACCACAGATTCTAATGACATCTCGTCGCATCCTAGGCCAAAAGAAATGTTCATGTAAAATTTCTAAGGTTTTCCTAACACCAAAGTGTCCCATTAAGCCCCCACCATGTGCCTCTCGCACCAACAATTCTCGCATTGAACAATGAGGCACACACAATTTACTTTCTTTAAACAAATAACCATCATGCTTAAAAAACTTACCAAATGCCGCTTTATCACATGCCAAATACACATCAGAAAAATCAGCATCATTGGCATACATATCTTTCACATATTCAAACCCAAGCATTTTAGCACTCATAGAAGTAAGAAGTACATGCCTTCGGGATAAAGCATCAGCAACAATGTTTTCCTTACCTTGCTTGTAACGGATGACATAAGGAAAAGTCTCAATGTATTCCATCCATCTAGCATGCCTCTTATTTAATTTACCTTGTCCCTTAAGATGCTTCAATGATTCATGATCGGTGTGGATCACAAACTCCTTAGGCCAAAGGTAGTGCTGCCATGTCTCTAGAGAGCGAACAAGAGCATAAAGTTCCTTGTCATAAGTAGGGTAATTTAGGGCAGCCCCACTTAATTTTTCACTGAAGAAGGCTATGGGCCTCCTATCCTGCATCAAAACGGCTCCAATCCCTATACCTGAAGCATCACATTCAATCTCAAAAGTTTTGTTAAAGTTAGGTAATGCTAACACAGGTGCAGAACATAGCCTTTCTTTAATAGTAGCAAAAGCATTCTCTTGTTCAATTCCCCAATGAAACCCAACATTCTTCTTAATGATTTCAGTGAGTGGTGCAGCAAGTGTACTAAAATCCTTAACAAAACGCCTATAAAAGCTAGCTAAACCATGAAAGCTTCTTACCTCAGTGATACCTTTAGGCGTTGGCCACTCCCTGATGGCCTTGACTTTCTCTTCATCCACCTCAATACCTTCTGTGCTAACAACATATCCAAGAAAAACAACTTTTTCCATGCAAAAAGTACATTTCTTAAAATTAGCATACAACTTTTCAGATTTCAACACACCAAACACACATCTCAAATGTTCAATATGTTCATTTAAGTTCTTGCTGTACACTAGGATATCATCAAAATAGACGACTACAAATTTGCCTATGAATGCACGTAATACATGGTTCATTAACCGCATGAAAGTACTAGGCGCATTTGTAAGTCCAAATGGCATAACTAACCATTCATAAAGTCCATATTTAGTCTTAAATGCAGTTTTCCACTCATCTCCCTCTTTCATTCTTATTTGATGGTATCCACTTTTAAGATCTATTTTACTGAAAATACATGAACCATGCAATTCATCAAGCATATCATCTAAACGAGGAATGGGATGGCGATACTTTACCGTGATATTATTGACAGCTCTGCAATCAACGCACATCCTCCAAGTCCCATCCTTCTTTGGCACTAGTAGCACTGGTACTGCACATGGGCTCATGCTCTCTCTTACGTACCCTTTGCTCATCAAATCTTCAACTTGCCTTTGAAGTTCCTTTGTCTCCTCCGGATTGCTCCTATAGGCTGGTCGGTTTGGAATAACAGCCCCGGGTACCAAATCAATTTGATGCTCAATGCCTCTAATGGGTGGCAACCCACTAGGCATCTCCTCTGGAAATACATCCTCAAACTCCTGCAACAAAGAAACAGCCAAACTAGGAAGAGATTGGTTAGTTTCATCAAGATTAAGATAACATTCTTTGTAAACAAGAAGAATCACAGGCTGATTTGCTAAAAATGCCCTCTTAACCTCACTCTCTTTTGCATAAAAACTCAATTTTGTCTTTACTTTTCCCTCTACAGACTCTCTTTCTTTTTTCTCTCTTGACTCCACTCCCTTTTCTTTATTCTCACCTATTTCTCTATTTTCTTTTTCACTCTCTCTTTTTCTTGAAATTTCTCTCTCACTCTCATTTTTCTTTTCTCTCATGTTTCTTTTTTGCTCAACCTCACTTTTTAGTTTCAGTTGGTCCTCATAGACCTGTTTTGGGGTTAAAGGAGCAAGCTTGATCGTTTTCCCATCTTTTTCAAAGCTATATCGGTTCCTAAATCCATCATGCATCACTCTCCTATCATACTGCCATGGCCTCCCCAACAAAATATGGCCAGCATGCATAGGAACTACATCACAAAGCACCTCGTCACTATACCTCCCAATAGAGAAGGCCACCAAAACCTGCTTACTGACCTTAACCTCTCCACACTCATTCAACCACTGCAACTTATAAGGTCTAGGATGCTTCAGCAAAGGTAAGTTCAACTTCTCAACTAAAGTGGTACTAGCTACGTTGGTGCAACTTCCTCCGTCTATAATCATACTACACACCTTGTTATTTACATAGCATCTAGTATGAAATATGTTTTCTCTCTGCTGCTCCATATCATCTACCTTCATTTGTGTATTAAGAGCACGCCTGGCAACAAGAGACTCACCTTCTACGGGGTATTCCAATCCATCATCATCACTAGCATCAGATACTCCATCACTATCGTCTTCACCTTCAGTCATCACCTCCCCATTGTCATGCATAATCATCACCCGCTTGTTTGGACATTGAGATGCTATATGCCCCAAACCCAAACATTTAAAACATTTGATATCTCTATTCCTTGAAGGTTGCAACTCTACCTTGGATTTGTTCTTGCTAGTCCCCTCATCTGTTTCTTTAGGTGGTTCGGTCTTTCCCTTTACTACAGCTCGGTCATTTCTTTCCCACTTTGGTTTCCAAGGAGTGCTAGAAACTGAAGTATACCTTGCTGCCCCCTTTCTTTTTAATTGCCTCTCCACCTTCATAGCCATGTGCACCATGTCCTCTACCTCCACATAATGCTGCAACTCAACTACATTGGCTATATCCCTATTCAAACCACTTAAAAATCTAGCCATTGTGGCCTCTCGATCTTCCTCTACATTAGCCCGAATCATAGCCACCTCCATCTCCTTATGGTATTCCTCCACACTCCGGGACCCTTGTGAAAGGTTTTGTAACTTTTGGTAAAGGTCTCTGTAGTAGTGGCTAGGTACAAAACGCTTCCTCATGAGAGCTTTCAGCTCACCCCATGCTTCTACAGGTCTTTCATGATTCCTCCTCCTATTGGTCACTAATTGATCCCACCAAATAATTGCATAATCAGTGAATTCAATTACTGCCAGCTTCACCTTCTTCTCCTCTGAGTAGTTGTGACAATCAAAAATCAACTCTATTTTCTTCTCCCACTCTAAATACACTTCAGGGTCATTCCTCCCTTGGAAAGATGGTATTTTCATTTTGATGCTCCCAAGGTTCCTATCTACCCCATCTCGACCCCTTGGATTCCCCCTAGGTCCTCTTCCACGCCTACCTCCTCTAGGTCTACCCATTCCTCCCCTACCAACATCAGATACTATGTCTTCCTCATCCTCTTCATCTTCTTCGATCTCATACTCATTTTCAACTCTAGGCTCACGTCTCCTCCCATCACGCCCACCTTGCAGATTTTGAATCACTACATCTTGTTGATCCATCCTATCCCGTACCTCCCCCAACACCAAATTTAACCGTTCAAACTGTCGTTGCATGGCCTGCAACATAAAGGTTGTGTTATCTGCCTCCCCTCTAGGTGTTGAGTCATCCATTTTAATGTGCTGCAAAACAAGAATATTAGTGGTAAAACCTCACACACTCCCTTACGTGTTTACGCTCAAAAGTTGTCACTCCACTCGTGTTTCACTCTGACTGGCTTTTTTTCCCGAAATTAGTCTCACACACTCTTGCCTTTTACCTCAATTGTTTTCCCTTTCAAGTTCTTTCAAGAACTAAGTGAACTAAATCAAGACACGACCTTGTTTTATCCCAGCCAGCAATAGATTCTAGAAACAAGGAAGTAATAAAAAAAAAAAAAATGACACGGATCTCAAGAAAATATACGACGAGGGCAAACGAAACAAGAAATCAAATTTCGAGAGGAATAATAAAATAAAATAAAAAAAAAAATCACGAATATATATATCTATATATATATATTTTTTTTGAATATGAGCCAATTGAAGATGGAAACAAAGTTTATCCCAAGAAACAGCGATCACAGAAGATAGGTTTCGAACAGCACAAAAAACCGAATTTTTTTCGGAAATTTTTTTCACACTATGGAGTAAGATCAGTTTCGGACTCCTTAGACCATGGACAATGCAAAACGAACAAAAAAATTTAAGCCGATTTTTTTTTTTTTGTATTTTTTTGTTTTTTTTTTTTTTTTTTTATCGCGGCTTACCGATCTCTTCTCTTCCCTTTCTTTTTTTTTTTTTCTCCTCTTTTCTTTTCTTTTGTTTTTTTTTTTTTTTTTTTTTTTTTTTTGAATAATCAGGGCGACTTCACAGTTCACGTTCGTAACCCTAAATCACGAGGATGAACGAACACGAAGTAGCAAGAGACAAACAAAAAATCGCAGATCAGATTCGTACCCTAAACACGAAATTCCAGATCGTAATCAAGAACACGAATGCGAACACGAACACGAACACGAACGAAAACAAGAACACGAATTGAATAGAAAGACGAGATGAAACAAGATCACGAAAATAACAGAACAGAAAAAAAAAATGAAACAGAAACAAGAACACGAAATAAAATGGATAAATCAGACCTGATTTGGAGCCTAAGCTCTGATACCAAATGATGTGAACCCGTGGAATTGATATTCCTTGAACCCACGATCAGATTGTAATTCACCCAAGAAAGCCAACAATCAAGTCACAGGGATGATCTAGACCCGTTGAAATCCTGTTTCAAGAACCCAGATTTGGTGAACGCCACAAAGGAAATGCCTTTGATAAGTTCGAATTGTTCAATCAAGAACAAGCAGAGAAAACTGAATAGCTCCCCAGAAAATAAATTTCATTAACGTTCTATCTCAAAGCTGCTACAAAGTTCTTTCTTTTAATCACTTCTAAGAAACCCTTGGGCCAAAAAGGCCTTCAGCGAAAATAAAAGATGGACTAAATACTCAAGCCCAAAACAACTTAAACTGCATGTTTAAAGCTAAATAAATGTCTACTTAAAAAGTAAAATAGGCCCACATGCCAAAACCATAGAAACATAAAAATTAAAGTCTATAAAAACCCAATAAGCTATTCCACCCCTTCTGTAGCTTGTATCACATGAACTAGAACTGATTCTTCTTCCTTCAAGCCCATGTTAAATGTTGGGGCCTTGCATAATAAGTTTCTGAACTTTTCCCAAGTGGATTGCACCAGTCCTTGCATTGCTTCGTTGATCTTCTTAGCTCTTGACCTTGTGATTGGCCCATCTGGAACTTGCAAATGATCATCTTTAAGCTTTGGTCCACTATGGTTCCCATCAAGGTAAAACTTGCTGCCATTTAATTTTCTGATTATGCTATCATTTGGTGGGATCAATTGGTGTTGAATAGGAGAAGAAATAGGGAGCGTCCAATAGAGACATGGGAGGATATGAAAACTGTGATGAGGAAGCGGTTCGTTCCAAGCTATTAATACCGAGAGTTGTACAACAAGTTGCAAAGTTTGAGGCAAGGTAATAGGAGTGTGGAAGAATATTATAAGGAGATGGAAGTTGCTATGATTCGAGCGAATGTAGAGGAAGATCGAGAGGCTACAATGGCTAGATTCTTAGTTGGGTTGAATCGGGAAATTGCCAATGCAGTGGAATTGCAACACTATGTTGAGTTGGAGGATATGGTACACATGGCTATTAAAATTGAGAATCAACTCAAGAGGAGGGGCAGCAGCACACGTCCAAGCCAAAATCCAAGCCAAAATTCCAATACATCCGCTTGGTGATGTGAACCCGTGGAATTGATATTCCTTAAGTTTTGGTCCACTATGGTTCCCATCACTTGGAAACCAAATAATTGGAAAAGAGATGAGAAGCAGCCTTTGGTGAAGCCAAAAACTGAGCAAAAACAAGAGGTGGCCAGCCATGGAAATCAAGGTAAATCCGATTCGTCTACTTCTCGGAACCGTGATATTAAGTGTTTTAAGTGCCAAGGTAGGGGACATATAGCTAGCCAATGTCCGAACAAGAGAGTTATGGTGTTACGAGATAATGGTGAGATTGAAACCGAAGATGAAGATGACAACGAATCTGTGCCACCATTGGAGGATGCCGATGATGAAGAGTACGCTGCCCAAGGGGATTTGTTAGTGGCAAGGAGAGCTCTAAATATGCAGGTTAAGGAAGATGATGAGGCACAACGGGAGAACATCTTTCATACGAGATGTCATGTCAAAGATAAGGTGTGTAGTGTGATCATAGATGGGGGAAGTTGTACTAACGTTGCTAGCACAACTTTGGTGGAGAAATTAGGGCTGCCAACAATCAAGCATCCACGACCTTATAAATTGCAATGGCTCAATGATAGTGGTGAAGTAAGGGTAACTAAACAGGTGTTAGTTTCTTTTCGTATTGGGAAATATGAAGATGAAGTTTTGAGTGATGTGGTTCCGATGCAAGCTGGACACTTGTTGTTAGGGAGGCCATGGCAATTTGATCGACGTGTTAAGCATGATGGTTTCACAAATAAATACTCGTTCGTGCTTAATCAAAGGACAATCACCTTAGTGCCTTTGACACCGAAGCAAGTTTATGAAGATCAAGTGAGGTTGCAAAGGGAGAGTGATCAAAAGAAAGAGAGTGAACAAAAGAGAAAGAGTGAGAAAAATGAGAGAGAAAAAGAAAAGAAAAATGCAGCCATTGAGGGAAAATTAGAGGGAAACCAAAAAAAGAATTTTTATGCAAAAGCGAGTGAGATCAAACGAGCGTTGTTTTCAAATCAGCCTATGATTGTACTTTTGTACAAAGAGGCATTTTTAAACACTAACCAAATTGACTCATCTTTGCCTAGTTCTGTTGTTTCTCTTTTGCAGGAGTTTGGTGATATCTTTCCCGAGGAGGTTCCATGTGGTTTACCCCCTATTCGAGGGATTGAACATCAAATTGATTTCTTGCCCGGTGCTACCATTCCAAACCGACCAGCCTATAGAAGCAATCCTGAGGAAACAAAGGAGCTACAAAAGCAGGTTAGTGAGTTGATGGAAAAGGGGTACGTAAGAGAAAGTATGAGTCCATGCGCCGTTCCGGTGATTTTGGTTCCTAAGAAGGATGGGACGTGGAGAATGTGCGTTGATTGCCGAGCCGTCAACAACATAACGGTAAAGTATCGACACCCTATTCCTCGCTTAGATGATATGTTAGATGAGTTGCATGGTTCTTGTATATTTTCTAAGATTGATTTGAAAAGTGGGTATCATCAAATTAGAATGAAAGAAGGTGATGAATGGAAAACTGCATTTAAAACAAAATATGGTTTGTATGAATGGTTAGTTATGCCTTTTGGATTAACTAATGCTCCTAGTACTTTTATGAGATTAATGAACCATGTTTTGCGTGCTTTCATTGGAAAATTTATAGTTGTTTATTTTGATGATATCTTGATTTATAGCAAAAACTTGGAAGAGCATTTGAAGCATTTAAAACTTGTGTTAGATGTGCTTAGAAATGAAAAGTTGTTTGCTAACCTAAAGAAGTGCACTTTTTGCACCGATAAGCTTGTGTTTCTTGGTTTTGTTGTGTGTGCACAAGGAATACAGGTTGATGAAGAAAAGATTCGTGCTATCCAAGAATGGCCAAGCCCATCTAGTGTAAGTAATGTGCGAAGTTTTCATGGACTTGCTAGTTTTTACAGGAGGTTCGTGAAAGACTTCAGTAATATAGCTACACCGATAACCGAAGTCATCAAGAAAAATGTTGGGTTCAAATGGGGGGAAGAGCAAGAGAAGGCATTTCAATTACTCAAGGAGAAGTTAACTCATGCACCTTTACTTGCTTTACCTAACTTTACAAAAACTTTTGAAATTGAATGTGATGCTTCAGGTTTAGGTATTGGCGCCGTGCTTATGCAAGAAGGAAGACCGTTTGCATACTTTAGTGAGAAGTTAAGTAGGGCTACCTTAAACTATCCCACGTATGACAAAGAGATGTATGCATTGGTTCGAGCTTTGGAGACATGGCAGCATTACTTGTGGCCTAAAGAGTTCGTGATTCACACCGATCATGAGTCTTTAAAGCACCTTAAAGTCCAACACAAGCTGAACAAGAGGCATGCACGATGGGTTGAATTCATTGAGACGTTTCCATACGTCATTCGATATAAACAAGGTAAGGAGAACATCGTTGCCGATGCACTTTCTCGAAGGTACATTCTAATCTCTACTCTTGATGCTAAGATTCTTGGTTTTGAGCATAGTAAGGAATTGTATCCTTTAGATCTCGATTTTAGTGAAGAATTTGAATCTTGTGAAAAAACAGCCCATAATAAATTCTATAGGCATGAGGGGTTTTTATTTCGAGAAAATAAATTGTGCATTCCAACTTGTTCAGTGAGAGAGTTGCTTGTGCGAGAGTCACATGGGGGAGGGTTAATGGGACATTTTGGGGTAGTAAAAACATTAGCCGTTTTACAAGAACACTTCTATTGGCCACGCATGAAACAAGATGTTGAGAGAATTTGTGGTAGATGTGTCACATGTAGGCGAGCGAAATCTAGAGTACAACCCCATGGCTTATACACACCTCTTCCAATTCCTAGTGAACCATGGATTGATATTTCAATGGATTTTGTGTTAGGTTTACCTAGGACTAAACATGGTCGAGATTCAATTTTTGTGGTTGTGGATAGATTTTCCAAGATGGCACATTTTATTCCATGTCACAAAACTGATGATGCTTCACATGTTGCTAATTTGTTCTTTAAGGAGATTGTGAGATTACATGGTATGCCTAGAACCATTGTTTCGGATAGAGATGCTAAATTCTTGAGTTACTTTTGGAAGACCTTGTGGTGTAAGTTGGGGACTAAGTTATTATTTTCTACTACTTGTCATCCACAAACTGATGGTCAAACTGAAGTAGTAAATAGGACTTTATCTACTTTGTTAAGGGCTATTATTAAAAAGAACATCAAAACATGGGAAGAATGTTTACCACATGTTGAGTTTGCTTATAATCGTACTATCCATTCTGCTACTAAATTTTCACCCTTTGAAATTGTGTATGGTTTTAATCCTTTAACTCCTTTGGATTTATCTCCTTTACCTGTGACTGAGCGTGTTAATTTAGATGGAAAAAAGAAAGCAGATTTTGTTAAGCAGATTCATGAGAAAGCAAGGCTCAATATTGAGCGAAGAACGGAGCAATATGCAACGCAAGCTAACAAAGGGCGACACAATATCATCTTTGAACCCGGAGATTGGGTTTGGGTACACATGCGAAAAGAAAGATTTCCAGCACAAAGGCGTTCTAAATTGCTTCCCCGAGGCGATGGTCCTTTTCAAGTTCTTGAGCGCATCAATGACAATGCCTACAAGCTAGAGTTGCCTGGTGAGTATAATGTTAGTACTACTTTTAATATTGCTGATTTATCTCCTTTTGATGTAGGTGATGATTTGAGGACAAATCCTTTTCAAGAGGAGGGGAATGATGAGAACATGGCGGCTAGCACAAGGTGGAATGCAGACCCGAACCACGTGCCAATTGGTCCGGTTACAAGGGCGCGAGCAAAGCGGTTCAAGGACAATCTCAATGGGCTGGTTCAACAAATTTGGGTTGAGACTAATCTGAGTGGCCCAAAGGAGGATACTAGTGATCCACAAGGCTGGGTGTCCATGATTCAAGCTCTAGAATAAATTATAGGCTTGCATGCCAACTTAGGGACTTTTTATATTCATTAGTTTCCTTTTATTTTAGTTTTAGGGTGAATTATATTGGACCATAATATTTCGTAGGCTTAAAAGGGCCCAACTTTAAGCCTCAACTATTTAAACAGTTTTAGGGTTTGTAATATTCAGTTTTGATTATTAATAATATTGTGAGAGTTTTCTCTTTGGTTGTTTGAAGAACTATTCGAACTTATCAGATTTACTCTGTGGCGTTCATACCTGGACTTATCAATCGAGTTTTCCATCCTTGATTGTGGCGTCTTCATCCTTTATACCAAGGTTCGCATCTGTTATAGGTGTTGGGTCGCGGTTTCCATTGAATCTGACAGTAGAACGGTCCGAGAAATTAATCGTGTTACGGGTTTCGTCACATTATTGGCGGGGTTCGTATCACACATGCTGCTGTGGTCAAGTGACCAGATTGACCATAATTTTCAGGATTGGGTTGGGTTCTTTTTAAATGAAAATCCCTTGAAAGCTGGGAAAATTTGCTGCCTTGCATGTGGCTGATAGCAGCTTTATCATTTGGGAGGATGGATGTAGGCTCAACATGTTGCTGTGTAATGGCAGAAGTGGCCAACAAACTGCCGGGTATTGCGGACAAATGGGCTGGTCCCATGTGCGCACAAGAGGCACCAGTAGAGAAATTAGTATTATAATCTTGGACCCCCTTACCATTGTCCACGCAGGCAGCTTGTAAATTGACCACATGTGGTGGAGTAGGTAATGCGCTGGAAGTTGCGGGATGTCCCATGTGAGCAGAAGGAAGCTTGCGTGAAGCAATAGGTTTCCCTGCATGTGGATCAGCACAAGCTGGGGGCATGTGCCCGTTAAGCTCGGTAGAAAGGGAAGTTGCCGACACAAATCCTGAAATTGCGGGAAAGGCTGCACAGCCCATGTACGCTGGAACAACTTTGTACAAAAAGTAGGAGAGTGCTCCAATATTATCGTTGGTGCGCGCGTGTGGACCACTGTCCACGAACACATTGGGACTAACATTGGTTGACAATTTCGAATCAAACTGAGAACTTGGGGAAATTTCTGAGCCAGAGCTAGTATGGGATAAAGAATTTTTCAAAGAAATTTCACCGGTTTGGATCCCTGTTCCATCCTTTGAGGCTCCCTTACTGGAAGGCCCATTAGGAGGGAATTCAGGAGCCTTTTCCTTCTCCTTCATAAGAGTAGCTATCTGAAGTCTCAGAAGAGAATTTTCATCAACTAATTTAGAATTAATTCTAATAGATGCCTCATATCCAATCTTCAATGGATGGTCAGGAAGAAGTTCAGAATCTTCATCTTCACTTTCTATTACAACAATAGAACTAAGAGAATCACTTACCAACTCTGTATCTAAGGCAACATTAGTTTCACTATCCTTCAATGTGCTATCAGTGGCATTGAAGGGGAGTGAAACTTTAGCAGCTTCCGGAGATACAACAAAAGATGTAGCTACTCCTTTACCAACAACATGAGTAAAAGCATTAGTAGACTCAAGCTCTAAATTATTACCCGTCTCCATAGGACTTGAAACATACAAAGAGTCTGAGTGAATGATAGGATCCAAAGCAAGGGCCACTGCCTCATTAACTGTCTTCATCTTACTGTTGGGGATCTCATTAAGCACAATGTTAGATGAATTCTTTACCACATTGAGAACTTTAATGGCTTGATGACCAACCTCCACAACCTCACTAGTAGCTTTCTTCTTTTTCTTGAGTAGCCCATTTGAATCTTGGAGAGATTTGAATGGAGAGCTTTCCACAGATTTACCTACCTCATGTTCTCCCTGTTTTGAAAGATCATTTACCCACTCTTCATGTAACTCAAGATCTTCTTCAGAAAATCCGCGAGAACAAACCTCATCAAAGATCCCATCATCAGTGATCTTACTGATAATGGTTTTTGAAGGATTTGAAAAAATAAAACCCATAGGGTCACCACCCTCAATTTCAGATTTGGATCTATTCATAGTAGAGAAGGCAGGTTTAGCATCATTTAACATTCTAGAAGCAGAACCCTTGTCTTTGAGTCTAACTTTAGAGAGATTAGTTTGGTTTTTCATCACACAAAAGGAGTAAGAGAGACAGAAGGGAGAAGGAAGAAGGAATTGGGAGAGATAGAGAGAGAGAGTGTGAAGAATGATGATGAAGACAACAAGCTTAACCAAATTCTGGAGAGAGGTGGGAGTTTCTCTCTCTAGCCATTGACCTTCCTTTTTCTAACTAAAGTTACTCAAACTAATGAAGATACAATTAGGAGAAAATTTTTTAAACATTGGGAATTTTTCTCCAATAGTAGTCCTACTTCTACTGGTAGAATTTGGATAGGCTGGAATAATGACAAAATTAAACTTAAAGTTCTTAAAAGCACTTCTCAAATCATTCATGTTAGTATTGAAAATGCTGAGACAACCTCTTACCTGGAAGCATCCTTTGTTTACGGTTTTAATACTGGCCAAGCTAGGGGTGAACTTTGGGCTGATCTTAAAGCTATTAATGATAATTGTGATTCCGTTAATTATATTGCTTTAGGTGATTTCAATGTTACCTTGTCCCCGGAGGAAATCTCTAATCCTTATCATGGGTGGAATAATGATATGTTAGATTTTAAAAAGGCTACTGATGAATGTTGCCTAGTGGATCTTAGATATGTAGGGGAATTGTTTACTTGGTGCAATAGAAGATACGGAAGGCCAGACTTCACTCAAAGAAAGCTCGATAGAGCTATGGTCAAACAGACTTGGCTAGATAATTTCTCTGACTCTTTTGCTCATTTCCAGGCCCCAGGTACCTCTGATCATTCTCCTATTATTATTCATATTGATAAGAATCAAAGAAGGAAAGGTAGGGCTTTTAAGTTTTATAACTACTGGACTAAATTGAGTAATTTTTCTGATATTGTTACGAATGCTTGGGTTTATAGAATTGATGGGACTGCCCAATATCAAGTCTGCCATAAACTTAGACACCTTAAACAAGATCTGAAAAAACTAGGAAAGAAATCTATAGGCCAAGAAAAGGTTAATGCTGATAAAGCTAGAGAGGCTCTTAAATCTATCCAATCTGCTGTTCTTGCTGACCCAAATGATACTTCTCTTATTGAGGAGCCAAATCTCTGCTTAAGAAATTTTCATGAAGCTACTTGGATTGAGGAGGAAACTCTTAAGCAGAAATCTCGTTTACAATGGTTAAAAGTGGGTGATAAAAACTCAAGATACTTTCATCTTTCCATTAAAGAAAGAAGGAATTTTAAAAGAATTATTGTTCTTGAAAAACCAGATGGTAGTTTCACTACCACCTGTGATGAAGCTAAGGGAGAAGCTATCAGATATTTCACCTCTTTACTTGGAACTCCTTCTAATCACAATTACCCTGGAAAAGATGCTTTAAGGTCCTTTGTCCACAAAAGAATTCCTCCTAAGTTAATGGCAGATCTGGATAGGATTCCTTCTGATGACGAGATTAAAAAGGCTTTATTTAACTTGCATAGTAATAAGGCTCCGGGTCCTGATGGTTATAATGCTTTCTTCTTTAAAGATTCTTGGGCCATTGTGGGCACTTCTATATTAGATGCCGTAAAAGAATTTTTTCAGAATGGTGAACTGTTGCGTGAATCTAATACTACCCTTATTGCTCTAATCCCTAAGGTTCCTAATCCATCCAAAATGGGAGACTTCAGACCTATCTCCTGCTGTAATATTGTTTATAAGTGTATATCTAAGATTATTGCTAATAGACTTCAACTGATCCCTCCCTAATTTTGTTGATCAAGCTCAGTCTGCTTTTATTAAAGGGAGGAAGATTAGTGATAATGTTCTTCTTGCCCAAGACCTTATGTGAGATTATCATAAACAGCAGGGTAAACCTAGAGTTTCAGCTAAGGTGGATATTATGAAGGCTTATGATAGTGTTAGTTGGGATTTTCTCATTAATTTATTTGAAGTGCTTGATTTCCCTCCAAACCTAAAGAAATGGATTATAGCATGTGTCACTACTCCTAGATATTCTATTAACTTTAATGGCGAATCTGTGGGTTACTTTGATGGTGCTAAAGGCCTAAGGCAAGGTGATCCTATTTCTCCCTACTTATTTGTTATTATTATGGACACCCTGAGCCAACTTTTACATTATAATATTCTTAGTGAGCCTTTTACTTACCATTGGAAATGTGATAAATTGAAAATCTCACACCTCTGCTTTGCGGATGATCTTCTGATTCTCTTCAATGGAGATGTTGATTCTGCCAAACTAGTCCAACTAACTCTAAACCAGTTCTTTCACTTAACTGGGTTACAAGCTAACAATGCTAAAGGCTGTCTCTTTTTCTCAAATGTTGAGGGTGATATGATTGATGATATTGTTAATATTCTTCACTTTGAGAAAGGATTTCTCTCCATTAGATATCTTGGAGTCCCTCTTATTACTTCAAAACTGAAGAAACATGATTGTGAGGGTTTGGTCAATAAAATATGTGCTAGAGTTAACTCTTGGAAATCTAAATTTTTATCTTATGCAGGGAGGGCCCAACTCATTAGCTCGGTCTTAACAGGGATTCAAATCTACTGGTCTGGAATGTTTGATTTGCCTAAAGGAGTTCTCAAGCAAGTTTCCCAATCAATGGCCAGATTTCTTTGGTCTGGCAAGACAGATAAAATTTCGAGAGCTAAAGTTGCATGGGATAAAGTCTGTAGACCAAAAAAGGAAGGGGGATTGGGTTTTAAAGATATCTTTTTGGTCAATACTGTTTTGAATCTGAGACATATTGGGAATCTCTTGGACCCGACCAATATGTCCCTCTGGTGCAAGTGGATCCACAAATACATGCTAAGAGATAAGAATCTTTGGCAAGCCAAAATTCCTTCCCAATGCTCATGGTATTGGAGGAAACTTTTAAAACTTAGAGAAATTGCCAAACCTTTACTGTTTCATTGCATTGGTAATGGTAACCATACTTCTCTTTGGTTTGATAACTGGCTTCCCTTGGGTCCTTTGTTGGATAAATACTCTGATAGAATTGTTTATGACTCTGCTATTAATGTTAATGCTAAAGTTAGCAGTATCATTAGGGGTTTAGATTGGAATTGGCCTGGCTCCAATTCCATTGAACTTAATGAAGTTAGAAATGTTTTGTCAAATTTCCATAAACCTAAAAGTTGTATTGATAATGTGAAATGGACTATAACCCCTAATGGTGCATTTAATACTTTTCTTATTTGGGACCATTTGAGGATACATCATCCTATGGTGCCATGGTATAATACTGTGTGGTTCTCTGGGTGTATTCCCAGACAAAGCATCGTTCTTTGGTTAGCTGCCCAAAATCATCTTTCTACACATGATAGAATCGTTAATTTTACTCCTGGACCATTAGCTTGTATGTTTTGTCATAAGCATATGGAAACACATGATCATTTATTTTTTTCCTGCTCTTTCTTATCTTTTGTGTGGCAGGGACTGATGAACAGATGTGGATTGCATTGGCAAGGTCAAAGCTGGAATGACATTTTGGATTCTATGGCTTAAAGGCTTGCAGGCAATACAAGCCAACATGTGATACCTAAAATGTGTCTTGGAGTGGCAGTTTATGGTTTATGGAAGGAGAGAAACTATAGGTCCTTCAGGAACACCTCCAATACTAAAGAGTTTCTTCTGATGAACCTAATTTCTCAAGTTAATGCGCAAATCAGGATGAAATGGAGTAACCACTCAAATTTTGATAGGATTATTTGTAATTGGTCCTAATGGCCCGTGGGGTTCCTTTTTGGCATTTGTGCTGTTTTTTCTTTTTCTTTAGGTTTGCCTTAAATGGTTGGTTTGCCTTCTTGTTGCATTTTGTTTGCCTTTGAATGTTCTTGTTGCTGTTTCATGTAAGGCAGGTCCTTGATTTTTGAGGTCAGGTAGCTAGTTTAGCTTCTTGTCCTATTGTATTGAGCTTATTGAGTTATCCTGGGGTTTGCCCCTTGTACAGTTTGTACATCCCTTTTTTGGAATATATTTACCATTTTTCAAAAAAAAAAAAAAAAAAACTTGAGGCACGCTGCCTGAGAAGAAGGACGGGGCCAGATGAGTGAGAGCTGCATTAAATGTGGTAGTTGACTCATTTCGTGTAGCAGCAGACTTCATAGCTTGCTTGTCAGTACAAGCCTCAGCTTTTAGAGTAGCATTAAATGAGGACATATGACCGTTAGGACCATATGTGGGTGAGGAGTGGGCCCCATTTGGAAAAAACTCCTTGGAGGTAGCAGCTTGTTGACTATTTGGATAAAAAAAAACCTCTCATCATCTTTAACAGCATTAGAATCAGTTTGTAAAACTTCTAAACCTTTAATAGGCTTTAACTCACTACCATAATGATGTTGCATAGGACCATTCATAGAAGATTTATCAATCGAGCTTAAAGGTTTAACATTAATATCAGATTGCAAAACATCCAATAAAAAGTTTCCAAGCCAGTTAGGTTCTGGGAGAATGTTTGCTTGAGGATAACCTGAACCAGCTTCATTGTCACTAGGATCAAAGAAAAACCTTCCCTCGGAAATAGCATCAAAACGTTCCTTAGTGGCAGAGATCTTTGCTTGCAATTCAAAATTCCTGGCCGAGATGGAAGAAACCACACTATCACAGGTTGGGCTTGGATTATTACCTTGAGCTACAATGGAGAAACCTTCAACAGAGGAGGAGACACCATTATGAACAACAACACAATCCACATTGATATGAGGGGAGTCTACCAAGTTTATCTCAGTAGCAGAGGAGCCTTCATACTTTGTATCTTGAATCAGCTTGTACATCAAATTGGGAAGTGGCAGCAACAGCAGACCTTCGTTTTACCTTAGCAATCTCACATGAGTCTTGAAGAGATCCAAACCCCAGTTCATCATCGTTATCAATGTCAAGTATCTCTTCATTATTAATAGCATGAGCATTAACAGCAGCAAAACCTCTTTCAGTTCACATAATGATAGTTTAGATTTTGAGTTGGAATGGGATGGGGATCTTTTAATCCTGTCTCTCTTACCCATACTTGAAAAACCTTAGAATCCTAGAGAGAAGGGGGAGCTCCTCTCTCTAGACTCCATGTGACTCCCCAAAACTATTTTTTTCAAAGAAAAATCCACATCTACTGTTGTACTTGAAGAACTTAACTTAACTGCTTTTCTTAAAATTGTCTATGGAACTTAATTCGGGCTAATATAGGCAAATTTGTTGTTGTCTATTTTGATGATATACTCATTTATAGCAAAAACTTTGATGACCATGTTCTACACTTGAAATCAGTTTTGGAAGTCTTGAGAAAGGAAAAGTTATTTGCTAACTTTAAGAAGTGCACTTTTTGCACAGATAAGCTTGTGTTTCTTGGCTTTGTTGTTAGTGCCCAAGGAGTACAGGTTGATGAGGAAAAGGTTCGTGCGATTCGCAAGTGGCCAATGCCCACAAGTATAGGCCAAGTTCGAAGTTTTCATGGGCTTGCTAGTTTTTACCGGAGGTTCGTGAAAGACTTTAGTAGCATAGCCGCCCCGCTTATCGAGAACGTTGGATTCAAATGGGAGGAAGAACAAGATAAGGCGTTTCAATTACTTAAAGAAGAATTAACTCATGCTCTTTTTTTTTTTTTTTTTTTTTCGGAAATTGGTAAATATATTCCAAAAAAGGGGATGTACAAAGTACAAGGGGCAAACCCCAGGGTTTTACAATAAGCTCAGCGCACGAGGACTGTGGCAAAAGCACACATCAAACATTCCAGCCCAATGAACCCAACACTCCCTTCAAATCCTTCTTATGTCCATACCCTAGCATATGTTTCAAGTTGGGGTTGCTATTTCCATTTATATCTGATTTGCATGTTAATTTGAGATGTCATAGAGTGCAGCAGCTGTTCTTTAGGAATAGAAGGACCTTTAAAAGTCTGAGAGTTCCTTTCCTTCCATAATCCATATACAGCAACTCCAAGGCAAATGATTGGTATAGCATGTTGGATCTTCTTCCCCTTGCAGTGTATTGCCATCCATTGAACAGTAGTTTCCCAATCAGTCCTATTCCATCTTAGGCCACACCTGTGCATCAATTCCTGCCAAATAAAAGAAGCATAAGAGCACTCAAAAAATAAATGGTTGTGTGTTTCCATATGGCCATGACAAAAAACACAGGCAAGAGGCCCCGGGGTATAGGTATAGATTCTATCATGGGTTGCAAGTCTATTCTGAACAGCAACCCAAAGAATGAAGTTTTGTCTCGGAGTACATCCTGAAAACCAAACAATTGTGTACCACGGAGCCACAGGGGCAACTTCCCTAAAATGATCCCAAATGTGGGCAAATTTATAAGTTCAGACATACCATTAGGCTTATACATGTTTGTTAAAAGATTCCTAACTTCATTCAAGCCAATGGAGTTAGTCGAAGGCCAACTCCAATCATTGTTGCTTATAATGGCCCTAACTTTAGCTTTAGAATCAATAGCCGCATCATAAGCAATTCTATTAGTATATTTTTCAAATAAAGGGCCTATGGGGAGCCAATTATCGAACCAAAGGGAAGTGTGGTGACCATTTCCAATTTTGTGGGACAGGATGGGTCTGGCCAGATTCCTAAGTTTTAAAGAGCATTGGCTTGGGGCCTTGACTTCCCAGAAGCTCTTTGCTTTAATCATGTACAAGTGTATCCAATCTTTCCACAAGGATTTATTATTAGGGTCAAGAAGATTACCTATGTGCTTTAAATTCAGAATAGTATTTGTGAGATAAATATCCTTAAACCCCAATCCACCTTCTTTTTTCGGTTTGCAAACCTTAACCCAAGAAATTTTGGATCCATGTGCTTTCTCTGTAGAGCCGGACCAAAGAAATCTCATTAAAGCTTGATCCACCTGTTTAAGAACCCCTTTAGGGAGAATGAACATTCCTGACCAATATTGTTGGATCCCACTCAACACAGATTGTATTAGCTGAGCCCTACCTGCATAGGATAAGAATTTAGATTTCCAAGAATCAATTCTAGAGCAAATATTTTTAACCAACTCATCACAATGGCATTTTTTCAGTTTAGTAGTGATCAAGGGAACACCAAGATACCGCATGGGAAGGGAGCCTTTAGTAAATTGGAGTTCCCTTAAAATATCATTAGCCACTTGGTCTTCAATTCCAGAGAAGAAGACGCAACTCTTAGCATTGTTGGCTTGAAGACCAGACAAGTGATAAAATTGTGTTAACGTGTGACGAACCAACTTAGCAGACTCCAAATCACCATTCATTAAAATGATTAAATCATCAGCAAAACAAAGATGTGAAATTTTTAACTTATCACATTTCCAGTGATATTTGAATTGGCTATTTTGGATATTATGGTGGAGAAGTTGGCTAAAAGCCTCCATGATAAGAACAAAGAGATATGGTGATAAAGGATCACCTTGTCTAATACCTCTAGCACCATCAAAATAGCCCACCGATTCCCCGTTAAAATTAATGGAGTATCTGGGGGTAGTGACACATGCAGTAATCCATTGTCTTAATTTAGGGGGAAATCCCATGACATCAAGAAGATCAAATAAGAATTCCCAACTAACACTATCATAAGCTTTCATGAGGTCAACCTTGGTAGCAATCCTAGGTATACCCCCATCTTTGTGATAGTCTCTGAGAAGATCCTGAGCCAGTAAGACATTATCACTAATTTTCCTACCCTTAACAAAAGCAGATTGTGCTCGATCAATAATAGTAGGGAGAACAGATAGAAGTCTATTAGCAATGATTTTAGAAATACATTTGTAAATGGTATTACAACAAGAAATAGGTCTAAAATCCCCCATCTTAGACGGATTGGGAACTTTAGGGATTAGGGCGATAATAGTTGTATTAGATTCTCTTAACATTTCTCCTCTATGGAAAAATTCTTTAATAGCTTCAGTGACAGCTGATCCAACAGTTACCCAAGACTTTTTAAAGAAATAAGCGTTAAATCCATCTGGTCTAGGGGCCTTATTGTCAGGCAAGTTAAAAAAAGTGTGTTTAATCTCATCAGAAGTGGGGATTCTATCAAGCTCCTCCAAAAGATTCATTGGTATCTTTTTATAAATGACCCTCCTCATCACATCAATCCCAGGGTAATGGTTATTAGCAGTAGTGCCCAAGAGATCAAAAAAATACCTAACTGCCTCTGACTTTGCATCCTCAATATTGCAGGTAAACGAGCCATCAGGTTTTTCAAGTTTAAAGATCCTTTTCCTATTTCTCCGACTTTTTATGTGTTGAAAAAAGTACTTAGAATTTTTATCCCCTGCTTCTAACCATTGCACTCTAGATTTCTGCTTAAGGGTCTCTTCCTCCATCCAAACAGCTTTTAGGAAATCAGATAAACATTGTTTTTGTTTGGATATAAGGGAAGGACAACAAGGCCTTTTGAGGAGATCAGACTGGACCTCTTTAAGGTCAGACCTAGCTTTATCAGCTAACAGTTTTTCTTTCCCAACAAAGCTTTTGCTAAGGATTTTCAACTCACTTTTAACCAGTCTAAGTTTATGGCAAACTTGATACTGAGTGGATCCAGTAATGGGAGTATTCCAAGCATTAGATACAGAAGCATCATAAGATACAAGTTGAGTCCAGAAATTGAAGAATTTAAAAGATTTACCCTTCCTCCTAGTAAGTTTATCAATGTAAAGGACTAGCGGGGAGTGGTCAGATATACCTGGCTCATGGAAGTGGGCATATGAGTCATTAAAATTATCCAGCCATGTTTGGTTTACCAGGGCTCTATCCAATTTCCTTTGCGTGTAGTCTGGTCTGCCATATCTACGATTACTCCATGTAAAAAATTCTCCCATATATCTCAAATCAGTCAAGCAAAGAGAATTAACCACGTTCTTGAAGTCAGTAATGTCAGAATTTACGCCAAAATCTGGCTCAGAAACTTCATTAGTATTTAAGACCACATTAAAATCTCCAAGAAGGACATGGTTAATATTGGGTTTGAAATTGGAATTTAACTCAGTCCATAAACTTTTCCTTTCCTGTCCTGTGTTGAAAGCATATATAAAGGATGCTTCAAATTGAACACTAAAATCATCATTAGCAATGTTAACATGGATAACTTGGGAAGTAATATTTAGAACAGTAAGATTGATCTTGTCAGGATTCCAACCCACCCAGATTCTCCCAACTGAATCTGGGGAGCTATTGGAGGCACAATCCCAATCCTTAAAAATTTCCTTTTTAATTTTATCTTCATTAGCGAACTTGACTTTAGTTTCAATAAGGCCAAGGACGTCAATACTATTCGCATAGATAAACTTTGCAACCTCAGTTTGTTTAGAGGAAAGGTTGAGACCCCTAATATTCCAACTGCTTACAATCATTAAGAACGTTTATGGGGCTTCTTCCTCCTTCCTGAGGAACTACTATTAATACTACCATTACCTGGGTTAGATGTATTCTTACCTTTAGAAGGTGGAGTGTCAATGAGAGGGAAACTGACCTTGATTATCCGTATGCTTGCTTGTAGAAGATGGAGAACATTGAGGAGGTTGGTCTTTTTCAGCTTGATCTAATTCAACATCATTATCCTTATTAGGATGCAAGGGATTAACCATACTAATTTGAGAATCCAATCCATCCTTATTCACAATTTCATCTTCACATTTAGGATTGGAGCTTTCTCCAGCGGTAGGGGCTTGTACTTCCCCGCCCTTGGATTCCTTTGAAGAAATATTCAGAGATAATAATATTCCTATATCCTCCCAGGATTCCGGAACACTGTCACCTTGTGCATCGATCCCCCGAACAATTTCTCCATTTAGAGGAGAGAAAACATTACTATTCAAATTTGTAACCAATTTCTCTGAGGTAGAACATTCATGTGGAGGTTCTAGGTGGGTGACAGGTTTAGGCCCAACACTAGTTCCCTCAGTATTAAGTAATTCGATACTGGGAGAAGGATGGGACAAATTGGAAGGGTCACCCAAAATGAATTTACCTTTCTCTTTAGTTTTCCAATCTCCACCATTTTCAGTAGGAGAAACAAGAGGGCCCTTCTGAATAGGACCTTGAGCTTTAGGTAATCTACTACAATCGTGCCCGAACTTCTTGCATTTGGCACAGCAAATGGGGAGCCACTGGTATTCAACCCGAAGATAAATTGGCTCCAATTCACCTGTAATAGGGTCTTCAAAGTCTATGACCAGCTCCTTCAAAACCTCCTGATTAGCATTAAGTTCAATACAGATACGAGCATAAGAGATTCTCCTACCCTCAGCAGTGACTTTAGCAACATGCAATGGTTTCCCCAAGGCACTAGCAATGTGGCTTAGTCCCAGGGGGTTCCAAAGTTCAAGAGGAATATTATGGATATGCACCCATACAGGAATAGTAGAAATAGCCTCTTTTGAAAGTGTAAGGCCTGTTTGCCATTTCCTCAAAATGATGGGCTGGCCACTAATATGCCAAGGACCTCCTTCAAGAATTGCTAAGCTCTCCTCCTCACTATTAAATTTGAAGAAGAAAAAACCCGAATCGGTGGCAACCATATCCTCAAGTCCATGTTTGTTCCAAAGTCTGCTAGTAGCATTTTTCACAATTGAATAAGGAATTTTCTTTCCTATGAAATAGCCCACTAGAGAGTTCTTCCAGCTGTGGCTCCCATCGATGAAAACCTCCTTAGGAATGTGGAGGTGATTTCTTTCTTTTCCTTCCTGAGGCTTGATGAACCTAAGTGTAAATCCAGGGGTGTTCTGCTTGGTTACCAGAGAGGCCCAAGACTTAGTTTGGGTATTTATGGGAATTAATGACCTGTTTAATACCATGAGTAGGGCCATTTTTGTTGACTTGATTATTAATGCCAACATCACAAACATTTTGAAGAGAGGAATAGTTTAATGGTTCCACCTGGCAAGGACTAGGGGCAGAATTGGCATTACTAGCCAGAACCTCACCATGGTTTACGAAAGAGTTGGCAGATCCCACATGCGTTTGAATAGGTGGGATGGAGCTTGCATGTAGATACAGTGCATTTGGGTCCACGCGCCCATGTGCGTGGGCACACTTAGTGAGGTTGGCCGACACATTTCCTGAAATTGCGGAAAAAGTAGGTGATCCCATGTGTGCACAAACGGCTGAATGTAAAGGAGTAGGAATCCTTCCAATATTACCGTTATGATTAACGGAAGTAAGACCAGGCTCAAACACATTGGTAGGCGTGCTGGTCACTGTGGGAGGATCAATAGAGGTGTTTGAAAGATTAATGGTAGAAGACTTTTGAATACTTTCTCCACCATAACTTTCTCCACCATAACTTTCTCAACTATGTCAGGACATATATCAAATGGTTCAAATTGAGTTTCCCTCCAGTTTCTTCCCCCTCTTCTCCCATTTCCTCCCCTTCCCCCATTGGCTCGAATTGGAGTTCTCCCTGCATGAGAGGACTTTCCTCGAGACAGAACATCACTGGGTGGAGAAGTATAAATCTCATTTCTGTTATCTTTCATCTCAGCAACCAAGTTTCTGAGGAGAGCATTTTCTTCCACTAGCTTGGAATTAATTCTTTGTGATGCTTCATACCCAACTTTCAGTGGATGATCTAACGGCAGGACTTCTTCATCATCTTCAGATATTGTACAATACTCAGGAACAATATTCATTTCTTTGCTCCCAATATTAATTGCAATAATGGATTCAGCCTCCTTCAAAGAACTAGCAGTATCAATGAAGGAAGTAGAATCTTGAATAGCTTTGTTCATAGACCCAGCATTAACTATCTTAGGATCTTCAACACAGGTAGAAATCAACTCATTAAAATCAGTAGTGGAGGAAGTATTAGCATTTGCAGCATTTGATGGGGCTTTGATAGCAACATTAAGGACTCTAACAGCCTTAAACCTCTCCATAGACAAGAAGGGACTCAAAATTCTAGAGAGAAGGGAGACTTTCTCTCTCTAGACATTTTTTAAGAAGAATTCTTTTTTCTTCTTTTTTAGGTAGGCTTTGGATTGTTGTTTTGCCCTCTTGTTGTTAGGTGTTTGTCTGAGAATTAACTCATGCTCCTTTACTTGTTCTACCAGATTTTACTAAAACATTTGAAATTGAATGTGATGCTTCAGGTATTGGCATAGGCACAGTTCTCATGCAAGGAGGATGACCAATTGCAATCTTTAGTGAGAAATTGAGTGGGGCAGCCTTAAACTACCCTACCTATGACAAGGAAATGTATGCGTTAGTCCAAGCATTGGAGATGTGGCAACACTATCTTTGGCCTAAGGAGTTTGTGATTTACACCGATCACAAATCCTTGAAACATTTGAAGGGCCAACACAAGTTAAATAGGAGGCAAGCACGATGGGTGGAATTCATTAAAATATTTCCATATGTCATCTGTTACAAGCAAGGTAAGGAAAACATCGTTGGAGATGCTCTCTCTCGCAGGTATGCATTGATTTCTACTCTTGATGCAAAATTGCTTGGTTTTGAACACATTAAAGAATTATATCCATTAAACCAAGATTTTCGTGAAGAGTATAGGAATTGTGAGAAAAAAGCATTAGGTAAATTCTTTAGTCATGAAGATTTCTTATTTCGGGAGAATAAGTTGTGTGTTCCTAATTGTTCATTACGCGATTTGTTAGTGAGGGAATCGCATGGTGGTGGTTTAATGGGACACTTTGGAGTTGCTAAGACACTAGCCATCCTACACGAGCATTTTTTTTTTTGGTAATCGGGAGTATCCGGGCCAGCTTGCGCGCACCTCGACTAATCCCCCGAGGCCTGGAGGCGCCGGGTGAATACTCCAGTGGCCACGCTCCCCATGACTCGAACACTAAACCTCTTGGGTAGTACACCCAAGAAGCTTACCACTCGGCCACAAGGGACTTGGTTTACACGAGCATTTTTTTTGGCCACACATGAAAAGAGATGTTGAGAGAATTTGTGGAAGATGTGTAACTTGCAGGCAAGCAAAATCTCGAGTGCAACACCATGGATTATACACATCACTGCCTATTCCTAGTGAGCCTTGGATTGATATCTCAATGGACTTTGTGTTAGGTTTGCCTAGGATCAAACGGGGTAGGGATTCGATTGTTGTAGTGGTAGATCGCTTTTCTAAAATGGCACATTTTATTCCATGTCACAAAACGGATGATGCATCACATGTTCCTGATTTGTTCTTTAGGGAGATTGTAAGATTACATGGTATGCCTAGAACAATTATTTCGGATAGAGATGCTAAGTTCTTGAGTTACTTTTGGAAGACCTTGTGGTGTAAGTTAGGGACTAAGTTATTATTTTCTACTACTTGTCACCCACGAACTGATGGTCAAACTGAAGTAGTAAATAGGACTTTGTAAACTTTGTTAAGGGCTGTTATTCAAAAGAACAATAAAACATGGGAAGATTGTTTACCACATATTGAGTTTGCTTACAATCGATTTGTTCATTCTGCTACTAAATTTCACCATTTGAAATTGTATATGGGTTTAATCCATTAACTCTATTGGATTTATCTCCTTTACCTTTGACTGAGCGTGTTAATTTAGATGGCCAAAGGAAAGCTGACTTTGTTAAGCAGATTCATGAGAAAGCCAGACTCAACATTGAGAGACGAACAGAGCAATATGCAAAGCAAGCCAACAAGGGGGCGTCACAAGATGGTTTTGACCCCGGAGATTGGGTTTGTTGCATTTACGAAAAAAGAGATTTCCGGCTGAAAGGCGTTCCAAATTCCTGCCATGAGGAGAAGGGCCTTTCCAAGTTTCTCGAGCGCATCAATGACAATGCTTACAAGCTAGATTTGCCAAATGAGTACAATGTAAGTGCTATTTTTAATGTTACTGATTTGAGTCCTTTTGATGTAGGTGATGATTTGAGGACAAATCCTTTTCAAGAGGAGGGGAATGATGCAAATCATGGTACGTCTTCAAGGAAACCAGTTCAAATTCTAATTGGACTAGTTACGAGGGCTTGGGCAAAGAAGTTCAAAGAGGCACTCAATGGGCTAATTCAAGAAGTTTGGTCTCAGGAAAATTCGTGAAGGCCTATTGAGCTTGGTCCACAAAGATGTCTCAATCTAATTCAAGTCCAATTAGAAAAATGACAATCAAATTCTAATTTTAGGAAAACTAAAATTTGACTTCAATCTTGAACTGCTGGATTATTCTTCTAGAACTTTTTATTTTCCGAAAAAAAAGTTCTAGAAGAATAATCCAGCAGTTCAAGATTGAAGTCAAATTTTAGTTTTCCTGAAATTAGAATTTGATTGTCTTTTTTTCGGAAAAAAGGTTAATTTAAACGAAAAAAAGCCAAACGGCACTGTACAAAGTACAAAGGGCATACCCCAGGATAATCAATGAGCACAAAAACAAATGCATCCAAACAATGCAACAAAGGATGGGGAAAACAACAACAAAGCCAGAGAAAAACCCATCCTAACAACTCAAGGCACCAACCAAACCAACAAAAGCAAAGAGCACAACTACATCAAGCCACCTTCATCAAGGCAAAAACCAGGCCAAGACAGTGTCCCCCTTATGGGGTAATGGTCCATCTTTCAATGTACTGAGGGAGGTGGGGGTTGTTCTTCCATTTAGCTTGTATCTGTACGGAAACCTGAAGGCAAATGTCTTGTAAAACTCTTTCCTTAGTCTTCCCTTCAAATTTAAAACTTCGTGCATTTCTTTCTTTCCAAATGTGATACACAACCAAACCAAGGCACATTTTTGGGACAACATGCCAAGGAGTCTTGCCTTTCCACTTGTTCGCTGCCCAATCCACAAGCACGTCCCATGAAGGGGTGGAATGAGAGACGTCCAACCTATTAAGCACTCCCTGCCACACGTAAGAAGTATAAGAGCAATTAAAGAATAAATGGTCATGAGATTCCAAATTTTTGTGACAAAAAACACAAGCGAGAGGTCCTGGTGTGTATGTTTAAATTCTATCATGTGTGGATAATCTACGAAGAATAGCCAACCACATGATAAAACTATGGCGAGGGATATGACCCGGGAACTTAGTAAGGCCATACCAATGGACTTTGGGATAATGAGTACGAACATGATCCCAAGTGTAGGTGGAAGAGAACACATTATTTGGTGATGGTAACCATTGGACCACATCATTAGAAGTATTAGGGAGAGGTAAAGAATGCAGTTGGCCTCTAATTTCCATTAATTCAAGAGTGTTTGTACGAGGCCAATTCCATTCATTTCCATCAATAACCTTAGAGACTTTGGCAGTGAGGGGGATGGCGGCATCATATTGGACACGCATTCCGACTCTGTCCAAAATAGGACCCATAGGATGCCAATTATCGTACCAGAGAAAAGTACCACACCCATTGCCAATTTTATGCCTAATCATTGGTCTAGCCATAGGCCTAAGTTTAAGAAGTTTTCGCCAATACCAAGAGCATTGGGAAGGGGTCTTGGCTTCCCAAAAACTTTTCCTTTTCAACATATAAGTATGTATCCAATCCACCCAAAGTGATTTATTTTTAGAAGTAAAAATGGACCAGATATGTTTGAGATTTAAGATAGAATTCAATTGAGTTAAGTTCTTCAGGCCAAGACCCCCTTCCTTCCTAGGCCTACAGACTAAGTCCCAAGCAACTTTAGCCCCATGGGCTTTTTCAGTTCCTCCGGTCCAAAGGAATCTACACATTAATCTATCAATATGCTTAAGGACACTTTTGGGAAGAATGAACATGGCAGCCCAATAATTTTGAACCCCTGCAAGAACTGATTGGATAAGTTGGAGTCTGCCAGCATAAGAAAGGAATTTAGAGGTCCAAGAAGTGATTCTTGAGGTGATTTTCTGGGTGAGATCATCACAATCTCCCTTCTTGAGCCTAGTTGTGATCAAAGGAACACCAAGGTACTTCATTGGGAGGGAACCAAGGGTAAACGGGAGACTACGACTAATAGCATTGGAAGTGTTTCCCTCCATTCCTGTAAAAAACAGACAACTTTTGTTAGCATTAGCCTGCATGCCAGTAAAGTTATAAAATTGATCCAAGGAATTCTTCATAACTGACGCAGAGTGTACATCCCCATTGAAAAATAAAAGAAGGTCATCGGCAAAACAAAGGTGCAATATTTTAAGTTTATCACATCTCCAGTGGTATTTAAAGTTATAAGATCTTTGGATGTTTTGTTGAATCAATTGGCTAAGCGTATCCATGACAAGAACAAAAAGGTAAGGTGACATAGGATCACCTTGTCTAAGACCTTTCGCACCCTCAAAGTACCCTACAGATTCCCCATTAAAATTAATAGAGTACTTAGGACTAGTTATACAAGCTCTAATCCACCCTTGCATCCTAGGCGGAAATCCAAGGACATCAAGGAGATCAAGCAAGAACTCCCAACTCACACTATCATAAGCTTTCATAAGGTCGACCTTTGCCGCAGCTCTAGGATGCCCAGACGGCTTATGATAGTCCCTCATAAGATCTTGGGCAAGCAGAACATTGTCACTGATCTTTCTACCTTTGATAAAAGCAGATTGGGCCTTATCAATAAGAGTAGGTAAAACTTTTTGAAGTCTCTCGGATATAATTTTTGAAATGCATTTATAGACTGTGTTACAACACGAGATAGGCCTAAAGTCACTCATCTTAGACGGATTAGGAATCTTGGGGATAAGCGCAATAAGGGTAGCATTTGACTCAGTTAACATTTGGCCAGAAGTAAAGAATTCTTTGATAGCCTTAATAACTAAAGCTCCGGTAGTTGTCCAGGTCTTCTTAAAAAAATGAGCATTATAACCATCAGGACCCGGCGCTTTATTACTGTGGATACTTTGAAGGGCTTTCTTAATATCATCATCACTAGGAATAGCATCCATAATGTTAAATAACTCAGTAGGGATACGCTTATGAATGACAGTCCTTAATTCATTAATGCCAGGGTAGGGATTAGCCGCTGGGGTGCCAAGCATGGATTGAAAGGTTTCTTTTGGTAAAATGAACAGAGTCGAATTGCCGATTGCACCAGGAGAAGAAAATACCTGTAAATCTAAGATCTACAAGACAAGTGGCATTCACAAGATCATTAAATTCAACAGCTCCTTGGTCTCTCCCTGGATTACCCTCAAAGATTTCATTAGAATGTAAAACGGAGTTAAAATCCCCGAGACTAATCCAAGGGATATCACCAATAGAAGCTGCTACATTTCTCAAGGTAGACCAAAGGGGCCGCCTACCTTGGATTGTGTTAGCGCCATAAACAAAAGAGGCTTCAAATGACTGTAATTGGTCCATAGATTCAATTTTAACATGAATAGCTTGCCAAGTACAATGTAAGACAGTTAAAGTGACTTTATTAGGGTTCCATCCAACCCAAATTCTATCCACAGAATTTGGTTGGCTATTCGTAATAAAAGACCAATTAGGAAGCATGGTCCTCTGTATTTTGTCTTGATTGGGCATTCTTACTTTAGTTTCAACAATACCCATAACATCAATTTTGTGAGTGAGAACGAACTTTGAAATCTCTTCCTGTTTAGTGGCCTGATTTAGCCCTCTTATATTCCAGCAACTAATTATCATTAACGGCGTTTAGAAGAGTGTTTTTTCTTACCTGAAGACCCTCCTGATCTGTTCTTCTGCTTACTGGAATGACCAGGAGAGAGCTTAGGGCTAGGATGCTCCACATACTTCTTATGTGAAGGCTCTTGGACTACTTGTTCTTCTTCATCACTTGAGTCCTCATGAGGGATAGGTTTTTCGAAAAAGGAATTAGTATACACCATCTGTCCGGAATAGGCTTCCACCTTAGAAGTGTTACATTCACTGGTCTTTTGCACACTTTGAATTTCAATCCTATGCTCTGAAGTGTAAGTATCCCCGTTTTCCTTATCCTGATCAGGATAAGGAGTGGGGCTAGATGAGTTAAGGTCTGATTCCGCTGGAGATGGTGATATCGAAATAGGGGAGGAGGTGGAGCCTTCTCTAGGCTTCTCAATTTGCACCGTCTCACTATATGTACATTTTTCAAAATATTCCACTTCCTTGAGGCTCAGAACAAGGCCATTAATCTTATCCCCTTCAGCAACATCATATCTGGGAGTTGCATAATCAGTAGGCTCAACGATGCATTTCTGCCTCTCTTCCTGAGCAATTTGTTTCCTCAATCCACTGGCCTTCAGAATCTCATGAGAGTCAAGATTATCAATTTGGTTGTCTTCCTGGGAGCAGGTAGCTTTAGGAACCATAGACATAGCACTGTCATCTCCAATCCCGCTCTCTGGAATATCAAGCTGAATGTCTTCATTTTCTGTGTTTTGCAATGATGAGAATTGATTCTTAAGCACAGGCCCAGCATTGGCAACACTAGTCCCTTCCCCTTGCCGTGGAAGAATAGCATCATTCCTCACATTTCCCTCAACATTAGATTGTTTGTAACTAGCCTCTGGAATAATAGTGTTGGTCATATTACCCTTGCCTTTGGCTTTCCAAGCATCATCATCAGTGAGAGGCTGAGTATTGGGGGCTTGAGTCTTTGGTTTATGGATTGTAGTAGATTTTTGAAACTTGGAACAATCATGTCCAAATCTTTTACACTTGGCGCACCTTAGAGGAGTCCATTGGTATTCAACCCGTATGTTGATTTTCTCAGAGTCGACACCTTCCACCTGGATATCAAAGTTATGCAATAACTCATGCTCAGCCTGGACTTCAATACAAATCCTAGCATATGATATTCGTCTACAGGTAGCCGTCATTCTGTCTACATGCAGAGGCCTCCCAACAGCACTAGCAATATAATTGAGTCCCTCTGGAGTCCAATATTCCAATGGAATATTGTAGAAATGTACCCAAATTGGGACAGATGAGGGAATTTCCTTGTCAAGCACAAGGCTGGGATGCCAATTTTTTAACAGAATTGGTTGTCCAGCTATATGCCAAGGTCCCCCTTCAAGTACATTAACACTTTCTTCTTTGGAGCTGAACTGAAAAAAGAAATACCCAGACTCAGTTGCAAGCATATCAATCAGACCCTTGTTAGCCCACATTCTTGAGGTTGTATTCTTGACAAAAGTGTAGGGAAGTTTCTTTCCAATAAAAGAGCCTACCAATGTGTACTCCCAGTTTCCTCTACCAAAATCGGATAAGTCAGTAGGTAAAATAACAAGGTTTCTTTCAGATCCAAGTTTAGGCTTCACATAATTAACTTTGAACTCAGGTTTGGGTTTGCCTTTGACAAGAGAAGCCCAGTTAGGAGTGGGAATACTCGGATTAGCAAAAGGAGGTGTAATAGAAGGACCCCCATTTGTATTGTCAATTTTTAAAGGAGATTTGAGATGCTGGTGGATCCCTTTAGCAGTGGAAACGTTCCCTTCCACGTGGGTGGTAACCTGCTTATTACCGAGGGTGACCCCATACTCGGCGCCACTATCTTTAAACTGGACATCCACTTGAGCATTGTGTGTAGAATCAGTAGTAACAGTGCCAAGACTTGATAAAGTAGATGAGCCCATGTTTACTTTGGGGGACATCACACCGGTTTTTAAGGATAAAGGGCTAGCACCCATGTGCTTGCTTTCGGTAAGGACAAAGGCATTATGAGAGCCGTTCAATTGGGAGCTAGTGGGAGACAATTTCCCTTGAATTAAGGCAAGGCCATCAGCTTTTTGGTTATTGTTAGCACATGGCATGTCACTGCCAACTTTAAGTTGGTGTGTATGAGAAGCGATGGGATCTACAGTTGACACGTTGCCTGCGGTTGCGGGTTTACTTACGTGGTCAGCAGTCTCAAAGGAACTAGGTGGGACCAGCAGGCAGCCGTTGGGATCACCCATACTCGCGTGTTGTTCATGACTATTGCCATGCAAATTGTCCCGGTTATTAACAAGACAGGCGCCGGAATTCACGGAAAAGGCTGTGTAGCCCATGTGGTTACCCAGACCTTTTTGACCATTGTAATGGCCCAAATGACCGTTAGTAGGGTGTGTGTGTGTAGGCGCGTGAAGGCCACATTCCTCAGACTTCTCGGTGCACTTGGAGTTAGAATTTTGTGGATCAAAAAAAAGAATTGTCACCACCATTCTCTAACACCAACATCAGCATCAGATTTTTGGGATTGCAGGTCCAAGAGTTCCATTTGGAGTTGTCGAATCTTCTCATTAGCAACAGTAAGGTCGTTAAATGTGGGGGGAACCTGATATTTCCTCTTAAGCAATTCATTTGAGTCTTGGAGCTTGAGGAAGCTTGAAGTCTTCTTCCTTGGACCCTTATCCTTCTGTTCATCTTGACTAGAGGAGAGTTCTTCCCATTCCTCTGGGAGTTCCAACTCTTCTTCAGATAGTTCATTGCTCTTGATCTTGGACAAGTCTGAGATCCCACCATTGCCAATACCATAGACAATGGTTTTGGATGGGTTGGAAATGATAAAGTCATTCCCACTTTGATCACACTCTTCATCCCCTATATAAGAGGTGCTCACCTCAGATGTTGATTTAGTCACATTTAATGGTCTTGCTACATTGAGAACACGAACCTTCCCTTCAGAGGCGATTCTACCAGGTTGAGATCCATCTTTATGAAGCACTGAACCATCTCCTTTGAGAGAGTATTTACTCTCCAGCTCTGGAGCAAAAATACCCAAACCAGAGGAAACCCCAGTGGTAGGTAGCACATCTACAGCATGCTTTCCATGTATAACCAAAGGACTTAACAAACAAGCAGTCTTAGATTGAACATGATTCTTAATCTTCTTATTAGATCCCATCATCAGCTTAGTATTGTTTGCTTGACCTTTTATCATGAACACCAAAAGAAAAAAAAAAGGGGGGGGGGGGGGGGGGGTGGGTGAGCAAATGAGGAAGGAAGGAGAGAAGGAAAAGAAGAGAGAGAGAGAGAGAATCAGAAGGGATACAGGGGGGGTGAGGGTGATGAAAATCAAAATTAACCAAATTCTAGAGAGAGGTGGGAGCTTCTCTCTCTAGTCATCCTTTTGCTTTCTTAGGTACTAGAATTTGATTGTCATTTTTTCTTAATTGCTTAAATTGCTGAATTGTAGGCTTGCATGCCAACTATGGAACTTTCCTTATTCCTTTAGTTTCATTTTATTTTAATTTTGGGCGAATTTATTTTGGGGCATAATATTTCGTAGGCTTATAGGGCCCAACTGTAAGCCTCAACTATTTAAACAGTTTTAGGGTTTGTAATATGAAGTTTTGATCATTAATAATATTGTGAAAGTTTTCTTTTTAGTTCTTTGAAGAACTTTTTTTTTTTTGTCAGAAAAAGGTAAATCAATTCCAAAAAAGAGGGAAAGTACAAATGTACAAGGGGCACACCCCAGGATATACAATGAAGCTCAGCAGGAGGAGTAGTGACGAATCACTAAAACTAGCAAATTAAACTTGACAACAAAAGAGAGTCACACTATTAACAATACAACATGGCCAACTTAAGTCCAAGGACTAACAATTAAATCAAGTTGGGGGTGGAGCTTCCATTGAGATCTTATTTGAATATTAATTTGAGACACCAAATTTAGTAGCAACTGTTCTTTTGGGGTGTAGCACACGGTAAACGTCCTCTTGTTCCTCTCTCTCCATAGGCCATAAATTGCAACACCGAGGCAAATTTTAGGTATAGCAAGATGAACCTCTCTCCCTTTCCAATGTTGTGCCATCCATAACACCGTGGTATCCCAATCTGTGCTATGCCAATTAAGTCCACACCTATTCATCAATTCCTGCCAAACAAAGGAGGAAAAGTTACACTCAAAAAACAAATGATTATGGGTTTCCATGTGGTTCTGACAAAAAACACAAACAAGAGGTCCAGGAGTAAAGGAAAAGATTCTATCATGGGTCGCAAGTTTTTTCTGAACAACCATAATATTATCTTTTGCCTAGGAGTGCATCCTGAAACCCAAACAAGCTTGTGCCATGGTACCTCACGAGACACCTCTCTAAGGTGGTCCCATATATGAGTAAAGTTATATTTTCTGTTGGGAGATGTAATCCATGAAATATAATCAGATAATCCATTTGGCTTATACATATTAGATAAAATAGATCGAACTTCATTCAACCCAATTGAATTGGAATTAGGCCAATTCCAATCCTGCCCCCTTATGATGACTGCCACTTTTGCATAAGGTGCAATAGCGGCATCGTAAGCAATCCTGCTTGTATACTTTTCAAACAAGGGCCCACAAGGAAGCCAGTGGTCAAACCAAAGGGATGTATGTTGGCCATTACCGATAGTATGAATAAGTAAAGGTCGAACGACTCCCCTTAATTTTAACAACTTTCTCCAATACCAAGAACATTGAGCAGGGGGTTTAATATCCCAAAAGCTTTTAGTTTTAATCATGTACAAATGTACCCAAGCTTTCCAATAAGAGTTATTATGTGGATCAAGAAGATTGCCAATATGCTTTAAATTTAGAATAGTATTAGTAAGAAAATATCCTTGAAGCCCAGGCCACCCTCCTTTTTGGGTTTACAGACATTGACCCAAGCAATTTTGGCTCCATTCCCATTCTCTGTATTTCCAGACCAAAGGAATCTCCTAAACGCTTGATCCACCTGTTTAATCACATTTTTGGGAAGAATAAACATCCCAGACCAATACTGTTGAATTCCTGCCAACAAGATTGAATTAGTTGCGCTCTACCAGCATAAGATAAGAACTTAGATTTCCAGGAATTGATTCTATGACAGATTTTACTGACAAGCTCTTCACAATGGCATTTTTTCAATTTAGTGGTAATCAGAGGAACTCCAAGGTACCTCATGGGAAGGACTCCTTTGGAGAATTGGAGTTCCATCTGTATATCATTTGCCAACTGGTCTTCAAGCCCAGAAACAAAGATGCAACTTTTAGTGTCATTGGCTTGAAGACCAGAGAAATCATGAAATTGATTTAAAGTTCTCCTAATCAATTTTGATGATTCGATGTCACCATTAAGAAGAATAAGTAAATCATCCGCAAAACAAAGATGAGAAATTTTTAATTTGTCGCATTTCCAATGGTAGGTAAATTGACCATTTTGGGTGTTGTAGTGGAGTAGTTGGCTCAGCATCTCCATGACAAAACAAACAAATAAGGGGAAATAGGGTCCCCTTGTCTAAGCCCTTTGGCTCCATCAAAATATCCCACAGATTCTCCATTAAAATTGATAGAGTATCTAGGAGTAGTAATACAAGCCCTAATCCATTTCTTTAAATTTGGGGGAAAGCCAAATATATCAAGTAAATCAAATAGAAATTTCCAATTAACACTATCATATGCCTTCATGATGTCAACCTTAGCAGCAACTCTAGGTTTACCACCCATTTTGTGATAATCCCTTAACAAGTCTTGAGCCAATAGAACATTATCACTAATTTTCCTTCCCTTAACAAATGCAGATTGGGATTGGTCAATAATGGATGGAAGGATAGATTGGAGTCTATTCGCAATTATTTTTGAGATGCATTTATACATAGTATTACAACGAGATATAGGCCTAAAATCCCCCATCTTAGATGGATTTGGGACTTTAGGAATCAAAGCTATAATAGTGGCATTTGACTCCCTAAGCATCTCTCCAGAATTAAAAAATTCCTGAATAGCTTCAATCACTAAAGGGCCAACAGTGGACCAAGATTGTTTAAAGAAATGTGCATTAAACCCATCTGGACCGGGGGCTTTATTTTTATTCATACTAAAAATCATGTCCTTAATGTCAGCACTAGTAGGGATTCTATCCAAATCCTCCAATTGTTCTTCTGGAATTCTTTTACACACAACTCTCCTTAGGGCCTCAATCCCAGGGTAAAGGTTAGTGGCAGTGGTACCAAGTAAACTTTGAAAATGTCTTACTGCTTCACATTTAGCCTCCTGTAAGTTGTTAGTAAACGTACCATCTGGTTTTTCAAGTTTGAAGATTCTTTTCCTATTCCTTCTACTACTTTTGATATGTTGGAAAAATTATCTGGAATTTTTGTCCCCGGCCTCAAGCCACTGCACTCTAGATTTTTGCTTAAGAGTTTCTTCCTCAATCCAAATAGCTTTAAGGAATTCAGGCATACATTGTTTTTGTATGGCTATAAGGGAAGGATTGTGGGGATCTCTAAGGAGGTCGGATTGTGCTAATTGGAGAGCTTCCCTAGCCTGATCAGCTAATAGTTTTTCTTTACCCACAAAACTTTTGGTAAGAGTTTTCAGGTCATGTTTAAGTAATCTAAGCTTGTGACACAATTTATATTGTGCAGTCCCATTGACACTAGTATTCCAAGCATTGGACACAGTGACAGGGTAAGTATCAAGTTGAGTCCAGTAGTTGAAGAATTTGAAATTTTTACCTTTTCTCTTAATAGTGTTATCAAGGTAGAGAAGAAGAGAAGAATGGTCAGATATACCTAGCTTATGGAAATGGACATAAGAGTCCGTGAAGTTGTCCAGCCAATTTTGATTCACAAGAGTCCTATCTAACTTTCTTTGAGTATAGTCAGGTCTACCGTACCTTCTATTACTCCAAGTGAAAAATTCCCCCAAGTATCTTAGATCAGATAAGCAAAGGGTGTCAACAATTTTTTTAAAGTCAACAATATCAAAATTCAAACCAAAGTTCATTTCAGAAACTTCATTAGTGCTTAGAACCACATTAAAATCTCTCAGAAGAACATAGTTCATTTTTGTATTGATGTTGAAATTTGCATTTAACTCAGAGCATAAGTCCATCCTATCTTGACTTGTATTAAAACCATAAATAAAAGAGGCCTCAAACTGGATGCTATGATCTTCATTTTCAATGCTTACATGTATTATTTGAGGGGAACACCTAAGGATAGTGAGATTAATCTTATCAAGATTCCATCCCACCCAAATCCTCCCCACAGAGTCGCTAGAACTATTAGAGATAAATTCCCAATTTTTAAAAATGTTCGGTTTTATTTTATCCTCATTTGACTTCCTAACTTTAGTTTCGATAAGCCCAAGGACATCAACATTATTTTCATAAATAAACTTAGCAACCTCAAATTGTTTATAGGGTTGGTTGAGACCCCTTATATTCCAACTACAGATAATCATTAACGACGACGATGGGGTTTTTTACGCGTACCTGAAGATCCAGAGTTTTTGCTCTTCTTTTGTTGAGCTGTATCTGAGCCTTTAAGTTGTGGACTGGGAGTCATAGGTAAGGAACAAACGGCCTTGGCCAAGCTTTTCTTCCCTGCAGCTTCCAGGGATCCTAGGGAATTTTCTGCTCCTGGGTCAATGATGTGTACTTGATTTTCCTTTCCAGGGCTGGACACAATAATATCAGAGAGAGCAAGGGGATTTGAGCTATTGTCATAATCCCCTAATTCTGGTTCCATAGATCCACCTTGTTCCTCCATAGAATATTGTTCTGAGTTGATTTCACTAGACCTTTCAGCTTTACCATTCAAGGTACCCATATCTTCCGTTTGTAATGGGATAAAAAGCACATTGTCCCCATCCTCCACTAATGTTTGAATATTTCCTGGGTCCTTGTCTTCAACCCTGCATTCACCTAGTGAAGAGAACATATTGCCATCCAGAGCCATTACCTTAGGACTTAAAGTTGATTTGGGGGAAATTGTCATAATTTGCCCAACATTGTTTCCAATAGTAGATTCAGGAATCAGCTCAACCAGATTAGAGGAAGAGGCAAAGGTTACACTAGTATCAGTATTGATGAGCTTCCCTTTTTCCTTGGTTTTCCAAGCACCCTCATCATGGGTCTGGGTAATAGAGGTGGTTTTTTGGGCAAGAATTGGTGCCTTAGGTAGCTTGGCACAATCATGCCCAAATCTTTTACACTTATTACACCGGATTGAAGTCCATTGGTACTGAACAGGAAGATAAATAGGCTCAATGTCCCTAGTGATTGGATCCTCAAAATCAATCACAAGCTCTTTAAGGAGTTCTTTGTTGGCATTCAATTCAATACAAATCCTTGCATATGAGATTCTCCTTCCTTGAGCTGTAATTTTTGCAACATGTAAAGGTTTCCCTATGGCACTTGCTGTGTGGCTTAACCCCAAGGGATTCCAAAGTTCAAGAGGGATGTTATAAATATGAACCCACACAGGAACAGTGGATATAGATTCCTTAGAAAGGGTTAGACCAGTTTGCCATTTTCTTAGGATGATTGGCTGCCCACTCACATGCCAAGGGCCCCCTTCAAGGATTGCCATACATTCATCTTCACTGTTAAATTTAAAAAAGAAGAAGCCAGAATCTGTGGCCACCATATCATGCAGGCCCTGTTTCCCCCATAACCTGCTAGTTGCATTCTTAACAAGAGAGAAAGGTAATTTTTTCCCTATAAAATAGCCTACCAAGGTAGTTTGCTAGGCATGGCTACCTTCCACGAAAACCTCCTTGGGGATAGATAGGTGTTGTGTCTGTGGGTCTTCTGTAGGTTTAATAAACTTGAGTTTGAAGCCTAAAGGGCTTTGAGGAGTGACTAAATTTGCCCAGGATTTAAAATGAGGTGTAGCACCTGCCTTCTTTGGATCCATAATAATGACTAGAGCCATTCCACTCGGGGGTCCCATGTTTGTGACAGAGTTTTCAATAGGACCGAGGGTATGGGTAACGTGTGGGGTGTGAGATTCTTGCTTGAAGCACAGTTGGTCAACCGCATTTGCCGACACATTGTCGTGAAAAGCGGGAAAAGTAGGAGTCCCCATGTGCGTAGTGGTTGCACCTAGGGTATTGACAATGACCCTCTTGCCCTTTGCCTCGCGTGAATCTGCTGCCTCGTCCAAAGGTTGAATGGACAGGGCGCCGGGTTTTTCGGGAAGGCCCATGTGCAATGCAGATTGTAAAGGTGTGGTAGGAAGTTGTATTTGACCGTTGGAGTTTACACGTGCCACAAACTCCTTGGGATCAGTAGAGCCCAAGTTTGGGAGATCAAATTTAGAACTTTGATGAACACCTTGAGTTCTTGAGTGATCGCCAAAATCAGAAAACGAATCAACATTCTGTAAGCAAGTTGAATTAGGGAGGGGGGCTCCTTCACAAATATCAAATAGCTCAGACTGATTATCTCTCCAATTGACCCCTCCTCTATTAAATCCCTTTCCTCCCCTCCTACCATTAGTCCGAAAAGGAGTTCTTCCAGCAAGGGAGTTTCCCATTTTTGATGGAACAAAATTAGAATGAGTTGCCAAGTCCACATTTTGATTTTCTCTCATCTCAGCAAGGATATATCTGAGCTGTGTATTTTCATCCACCAGTTTGGAATTAACTCTCATTGAAGCTTCATAGCCAACCTTGAGTGGATGATCCAGATGCAGATCCTCTTCATACATTTCAGTCTCTCTGTCATTATTGACATGGTGATAAATAACATCACTAGGCTCTCCCACCACTCAGCTTTCGCAACAATAGATTCATCATCCTTCAAACTAATATGAACTGCCTTGAGGGATGGTGAATCTGAGGTAACAATAACATCAGTAACAGTATTAGGTAAAATAATAGTTTTAGTGCCTTGTTCAACCTTAGATTCAGAATCTATATTTAAAACTCTTAGAGCCTTAAATTTATCCATAGCAGATCGAGGAGCAAAAGAGAAGAAGAGAACAAGACTGAGAAATGGTAAAACTCAACCGAAATCTAGAGAGAGGTTGGAGCTTCTCTCTCTAGAAAACATTTCAAGCTATTGAACTGTTGTATTTTCTTTGAAGAACTATTCGAACCTATCAGATTTACTCTGTGGTGTTCATACCTGGACTTATCAATTGAGTTTTCCATCCTTGATTGTGGTGTCTTCATCCTTTATACCTAGGTTCGCATCTGATATAGGTTCAACGGTCGCGGTTCCCATTTAAATCTAACAGTAGAACGGTCCGAGGCATTAATCGTATTACGGGTTTCGTCACATTGTTGGCGGGGTTCGTATCAATCGACCTTCGTCAAAGGAACGAAAATTAGTGATATTATTTTACTTGCTCAAGACTTGTTAAGAGATTACCATAAAGCTGATGGTAAAACTCGGGCTGCCGCCAAGGTGGACCTTATGAAAGCTTATGACCATGTTAATTGGAATTTCCTCTTTGATCTTCTTGATATTTTGGGTTTTCCTCCTTTAATGAGAAAATGGAGCAAAGCTTGTATATCTACTCCAAGGTATTCCATTAATTTTAATGGTGAATCTGTGGGATATTTTGATGGAGCTAAGGGACTTAGGCAGGGAGATCCTATTTCCCCTTACTTATTTGTTATTATTATGGATTCCCTGAGCCAACTACTTCAATTTAACATTCAGAATAGTTCCTATTCCTTCCACTGGAAATGCCATAAAATGAAAATCTCACATCTTTACTTTGCTGATGATTTAATCATTCTATTAAATGGGGACTTGGATTCAGCAAAACTAATTAGACATACTCTGAATCAATTTTATGGTATTTCTGGTTTGCAAGCTAATAATACCAAAAGTTGTCTTTTCTTATCTGGGGTTGATGATATCTTGGCTAATGATTTGTTAAATGTACTCCATTTTTCCAAAGGGTGTCTCCCCTTAAAGTATTTAGGTGTTCCTCTGATTACTACAAAATTAAAGAAATGCCACTGTGAAGAGCTTATATCTAAAATCTGTTCTCAAATTAACTCTTGGAAGTCCAAATTTCTTTCTTTTGCTGGTAGGGTTTAGCTTATCCGTTCTGTGTTATCTGGGATTCAACTTTTTTGGTCTGGAATGTTCAATGACCTAAAAGTGTTCTTAAACAGGTGGAACAATGTATGATGAGAATCAACATGGGCTTCTACATGATCCATTGCATGTTCCGAGTGGGCCAATTACTAGAACAAGGTCCAAGAAAATCAAGGAGGCATTTATTGGGCTGATTCAAGATATTTGGGTTGATTTCAAGAGTCCTAAGTATGGCCCAAAGGGAAATGAAGACTTTGTCAATTTAATTCATGCATGTGAAGAGGTGGACTGAATTTAACATCTAAAATATAGCTATTTATGTTTTATAGATAGTAGTTGAGAGTTGGTTCAGGTCACCAAGTGCATTTAATGAGTTAAACTACTTTTTTGTATTAGCTTTTGCTAAAAAACGTGAATGCATTATTTCCTATGGTTGGAGGTTGTTCCAACAACTTGCATTTATTCCTATGGTTGGAGGGTTGTTCCAAGACTATATATAACCTTGTTTATCTATTGTAATGGACAGATTTGATAAATTGATAAAAAGTGAGTTTTTACTCCTTCTTGATTCTTCATTGAACTTTTTTTTCGGAAATTTGTGAATGAATAAAGAAAGCCAAACGACACTATACAGAAGTACAAGAGGCATACCCCAGGATATACAAAGCGCACAAAAAAAATGCATCAGGAGATGCAAAAGAGAAAATGACTCAAATGAAGGCTAATAGCCCAGTAAGAGACACAATCAATCCAAAAATTCAAATTTGGGGCCTTAGCGCAAACACAACAAACATTAAATCACAGGCCCCCTCAATATGCAAAAGGAAAAAAACAACTACCAAGGAAACAGATGGAATCAATTAACAAATCATGCTAAGACCATCTATCCACATAGTCAGGTAGATGAGGGTCATTTCTCCACTTAATTTGGATCTGAATAGAGAGTTGGAGATAGATATCTTGAAGAATCCTATCCCTTGTTTTCTCTTGAGACCCGAAGGTACGAGCGTTTCTTTCTTTCCAAATGCAATAGAACACCAGCCCCAGGCACATTTTAGGGATGATATGGTTGGGGGAGTTCTTTGTCGAGGTTCTAGCTGCCCAATCCAGAAAAGAGCCCCAGGAGGAAGTGTGAGATGATATCCCCAATCGACGTAATAGGCCCTGCCATATAAAAGAGGAGAATGAGCAACCAAAAACAAATGATTATGAGATTCCATACCTTGGTGGCATAAAACACAAGCCAAAGGGCCAGGGGTGAAGTGAAATATCCTGTCATGAGTAGATAACTTGTTAAGAGCAGCCAACCACGTAATAACACTGTATCTAGGGATGTTGCCAGGGAACCAGATGAGACGATGCCATGGAACCTTTGGGTGAGTGTCTCTGAGGTGGTCCCAAGTATGAGCTAGTTTAAATATCCCATTTGGGGATGGGATCCAAACAGCTACATCAGGGTGGTCAGAGGAAGGGGGAATATTATGCATTTGGTCCCGAATCTCCCTAAGTTCTAATGTATTAGTTAGAGGCCATTTCCATTCCCCATCGACAGTAATATATTTAACTCTTGCATTTAATGGGATGGCCGCATCATATGCAACTCTGTGGCCAAACTTTTCAAGGAGGGGGTCTAAAGGGTGCCAATTATCATACCATAAGAAGCTATCACACCCATTACCAATTTTATGTTTAAGTAGAGGTCTAACAATGTCTCAAAGTTTAAGCAGTTTCCTCCAATACCAAGAGCATGGAGAAGGGGCTTTTACAAGTTTTTCCTCTTAGAAGATAAGCTTCAACCCAGTCTACCCAAAGAGAATGTTTCCCAGGAGAGAAAAGGGACCAAATATGTTTAAGATTGAGGGTTTTATTAAGTTGAACCAGAATTTTCAAACCCAAACCCCCTTCCTTCTTAGGTAAACAAACGAGGTCCCAAGCCACCTTAGCCCCATGGGCTTTTTCAATGCCCCCAGACCAGAGAAACCTTCTTAAGTGTTTTTTAACTTCCTTGACGATACTCTTGGGAAGAATAAACATTCCAGACCAATAGTTTTGAATACCTGCAAGAACAAACTGAATCAGTTGTAATCGGCCAGCATAAGACAGGCATTTAGAAGTCCATGAAGTAATTCTAGAGCTGATCTTAGAGATAAGATCCATGCAATCCCCTTTTGTAAGTCGAGATGTTATAAGAGGAACACCTAGATATTTAAGAGGGAGTGATTCAATGGGGATTTGAAGGGTATTACTAATGGACTGAATATCATCATCCCCAATACCAGATGTAAATAAACAACTCTTACTAGTATTAGCGAGTAAACCTGTAAGATCATAGAACTGAGTAAGAGTGTTTTTCATGAGTAGAGCTGACTCTTTGTTACCATAAAAGAATAATAAAAGGTCATCAACAAAGCACATATGTGATATTTTAAGTTTGTCACATTTCCAATGATATTTAAAGTGGGAAGAGCTTTTAATATTATGATCAATTAATTGGCGTAAGGTGGCCATCACAAGGACAAACAAATAAGGAGAAAGTGGATCACCTTGCCTAAGACCCTTAGCGCCAAAAACTCTCTTTTATATGTCACATGGATGAATCTTGGATGGGAAATCTAGAGAGAGAATTTCCTCCCTCTCTCTAGAAATTTAAGTGTCTCTCTACCTATGGGTAAGAGAGAAAGAATTAAGAGATCTTCTCCATCTCACTCTACATCCAAACTTTCCCTTAAAGAACTCAAGCAGTTTGTATCTCTTACTTCCAAAGATCATGCAGACTCTGTAGTCCTTGATAATCCCTCGATTTATGAACACGAATCTGATGATGGTGGAGGTCTACTGTCTAGATTAAGTACCACTCAAGATTCTTGTGAGATTGCCAAAGCTAGGAGAACTAAAGATATAGATCAAGAAGCTCCCTATGTTGCTGTCCAAGAGGAACCTGTGGTTACTGAGCCTCCTTCAAATGGCACTTCCTCCATTGTTCCTCCCTCTCCTAATTGGTATGATGATATGCAAGCTCGTCTCTTGACATATAAAAGCAGGTTCACTTCTAAACTAGAGTTAAGCTCGGATCATCTGGGTTTGCCTAATGTTGCTGGTGTTCCATGCCAAGTTGCTGCTCCTCCCGTCATTGCTAATGATTCTAGTAATTTCGAAAACTTCCTTATGGATGTGGTGCAAGCTGAAAAGAAAGTTTTAAAAAAGAATGGGTTTGATCCTACTAATTCTCCTATTGATACTCCCATTCCTATTGCCCACACATTTTCTTTACATCCTCAAGCTAGAGATGAAGCTCATTTGGAGATGAAAGTAGTTTCTAGTACTCAAGGTATTGCCTATTCTCCTGTACTTAATGATCATACATTGAATGCTACTGCCATTAATGCTGTTCATGAGGTTGGTGATGGTATTTATGATCCGAAGGAAATTGCTGGTGATTTGCAATCTTTTAATCCTTGTGATGTGCCTGTCACAGTTCCCAATCTGTTTGTTAAACGTGAGAAGCACCTGTGTTCGGTCGCTTGTATTTCTAACGGTCAAATTCCCAATGTTAAGAGTGGTGGTGGGCCCCTTATGACTGACCAAATCATTAATGCTAGCTGCCTCGGGTTACTTAAGCCGCATGATTCAGAGAAGCACATGTCCGAGGTTGCTTGTCCTTCCAAGCACAGCATTAAATGCTATAAGACAAGCTCCATTGACTTTGACTTTGATTTTTTAAAAGATGTTTCCACTCATCATCGTGCTACATCCCATAAAGCTACTTCTCTCAGTCCACTTAATCCATCTAACTTGGCAATTTTAAAAGATGATCTCAATCCTGTTCAAGACCTTTCCAACGTTGATGACAATGAGGCTTTGCAAAAGCCGAATTTTCAGGATAAGCTGACCAAGTGCACATGGGTCTTTCTAAATCTTCCTTAAGGTATGGTGATAGGACCGAGAAGTATTTGTGTGCCCAAGAACAATGCTTATTATCGCAAGGTAGCACAGCTGGACCCCATGAGTTATATTTTCAAGCTACTCCTCCTACTCACAAAGGTGGAGAGACTATAGTCCATGCGTTGCCCCAGGCCATCAGGAGTCCTGTGGGTTCCACTAATGTCCAGTTTCGGGATGATCCTTGCCCTACCCGGGCGGTGGGCTCCCTTGATCCTCAAATGTCTAAGACTTTCCTCCATGGTCAACCTGTGGGGATTGTACATGTGGGAGGTTATTGTGGAGATGATACTGGCTTTTGCCCTCCTAGTGCGGATCTGGCTGAGGTCCAAGTTCATGGGACTACTTCGAAAGCTGACACGGACAATGGTTCAAAGAAGAAATTTAATGAATTATTTGGTTCAACCCGAGGCACTGCTATTCAAGCAGATAGGGAGATCCCTGGTATTCCGAGTGCAACTTTGCCTTTTGATTTTCCTTTGGATTTTGTTCCTCACGGAATGCGATCGGATAATTTGGTTCTCCAAGTACCGAAAGTTTTAATTGATGAAGGTTATGAGTGGGGTACAACCCTCGTTGGTTATTTCATTGGGAAAGGTCTTCCCTACTCTCTTGTTACCTCCGTGACAAAACGGTTATGGGCAGACTATGGCATTTTTGATACGCTAGCTACGGACTCGGGAATTTTCTTCTTCTCATTCTCTAGTGAGATTCAGAGAGATGCGGCTCTCGAAGAGGGGCCGTGGTACATTGCGGGACAACCCCTCATTTTACAACCATGGAAACCCAGTCTGAGATTGGACAAGAAGGATGTTCAGTCTATTCCTATTTGGGTTAATCTTTATGGCATTCCTTTGGAACTCTGGAACCCAAAAGGTATAAGCTTCATTGCTAGCTATATTGGGAAACCATTACGCGTGGATAGAATGACAGCAAGCCGAAGACGTATCACTTATGCTCGAGTCTGTGTGGAGGTGAGCGGTGAACTTGATCTTATCGATAAATTTGCTATTGAGATGGTGGATGGCAATGGGAAAACTACGCTTCTTGATATTGCTGTTGAGTACCAATGGATGCCTATCCGCTGTTCAAAATGCTCCACGTTTGGTCATGATTGTAATAAGGTGGCAAGCCAGAAGCCAAGGTTTGGTGTTCATAGTGCAAACCCAGCCCAGTCCTACCACCCTACTCCTAGTCTTAATCGTCACAGGGCCGAGGAGGGTGTTTGGCAAGTTGTCCAAAGAAAAAAGGATAAGGGGAAAAAGATTGTTGAAAGTGCTGATTTTGAAGGGAGCGCGAGAGTGTCTCCTCAACGACTTGAAGCCAATGATAGGGTACAGAGATCCGGTATTGATGAATGTGTTGCTAGCTCTTCTGAACAGGATCATGTCATTTTCTCTATTAACAACCTACCTTCTACAATCGAGAATAGGATCTCTACTGTTCCAATTGACAACTCCTTCAATGGATTAATTTCGTATGTGTATGACAGAGAAGACAATGGCCCTCTCAATGGTTATAACGGAAGCTCCCTGAATGAGGGATCCCATGATAAAGATGAAAATAATGAGAAAACCCCTGAGACAGCTACTACAAATGCAATCGATTCTCCCATCTCAGGACGTCAAAAGAAAAAGGAAGCGAAGATGTTATTCAGCGGTAGTAGGCCTAAAGGCCGCCACCGATCTTGAATGACTCTGTGTCAGGTTTAGGGTTGTAGTCTTGTTGGATTTCTCCCTATGTTGCTTTGAGTGCTTGTTTCTTTTCTTCCATGCATAGAGTTTGCATTTCATAGCCTGATTGTTGATCCTATTGTAATATCTAGGGGTATGCCCCTTGTTTTTTGTAAGTGCCGTGTGGCTTTTTCTTTTATTTATTCACCATTTTCCGAAAAAAAGACCCTTAGCGCCTGCAAAATACCCAATAGATTCCCCATTAAAATTAATGGAGTATTTAGGGCTGGTCACACAGATTTTAATCCATCGTTGCATTTTGGGAGGAAATCCTAAAATATCAATTAAATCCAATAGAAATCTCCAACTAACACTATCATAGGCTTTCAATAGGTCAATCTTAGCTGCTGCTCTAGGTTGACCCACTGATTTATGGTAGTCCCTCATGAGATCCTGAGCAAGGAGGACATTATCACTTATCTTCCGACCTTTAATAAAAGCTGATTGGGCATTGTCGACAAGATCAGGTAAGATAAGTTGGAGCCTTTTGGCAATAATTTTAGAAATACATTTATATATGGTATTACAACATGAGATAGGTCTGAAATCACTCATTTTTTAAGGATTTTAAATTTTGGGAATAAGAGCAATAATATGGTTGCATTAGACTCTCTTAAAAGTTCTCCGTAGATAAAAAATTCTTTGATAGCTTGAATCACAAGAGCACCAGTAATATTCCAGGTTTCTTTAAAAAAAATGAGCGTTATAGCCATCTGGACCCGGAGCTTTGTTACTATGGATGCTAAACATAGCATCTTTAATCTATACATCACTTGGAATATTATCCATACTGGTATAAGCTTCAGTAGGGATCCTTTTATGGATAATATTCCTAAGAACATTTTCTCCAAAAAAAAATATTCCTAAGAACATTAATACCAGGATAATTGTTAGTAGTAGGAGTACCAAGCATGGATTTAAAATATTCTAATAGCCTCATGTTTTGCTTCTTCAACATTTTTAGATTGTTCTCCATTAGGTAAAAAAAGTGAAGCAATATGTTTTCTATTTCTGCGGTTCTTTATGGACTGGTGAAAAAAGGTGGTGTTCCTATCCCCAGCTTCAAACCATTGAACCCTAGATTTTTGTCCCACCACTTCCTCTTGCACACGAATAGCTTCCAAGAAGACTCTCAACAGATGATTTTCATGATTTTTTAGAGAAACGTCATTGGGATGCTCATCTAACATACTTTGGCAATGTAGGAGGTCTGTCCTGGCTTTATCCGCTATCAATTTTTCTCTACCAATAGAATTTTTAGAAAAATTTTTAAGGTTATTTTAAGATTTCTAAGCTTATGACATAATTGGAATTGATAGTTACCATTGACATTTCTAGTCCAAGAATTCCTAACCAAGTCATCAAATTTATCGTCCAATAGTTATAGAATTTAAAAGACCGGCCTTTTATCCTATTAGTATTGTCCATTTTAATGAAAAATGGGGAGTGGTCAGAAATACCAGATGGGAGAAAATGTGCAAAAGCTGAGGGGAATTTTCCAAGCCATTCTTGGTTGACCAAAGCTCTGTCCAATTTTTCCTTGATCCTGTTATTACTCCAAGTGAAGAAGATCCCTGAGAATCTAAGGTCTACAAGGCAAGAGGAATTCACACAGGCATTAAATTCCACAGCCCCTTGGTCTCTTCCTGGATTACCTCCAAATCTCTCATTAGTATTGAGAATAGCGTTAAAGTCACCAAGGGTAATCCACGGAATAGGGCCAACGGAAACTAAGATAGAAATGAGGTCAGCCCAAAGGCTTCTTCTTTCTTGGATAGTGTTAAAAGCATAAACAAAGGAAGCTTCAAATTGCACAGTGTGATTAATATCTTCAATACAAACATGAATAATTTGACTGTTGTTTTTCAAAACTTTTAAAGAAAGCGTGTTCAGATTCCATCCGATCCAAATTCTATCCACCGAATTTGGTTGACTCTTAGTGACAAAATTCTAATTAGGAAGAAAGCTTCTTTGTATTTTATCTTGGTTAGGCATCCTAACTTTAGTTTCTGTGATTCCCATAATAACAATGTGATTGGAACAAACAAATTTGGAAATTTCCATTTGTTTAGAAAACATATTGAGACCCCTAATATTCCAACAACCAATTATCATTAAGTACGTCTAAATAGGTGTCTCTTTTTACCTGAAGAACTACTCTTCGTATTCTTCTTAACTTGTTTTGAATTTTTTTTGTGGAGATTTAGTGTTAGGAGAGGAAGGGGATAGAGATACTTGAAGAGAAGGCTCTGGGATAATAATAACTGAATTTGTAGCATGTCCCGAGGGCTCTCCCTCATCAACACTAGGAGTAGAGTTATCTTTATCTTCCAGGGGGGGTAACACATTGATGTTGGGCTCCAGCATCATAATTTTGCACAAAAGCAGAGGACTCTGGTGGAGGAGGACCATTCTGTAGAGCCTCGTGCGGGAAGAGTCAGTGTTGCATCTTTAGCATGTGCCGAAGGCTCAATCGTGTCACAAAGGGGGTTAGAGTTCTCTTTAAATTCCATATTAGAAGTACACTTGTGCTGTGTCTCTTCAACAAGAACTTGTTCAGAAGGAGAGGAAACTGGTTGGTTAGGGCCACTCTGTTCAACAGTGCTTTTGCCTTTAACAGTAGTCTGAACATTGACCTCTAAAATTTCAATATCATCAGTTTCATTGTAGGAACAGAGAATGCATTGGCCTTTGGGATATCTGGCTGAATGTTAAGGGTGCTAGGATAGCCCATACTAGTCCTTTTATTAGGTAGTTCTGTTTCCTTATTAGCATGGGAAGTAACAGCTTCCATAAGCGGAAAAGGTATCATGGAATCCGTAGGTAGAGAGTATAGGAAGGGGTACATCGACGACCACATTCTTGCCTTTTTCTCTGACCAACCAGCCTCCTTCTCTTTGTTCTTGCTGAACCGTGGGTTGTTGCTTGCTGTCAGGAAGTTGTGGTTTTTGTACGAATTTAGTTCTCGGGATTTTATTACAGTCATGACCAAAAGCTTTACATTTGGCACAATGGATTGGGCTCCATTGGTACTCGACCTTTAAGGTGATCAGTTCAAGTTCCCCAGAAATTGGATTCTCAATTTCAATGTCAAAGTCCTTAACTAGTTCAAATTTTGCATCGACTTCAACACAAATCCTAGCAAAAGATATTCTACGACAAGAAGCAGTCATTCTGTGAACATGAAGAGGCTTACCCACTGTACTTGCAATATAGCTGAAACCTTCGCTGTTCCAATATTCAAGTGGAATATTGTAGATATTCACCCAAATTGGTATGGTAGATTGAGCTGCCTTAGAAAGTTCTAATCATTATTGCCAAGATCTAAGAATAATGGGCTGCCCAGCAAAGTGCCACGGGCCACCTTCAAGCACAGCATCACTCTCATTCCTAGAGTCAAATTTGAAGAAAAAGTACCCGGATTCAGTAGCTAGCATGTCTTGCAGTCCCACCTTGCCCCACAATCTGAAAGATGTATTCTTAACAAGTGAGTAAGGTAATTTTTTACCAATGAAATAACCAACCAAGGTATTGTCCCAGGCTTGGGTTCCCTCATCTACAATGTCTTTGGGCATTCTAACTTTAATGCAATCATTGTCTCTATTTGGTTTGTAAAAATTAAGCTTTAACCCGGCATCGATTTTTGGTTGCAATATGGTGGCCCAGTTAGAGCCCTGTTTATGAGCTAAATAGGGTTCATACCTTGGTTAAGAGGGGAAAGAGGTTTAGGTGAAGGGATACTATCATCTGTGAGATGAACAGATGGGCCAATGGGTTTGCTTGGATGCTTGGTATTCACAGTGGATAAAGGAGGGAATTCCTCATTTGTATAACTTGAACGGCTAGGAACAAGGTTGCTTGGACTTGGGTGGCCACAAGTTGGATAGAATGATGGCTTAGTTTGAGCAGGCACGTGCTGTGGAGATTGACCAACTATAGTAACCGGGTTAGGTTGAGAATTTAATAAAGGTAAAGTGGGGGGACATCTTCCAGGGATTTATGGAGATGGGGTCAGAACCCACGTGATGAATTTCTGACTTTGGGGTGCTTGTGGAGGGTTCTGCCAGCCCTATATTAGCCGAGTCTTGGACCAAATTTATAGGAAAAGTAAGAGACAGGCCGCCGGGTTTTGGGGCTTTAGCAGGGGAACCCATGTGCGCATTAGAAGAATCAGGATTCAAAATATAGCCGTTGGCATTGGGCATGTGTACACTCGCTTCAAACACTTTGGGATATGAAATTGTACACAAATTTGGATCAAACAAAGATGTTTTCTGAAATTTCAACCTAGATGTATGATTATGCAATTGTTCATCATCGGTAGCTACATCAAGATTTCTAGGAATAGCCTTCCAAATCTTCTTAGTGCCTCTCCCAACAGATTCCCCACTAGATGTTTCGGAATCTCCACAAATGCCAAATGGCTTGAATTGGGTTTTCCTCCAATCTTTTCCTGAATAGTACCCATTCCTTCTACCTCCAGTTCTGTGTGGATTTCTTCCAAGATGGGCCTATTGGATCCTTGTTTAGAGACATTGGAAGCCTTCACGGATGTAAACTTTTTCATTTCAGCCACTAGGTATTGAATATGTGCTTGAGCAGTATTAAGGTCTTTTCTAAGAGCTTCATTAGAATCTATAGAACCAGAGGCACCTTCAGTTTGAGATTGCCTACTCAAGTCCTGAGCAGCAGCAAGATAGTTAGAAGCTGAGGTTTGGGATCTCTTTTTGAGTAACTCATTAGAATCTTGAAGCTTTAGAAATTGTGCAGCCTTCTTAGAGCCCCCATCCTCCATATCCATATCCTCTTGGCCAGAAGGTTGCTCTTCCCACTCCTCAGGTAGTTCCAGATCATCATCAGAGATTGCATAGCCCTTGACTATAGACAAATCAGAGATTCCATCATCTCCCACACCATACAAGATAGTTTTTGATGGATTTGAGATGATAAAATTCTTCATAGGATTTCTGTTATGCTCTTTCTCATCTATCACTGGTGAACTAGGATTAGCAACAATAAAACCTTGGACTCCACCAACAGTATTGGAATCACCAAGGGGATATCCTTCTCGAATTTGCACAGATCCATCACCTTTAAGGATACCCTTCTTAGAAGACTTTAAGCTTGCAGCTTTGGACATTGTTTCAGACTTACCCACCTCAGTGAGTGCCCTCATAACCAAAGGCTGGTTCAACACTGATTTGGGATCATCAACCTTGGTATTATTAAGGATACCTTTCAGCTTTGAAGTATGTTCCATAAAACCAGAGAGAAAAACGAAAATGGTAAGAGATCACAAAGAGAGAGAGAGAGAGAGGGAGAGAGAGAGAGAGAGGGAGAGAGAGAGAGAGAGAGATAGGGAAATGAAAGAAAGAAAGAAAAGATAGAGATAGAGATGGAAGCTGAAGGGGAGATCCAGGTTTACCCAAATTCTAGAGAGAGGTAGGAGCTTCTCTCTCTAGACATTTTCTACCATTGAGATTACTTCATTGAACTTCCAGAACTTATCAAGGTTTTCACCTTGTGGCGTTCAAAACTAAGAATACCTATGGTTTGCGTCTCTTTATAGACGTTGGGTCTCAGGTTCACTAATTGGAATACCTGTGGTTTGCGTCTCTTTATAGGCTTCGGGTCACAGGTTCACTTTCACAATAATCTGATTTTTAGCTTTCTTGGGAGGATATTCAATCTTTGTTGTTGGGTCACATAGCGAGTCTATTGAGGTTCGCATCATTTGGTATCCGAGCAAGGTTTCTAAAATCAGGTTATCTATCCTTTTAATTTTTGTCTATTTTCTGTTTGTTCTTCGTATTTTCTTCGTGACTCTTCGTGTTCTTTTGTTCTTCAAATTCTGTTTTGTATTGTGTTCTTCTTTGTCTTTGTTTTTGTGCCTCTAGTTATACAAAAAAAAAAAGGAAAAGAAAAGAAGAGATCCAAAAAAAAATAAGGAAAAAAAAAGGAAAGTAAAGAAAAGAAAAGATTTCCAAAAAAAAAAAAGTGAGGCATTGATATCAAAGAAAGGCCAAATCTGATTTTTGTTCTTCCTTTGAGGCATACTAATCTTGGTTTCTAGTTCTCTCATAAAAATATAACTATATCTCTGGTTTCTTCTCTCTCAAATCTGATTGTTAGTTTCAAATTCTCTTAAAATCTGATTGTGAGTTTTAATTCTCTCAATTCTGATTGTGTTTGTCCTTCTCCTTTGTTTCGTCATTTCTAAAATACTTTTGGCATTGGTATAAGTTTTGAAACACCACTCGTTGAGAACTCTTAAATCAAGTTCATTTAGTTCATTAAAGAACTAAAAGGGGAGTTAAGAGTGGAAAAAGCCAAGAGAGTGTGAGATCAATTTTGACAAAGCCAAATTAAGAGTGAAACATGAGTGTGAGTGATATAATTTGAGTGCATACACGTGAGGGAGTGCTGTGAGGTTTTATCTCTAACATTTATTCACAGATTTCAAAATATGTCTTCTCAATCAAACAAAGAAGGAAAGGATTACAACTATTCGAAAAGTTGACTGATTACTAAATTTAGAGAAATATATTTATGAGTCAAGAGGCATGGCTAGAGAGAGAAGCTCCAACCTCTCTCTAGATTTTTTTTTCCGGAAAAGGGTAAATGTATTCCAAAAAAAGATGTACAAATGTACAAGGGGCATACCCCAGGATAAACAATAAGCTCAGCAGGAGGACTATTGGCAAGAGAGACCACCAACAAAAGAAAACAATCAACAAATGTGGGTATCACAAATCAAACCCAAAATCATGAAAGCACAATAAAACAACAAAAGTGACAAAACAATGGAGAAACATTCCAAATCAGGAATCTATGTCCAGGTGATGCAAAGGTTTCAAGCTAGGGATGAAATTTCCACTTGGACCTAATCTGAAGATTAATTTGAGAGATAAAGTTTTGCAGCAGTTGTTCTTTTGGAGTAGATGTGCCACTGAATGTACGGTTGTTCCTTTCCCTCCACAGGCCATAGACGGTGACCCCAAGACAAATTTTTGGAATGGCTTGCCGGATTTTCTTCCCCTTCCATTGTTGTGACATCCATTGCACGGTAGTATTCCAATCAGTCCTGTTCCATGTCAGCCCACACCTATTCATTAAGTCCTGCCAAACAAAGGAGGCATAAGTACATTGAAAAAATAAATGGTTGTGAGATTCCATTTGGCAATGACATAACACACAAGCAAGTGGTCCAGGAGTAAAAGTGTAAATTCTATCATGGGTTGCAAGTTTATTCTGAACAGCAAACCATAAGATAAAATTCTGTCTTGGGGTGCATCCAGAGAACCAAACTAGTTTATTCCAAAGGACCATAGGGGATGCAACTCTAACATGGTCCCAAATATGAGAAAACTTGTAATTTCCATTTAGGGATGTAGTCCATGATATACCATCCGGTAAGTCAGAGGGTTTATACATATCAGATAAGAGGTGGCGAACTTCATTTAAACCTATGGAATTAGACCCAGGCCAGATCCAATCGTGGTCCCTTATAATGGATGCTACTTTTACATAGGTATCAATAGCAGCATCGTATGCAATCTGATTAGTATCCTCTCTAGATTTTGGTTAAGATTGTTGTCTTCATCCTCAATCTTCTCTCACCCTTTCTCTCTCTCTCTCTCTCTCTCTCTCCTAATCTCAATCAATCTCTCTCATTCTACCATCCATCTCTCTCTCTCTCTCTCTCTCTCTCTCTCTCTCCTAATCTCAATCAATCTCTCTCATTCTACCATCCATCTCTCTCTCTCTCTCTCTCTCTCTCTCTGGATATGGGTTCTAATAAGAAGAAAAGGATTATAGGTGAAGGTAAAGGACCTCCTAAGAAATCTATTGAACTTCATGGCAATAATGACTCCTACTTTGAGTGGGCCATTAATACTGCTCTATAATCTAAGGAGGCTCAAACTAAAAATTCTTTGAAATTACAAACTACGGAAGATCTAAATGAAACTAATGGAGATGTTGCTAAGAATCCCCCTGGTGTTGGAAGGGACTTCATCATCTCGAATCCATCCAAAACCATTGTGTATGGAGTGGATGACGAAGGTATAACTGATTTATTGAAGCTTAAAAGCACTGAGTTCACTGATGAGGAATTGGAACTCCCTGAGGAATTGGAAGATCACTCATCTAGTCAAGATGAAATGGAAGGCAAGGGAAATAGGAAGGAAAGATTATTTTTCAAGCTTCAAGACTCCAATGAGTTACGTAAGAGAAAATCTCACACTCAAGACCTTGTTACTGCGCATGCCATCCATCGACTTCAATCTGAATTAATGGAGTTAAAAGCCCTAGCTAAGCCCCCATCTCTAAATCAGTTTAACAGAATGAAACATGATTTAGGGAGATTTGGGCACAAAGGAAAGAGGGAGTATTCTGGATCCTACATATGGAAAGAAAAGAAAGGAAGCTCTCTATCTGAGGATGAGTTCCCAAATGTGTATCCTCTAGACAATGGCAAGGAAAGGTCCTTATCTGATTATGAAGAGGGGGAAATCCCAACAGATAGTTCCAAGATGCGAAAAGGATGGAGAGCTTCTAGTTCAGATTCGGAGGTAATTCATCTACGGCATCAACAAAATTATGCGTTTCTGTTCAAAGAACAAAAAGAAGGTGCAGATACTGGGTTTGATCCAAATAATTGGAGGCTTCAGGATACCCAAGTGTTTTTAGCAAGTGAAGCCCACACGCCTAACCCATCTCACGATCCTCCTACCCATGTGGCTTACGGCTACATTACAAATCAGACACGCCACCACACTACAGGTACTCGTCACATGGGTCATAATGCTTTTCCAGCTTTTTTAGGATCCTTGTCTTCTCCTGCTCAGCTACACGTGTCCCACACTTTAGGACAAACAGCTAAGGGCACCGTGTCAACTACTCCCAGCCACCAGGGCACTACCTGTGATGGCACGTCACTTATTAATGGGGACCAAGGACCCGAGACTAAATTTTTAACTCCATTAGCTACTGTTTCATCTTTAGTGGTTAGCCATTTATCAAAGGTTTCTTCCTCTAAAACCTGTTCCCACGTCTGCATAGACCAACATCCTCCGTCAGCTCTTGCAACTTATCAAGGGGAGCCCGAACCAGCTCATTCTAGCAGGCTGAGTAGCCCACGTAGTCCCGAGCCTGATGGTATTAGGACACACTCTACCGAGCCGAAGGTTAGCAAGGCAAACCCACCTCTCAGTAATATTTCTTCTACTAGTACCAAATGGGCCTCCCTTTTAAAACCTATTTGTGGCTTCTGAGTTCAAACTTAATTACACTAAAGTTAATAGAGATATAGAAAGAGTTCTGGTTAACGCTGCCTCACACTCTAGCTGAAGAGGGAAGCAGGGAATGGGCCAATACCCTTATTGGATATTTCATTGATAAAAAATTACCCTACACCCTGATGAAGAATGCCACTTCAAGATTATGGGGGAAAGCAGGTTTAGCTAAAATGTTAGCCATTGATGCAGGGCATTTTCTCTTCAAATTTAACTCCAAAAGTGAATCGGAAGCAGTTTTAGAAGGGGGCCCTTGGCATGTGGCAGGGCAACCCATCATCTTAAGGAAATGGCAACCTGGGATGATACTTGACAAAGAAGATCCATCATCTCTTCCCATTTGGGCTAACTTCTACAATATACCTCTGGAATATTGGTCCCCTGAAGGTCTTAGTCTTATTGCTAGTGCAATGGGTAAACCTCTGCATGTTCATAATATGACAGCCTCTCAAAGACGGATCTCATTTGCTAGAAATGTGCATTAAGGTTGATGCAAATTATGATCTACTGAATGATTTTGATATTGAAATATCAGATCCATTACCGGAGAACCCGAACAGATTAGTATTAAAGTGGAATATCAATGGAGTCCTAAGAGGTGTGCTAAATGCAAAAAGTTTGGCCATGATTGCTCTAAACTTCCTAAGCCTCAAACTACACAGAGATTTGTTCCGGCTCCGACTCCGGCTCCGGATCAGGCTCCTAGTACCAAACCACAACCTCTAAACAACCCTACAGAAGGTATTTGGATGGTCCAGGGGAAAGGGAGAAATAGCTCTATCTTAGAAGATAACTATAATTCATCTCCTGATAAAGGGGCACAGAGAGAAAATGATCTCAAATTTAGTACAGAAGGAATCCATGATACACCCCTTGGGGCACCTGAAATAGAGGAAGGTTTAGGGAGCCAGATTGTGACTAAGGATGGATTTTTTTTTTTTCGGAAAATGGTAAATATATTCCAAAAAAGGATGTACAAAAAGTACAAGGGGCATACCCCAGGATAAACAAAAGAGCTCAAAACTTAACTGCCTGTGACAAGGCAACCATCATAAGGACAAAATGGGTGACTCCTGAAAACAACAAACTGAAAACAGGAGACAACAAAACCTAATAAAACAAGAAATCTAGCTCCAATTACATAAAAACCTATCAAGATTTGTATGGTTTTTCCACTTGACCCTAATTTGTGTATTTACTTGAGAGATTAGATTTTTCAGGAAAGTTTCTGTAGGATTTTTTCGGTAAAAGGGTTAATTTAACGAAAAAAGCCAAACGGCACTGTACAAAAGTACAAGGGGCATTCCCCAGGATAAACAATCAGCACAAAACCTGCATCCAGACAATGCAACACAGGATAGAAAACAATCAAAAGCCAAAACCCAGAGTGTGACCCATCCTAACAACCAACTGCACTAAGCAAACTACCTAAGTAAACAATAAAACAAACAAACAAACTCAACCCAACCCAAATTTACAAAAAGGCCATGTCAATCATGTCAATCGTGAGGGCCAAGCAAAATGCCCAAATTATGTAGTAATGGCCCATCTTTCAACGTACTGAGGGAGATGGGGATCGTTCTTCCATGTAGCTTGAATCTGTAAGAAAATCTGGAGACAGATGTCTTGTAACATTTTTTCCTTTGGCTTCACTTCTAGCTTGAAACTGCGCGCATTCCTCTCTCTCCAAATGCTATACACAACCAAGCCAATGCACATTTTAGGAACAACCTGCCTTGGAGTCTTCCCTTTCCACTTGTTCGCTGCCCAAGCTATATAATCATCCCAAGTGGGAGCAGAGTAAGAGATTTCCAACCTTTCAAGAATTCCCTGCCATACATAAGAAGTATATAAGCAATTAAAGAATAAATGGTCATGAGATTCCAAAGCTTTATGACAAAGAACACAAGCAAGAGGTCTCGGTGTGTAATTATAAATTCTATCATGTGTGGATAATCTATGAAGAATAGCCAACCACATAATAAAACTATAACGAGGGATATAACCCGGGAACCGTGTGAGGCCATGCCAAGGGACTTTGGGATAGTGAGTTCTAACATAATCCCAAGTGTTAGACAAAGAGAACACATTATTAGGGGAGGGTAACCATTGAATCACATCACTAGTGGTAGTAGGAAGAGGCAAGGAATGTAATTGGCCTCTAATATCCATTAAATCAAGAGTGTTTGTAAGAGGCCAATTCCATTCACTACCATTAATAACATCAGAAACTTTGGCATTTAAAGGGATGGCAGCATCGTATTGGACACGTCTACCAACTCTGTCCAATATAGGACCCATAGGATGCCAGTTATCATGCCAGAGGAAGGTACCACACCCATTACCAATCCTATGCTTAAGCATTGGTCTAGCCATAGACCTAAGATTAAGGAGCTTTCGCCAATACCAGGAGCATTGGGATGGGGGCTTGACTTCCCAAAAACTTTTCCCTCGCAACATATAAGTATGTATCCAGTCCACCCAAAGGGACTTGGTTTTAGAAGTAAAAATAGCCCAGATATGTTTAAGATTTAAAATAGAATTCAATTGAGCAAGATTTCTGAGACCAAGCCCCCCTTCTTTCTTGGGTCTACAGACTAGATCCCAAGCAACTTTAACACTATGTGCCTTTTCAGTTCCTCCGGTCCAGAGGAATCTACTCATTAAACTCTCAATATGCTTAAGAACACTCTTAGGAAGAATAAACATGGCAGCCCAATAGTTTTGTATCCCTGCAAGGACCGATTGGATAAGCTGAAGCCTGCCAGCATAAGAAAGAAATTTAGAAGTCCAAGAAGTAATTCTAGAGGTGATTTTCTGGATGAGATCATCACAGTCTCCCTTCTTAAGTCTAGTGGTGATCAACGGAACACCCAGGTACTTCATTGGAAGGGAACCAAGGGTAAAAGGGAGACAGCGGCATATATCATTAGAAATGCTTACCTCCATTCCTGCAATAAACAAACAGCTTTTGTTATCATTAGCCTTCATGCCAGTAATGTTATAAAATTGATCTAAAGAATTTTTCATAACTGACGCAGAGTTCACATCACCATTAAAAAATAAAAGAAGGTCATCAGCAAAACAAAGGTGGGAAATTTTGAGTTTATCACATCTCCAATGATATTTAAAATTCGAGGATCGTTGGATGTTATGCTGAATCAATTGGCTAAGAGTATCCATGACAAGAACAAAAAGGTAAGGTGACATAGGATCACCTTGCCTAAGCCCTTTAGCACCCTCAAAGTACCCTACAGATTCCCCATTAAAGTTAATAGAGTACTTAGGACTAGTAATACACGCTTTAATCCACCCTTGCATCCTAGGAGGAAAACCGAGAACATCAAGGAGATCAAGTAAAAACTCCCAACTCACACTATCATAGGCTTTCATTAGGTCTACCTTAGCCGAAGCTCTAGGTTGGCCAGAAGGCTTATGATAGTCCCTCATAATATCTTGTGCAAGGAGAACATTGTCACTGATTTTCCTACCCTTGATAAAAGCAGATTGGGCTTTGTCAACGAGAGAGGGTAAAATTTTTTGAAGCCTCTTGGATATGAGTTTAGAAATACATTTGTAGACAGTGTTACAACACGAGATAGGCCTAAAATCACTCATCTTAGAGGGATTCAGGGTCTTGGGTATAAGAGCAATAATGGTAGCATTTGACTCAGTTAACAGTTGGCCCGAATAGAAAAATTCCTTTATAGCTTTAGTAACTAAGGGTCCAGTTGTTGTCCAGGTTTCCTTAAAAAAGTGAGCATTATATCCATCAGGGCCCGGAGCTTTGTTACTGTGGATACTAAAGAGGGCTTCTTTGATATCATCATCATTAGGAATATCATCCATAAGGTTAGATAAATCAGTAGGGATACGTTTATGTATGATCCTCCTCAGTTCACTGATACCAGGGTAGGGGTTATCCGCCGAGGTGCCAAGCATAGATTTAAAGTATCTTACCGCTTCAATTTTGGCTTCCCCTTCATTGGTGGTCGTGGTACCATCAGGTTGGATAAGATTCACAATACGTTTATGGTTTCTACGATTTTTAACAGAGTTGTGAAAATAAGTAGTGTTCTTATCCCCAGCTTCAAGCCATTGAATTCTAGATTTTTGCCTAATTATTGCCTCTTCAATGTGAATAGCTTTTAAGAAAACCTGCATAAGCTCTTTTTCAAGGATTCTAGGGGTAAAATCACCAGGTTTTTCATCAAGCTTCCTTTGACAATCCCAAAGGTCTTCCCTAGCTTGATTAGCTAAAATTCTCTCCCTACCTAAAGAATCCTTAGTTAAAGTTTTCAGGGCACATTTAAGGTTTTTTAAGCTATGGAATAATTGAAATTGAAGAGTGCCATCAAAGTGCTTAGTCCAGGCGGTGCTCACAGTATCATTAAATTTATCCAACTCTGTCCAAAAATTATAAAACTTAAAGGGTTTACCTTTCCGTTTAGAAGAGGGACATAGTTTGACAATAATAGGAGAGTGGTCAGAGATACCAGAGGGGAGGAAATCTGCATAAGCTGAGGGAAACACATCCAGCCATTTAGGGTTAACCAGAGCTCTGTCCAGCTTTCTTTTAGTAAAATTCACTGAGTCAAATTGCCGGTTGCACCAAGAGAAGAAAATACCTGTAAATCTAAGATCTACAAGACAAGTGGCATTCACAAGATCATTAAATTCAACAGCTCCTTGGTCTCTCCCTGGCTTACCCTCAAAGATTTCATTAGAGTTTAGAACGGAGTTGAAATCCCCAAGGCTAATCCAAGGGATATCACCAATAGAAGCTGCAATAAATTTCAAGGTAGACCAAAGAGGTCTCCTACCTTGGATGGTGTTAGATCCATAAATAAAAGAGGCTTCAAAAGACTGCAATTGGTCCAGAGAATCAATTTTAACATGGATAACTTGCCTAGTACAATGTAAAACAGTTAAATTGACTTTACTAGGATTCCAGCCCACCCAGATTCTATCAACTGAATCGGGTTGGCTATTAGTAATAAAGGACCAATTAGAAAGCATGGTACTTTGTATTTTGTCTTGATGAGGCATTCTCACTTTAGTTTCAACAAGGCCCATAACATCAATTTTGTGATTAAAAACAAACTTAGCAACCTCTTCTTGTTTAGTAGCCTGATTCAGGCCTCTAATATTCCAACAGCTAATTATCATTAACGACGTTTAGAAGAGTGTTTTTTCTTACCTGAAGAACCTCCTGATTTGTTCTTCTGCTTGTTGGAATGACTTGGGGAGATCATAGTGCTGGAATGCTCCAAGTACGTCTTAGGTGAAGGCATTTGGATTGAGTGTTCCTCATCATCACTTAAGCCCTCAAGATGGTTAGGACTGTGGAAAAAAGAATTAGTGTACCCTATCTGCCCGGAACAGGATACCACATTAGACGTATTGCATTCACTAGTCTTTTGCACAATTTGGAGTTCACAACTTGGTTGTGAAGAGTAGTTGTCACTGGTTTCCCTATCCTGATTAGGATTATGGTTGAGGCTGTTTGAAGATTTAAGGACTAACTCCGCTGGAGAGGCTAAGATCGAAACATTGGAGACGGTGGAATCTTCTCTTAGCTTCTCAGTTTGCACCAGCTTGCTGTATTTACTTTTGTCAGACAAATCCACTTTCTTAGGACTCAGAACAGGGTCATTAACCTCATCCACTTCAGCAACTTCTCTACTTGGAATTACATAATCAGTTGGTTCAAAAATGCATTCATGCTTTTCTTCCTGCGCAACTTGTATCCTCATTCCATCAACCTGAATATCTTCAGTATCTGTGGAATTCAACAATGAGAATTGATTCTTGAGCACAGGCCCAGCAGTGGCAACATTAGGGCCTTTACCTTGCCATGGAAGACTAGCATCAATCTGTTCTCTGCCTTTCATATCAGTTTGGTGGTTACTAACCTCTGGAGCACTCTTGTTGGTCAGTTTACCCTTGCCTTTAACTTTCCAAGTATCATCATCAGTTATCAGCTGAGTATTGGGGGCTTGAGTCTTAGGTTTATAGGCTGCATTCAGGTTTTGGAGCTTTGAACAATCATGCCCAAATCTTTTACATTTGGCACACCTAATAGGAGTCCATTGATATTCCACCCTAATGTTGATTTTCTCAGCATCTGGATCTTCTACCTGAATATCAAAATTATGCAGTAATTCATGTTCTGCCTGGACTTCAATACAAATCCTAGCATATGATATTCGTCTACAAGTTGCTGTCATTCTGTCAACATGGAGAGGCCTCCCAATAGCACTATCAATATAACTAAGTCCCTCAGGGGTCCAATATTCCAGGGGAATATTGAAGAGATGGACCCAAATTGGGACTGATGAAGGAGCTTCCTTGTCAAGCACAAGGCTTGGGTGCCAGTTTTTCAACAGAATTGGTTGCCCTGCAACATGCCAAGGTCCCCCTTCAAGGACAGTAACACTTTCTTCCTTGGAGCTGAATTGGAAAAAGAAATACCCTGAATCAGTAGCAAGCATATCAATCAACCCCTTGTTAGCCCACATTCTGGAGGTTGCATTTTTGACAAACGTGTAAGGGAGCTTTTTCCCTATAAAGGATCCTACTAGGGTGTACTCCCAGTTTCCTTTACCATACTCAGATAAAGTAGTTGGTAATATAACCAGATTTCTTTCAGTACCAAGTATTGGCTTAACATAACTAACCTTGAATTCTGGTTTAGTTTTGCCTTTGACGAGGGAAGCCCAGCTGGGATTGGGATTAAGTATATTAGTTGTGGGAGGCGTAACAGAAGGGCCACCATATGATGACCCATTTAAACAAGAAGTTGCCGCAATATTTGACAAGGATGGATCTCCAATAGGGGTAGCCACAATTGTTGATCCAAGGTCTTTGGGACTTTCGGTCACAATTGTTGGGGGCCCACTAGGAAGGCCTTGTAACTCACAATCTGTAACTCTCAAATGACTAGGTCCACAAGAGGAATCATGGGAGCCTTGGAAGTCAAATTGTGGGCCCGGGCCACTCACATGTGGTGCCATCAAAATATTAGTGGAAATAATGGGGGACAAGGCGCCGGATTTATGGGAAAAGGCTTCATCAGCCACTTGCTTGACATTATGGCTATGCAGCACATTAATATGACCGACTGGTAAAGTAGTATTGGCTACACAAGCTGAGCCCGCAGGAGTATAAGCATTTATATTAGCGTTTGCTTGGACCGAAATGCCCCTAACTTTGGAAGTATCAGCAAAAGTGGTCAAAGGGCATTGCGTGTGGGCAGATATGGCGCCGGGAATCCCGGGAAAGCTGCTGTTAAGCACTTGGGCATTGCCAGCTTTATGCGAATTTTGGGTCACAATGTTACCGTTGGATTTATCTTGAATAGGCGCGTGGATCTTACTCTCATCAAACAAATTGGTTTGAGAAATTGTTGCACTTTTTGGATCAAATCCAATACCAATTTTATCTGTATCCGAAAGAACTGGTTGATTTTGACAATGAATTTCCTGAATATCTTCATTTAATATTTCACCTTCCTCTTCTTCTTCAACATCCTTTTTTTGGGCTTGCATGTCCAGGAGCTTAATCTGGAGCTGACGAATCTTCTCATTTGCAGCATCAAGATCATTAAATGCTGAGACTTGAGATTTCCTCTTAAGCAATTCATTTGAGTCTTGGAGCTTGAGAAAACGTGATGTCTTCTTAGGACCTTTATCTTTCATTTCATCTTGACTAGATGAGGCCTCTTCCCATTCTTCTGGGAGGTCCAAATCTTCTTCTGATAGCTCACTACTCTTGACCTTGGACAGATCAGAGATTCCTTCATTATTAATACCAAACACAATGGTTTTGGAAGGATTTGAGATTATAAAATCCTTCCCACCATGTTTAAACTCTGATTCCACTTTAAGTTCAGTTTCCTTCAGAATACCACCATTGTCTTCTTTCAAAATCTGAGCATGAGCAAAGGTTGGTTTAGCCACATTGAGAACTCTAACCTTACCTTCAGATTGGGTACCAACTATTGGAGATCCATCTTTAAATTGCACAGATCCATCTCCTTTGAGACTGTATTTTCTCTCCAAATCTGGAGCAATGATACCTAACAAATCTGAAGGGTTCATATCCAAGTTAGCTGATGAACCGTTAAGGATTGGATCATTAGCTGCCTTAACACCTTCACCTTGATTCCTTTTCTTTTTATTAGAACCCATAAACAGCTAAGAGAGGTTGGAGAATGATGGATTTTGGGAGAGAGAGAGAGAGAGAGGGGGTGGAGTAAAGGTGGAGACAACAAGCTTAGCCAAAACCTAGAGAGAGGTTGGAGCTTCTCACTCTAGCCATTTCACCGGATTTTTTTCCTAAGACCTCGAATATTCCAACAACTAATAATCATTAAGAACGACGGTGGGAATGTTTTTTCTTACCTGAAGAACTTGAATGGGAGTTCTTACTCTTTTGCTTAGTTTCTGTAGGATTAGAGGTATTCTTGAACGTTCTAGCATTACTTTCTTTCCATAAGCCATAGACTGTCACTCCAAGGCAAATCTTTGGTAACACATGTTGGAAAGTCTTCCCTTTCCACCTTGAAGCCATAAATTCCAAACAATCACTCCAACTCTGATTTTGCCAAGTTATCCCGCATCGAACCATAACCTCCTGCCACACAAATGATGAGTAAGAACAAGCAAAAAAAAGGTGATCATGAGTTTCCATATCTTTATGACAGAGCATACACGCTAAGGGGCCAGCAGTGAAGTTAAAGATCCTATCATGAGTCGATAGTCTATGTTGAGCTGCTAACCAAAGGACAAAGCTTTGTCTGGGGATACCCCCTGAAAACCATACACTTTGATACCATGGGACAATAGGGTGGTGAGTCCTAAGATGGTTCCATATTATAAATGTGTTGAAATTTCCATTAGGAGTATCAATGCAAATACTAGGACTGTAGAAGGTTGCCAAAACATTTCTAATTTCATTGAGCTCAATAGAGTTTGAACCAGGCCAGTTCCACTCCCTTCCTCTAATAATGCTACTAACCTTGGCATCAATGTTAATGGCGGCATCATATACAAGTCTCTCTGAATATTTATCCAACAAGGGTCCTATTGGAAGCCAATTATCAAACCAAAGAGAAGTGTTAACCCCATTACCAATTCGATGAATTAGTAAAGGTTTAGCAATTTCTCTGAGTTTTAATAACTTTCTCCAATACCATGAGCACTGGGAAGGAAATTTGGCTTGCCAGAGACTCTTGCCTTTCAACATATATTGATGGATCCATTGATTCCATAGAGACAAGTTGGAGGGATCCAATAAATTGCCAATATGTTTTAGGTTCAAAACGGTGTTAACTAAAATGACATCTTTAAAACCCAATCCGCCTTCCTTCTTAGGTCGACACACTTTATCCCAAGACACTTTAGCTCTATAAGTTTTATCAGTCTTACCAGTCCAAAGGAATCGAGCCATAGCTTGGGATACCTGTTTGAGAACACCTTTTGGAAGCATAAACATACCAGACCAATAGAGTTGAATCCCTGTCAAAACGGAGCTAATAAGCTGAGCTCTACCTGCATAAGATAAAAACTTAGATTTCCAAGAGTTAACCCTAGCACAAATTTTATTAAGCAAAATATCACAGTTAACTTTCTTGAGTTTTGAAGTAATTAAAGGAACGCCAAGATATTTAACAGGAAGATTTCCTTTTTCAAATTGGAGACTGTTCAAAATTGTTTCAACTTTATCTTGCGCCACATTTGAAAAGAAGATACAACTCTTAGCATTGTTGGCTTGCATGCCAGTCAAATCATAAAATTGGTTGAGGGTTAATCTTAACATTTTTGCAGACTCCACATCCCCATTGAAAAAGATGAGAAGATCATCAGCGAAACAAAGGTGGGAAATTTTCAATTTATCACATTTCCAATGGTAAGTAAAATCTTCCCTTTGGATATTATAGCTCAAAAGTTGGCTCAGGGCATCCATAGCGAGAACAAATAAGTAGGGAGAAATTGGATCTCCTTGTCTTAAACCTTTGGCACCATCAAAGTAACCCACAGATTCTCCATTAAAATTAATGGAGTACCTAGGGGTGGTAACACATGCTATGATCCATTTCTTAAGTTTAGGAGGGATGCAAATCACGTCTAAGAAATCGAAAAGAAATTCCCAACTAACGCTATCATAGGCTTTCATTATATCCACCTTAGCAGCTGCTCTAGGCTTGCCCTTTTGTTTATGATAATCTCGAAGTAGGTCTTGAGCTAGAAGAACATTATCACTAATTTTTCTACCTTTAACAAAAGCAGATTGGGCTTGATCGATGAAAGAAGGAAGGATTGATTGGAGTTTGCTAGCAATGATCTTAGATATGCATTTATAAACAGTGTTGCAGCAAGAGATAGGTCTAAAGTCACCCATCTTAGATGGGTTAGGGACCTTGGGTATCAGAGCTATAAGAGTAGTGTTTGATTCCCTCAATAATTCCCCAGTTTGAAAAAATTCTTTAACAGCTTTTAAAATAGAAGAACCAACGATATCCCAAGAATCTTTAAAGAAAAAAGCATTATAGCCATCAGGCCCAGGGGCTTTATTACTATGAAGGTCAAAGAAAGTTTTCTTAATCTCATCATCGGAAGGGAGTCTATCCAAGTCTGCCTTTAATTCTTCTGGAATTCTTTTATGAACAAAAGATCTAATAACATCAATTCCAGGGTAATTGTGATTGGAGGGAGTGCCCAATAAGGATGTGAAATATCTAATAGCTTCTCCCTTAGCCTCACTACACGTGGTAGTAAAAGTACCATCAGGTTTTTGTAAGACAAGTATTCTCTTAAGATTTCTTCGTTCTTTGATGGAATGGTGAAAATAACTAGAGTTTTTATCACCCACCTCAAGCCATTGAAGTCTAGATTTTTGTTTAAGAATTTCCTCTTCAATCCAAATAGCTTCATGAAATTTTTCCACACAAGTTAGGGCTAAGAATGAGCACATAGTTAGTAGTATCAACACAGAGGAGACTCACAATGACTCTTCTTCTTCTAAACCTTTTTAGGGTATTCTGAAAGCTAATTGTTTTTCAGTTTTGGAAGAGGGATTGGAGAAGACGAAGGACCATGCTTTAACTACCATTAAACCGAATCAAGATAGAGGTAAAAGCATTGTAGTGGGACATGTTGGACAGAGAGAAGAAATCCAGTACAATCAGCTAGAGTCCACTCAACCTCTCCCAGCTAATACCACTTCATACCAAAACAAAACAAATATGAATAAGTCAGGCTCCTCGGGTAAATACAGTACAAAAAAGAGCAATCAAGGGGGCTTCTCAGGTAAGTCTAATCACTCCCAACATCGTTTTAATGATTATTAGCAGCCGGAATATAAGAGGGCTTAATCATCCCCTAAACACAGATTGAAATTGCTAATTATGTTTCTCAGAATTATCTAGATGTTCTGGGTATTATTGAAACTAAAGTCTGGATGCCTAAACAAGATAAAATTAAAAAAAACATGTTACCCAACTAGAACTTTGCTATCAATAGTCAACCGAAAGCAGTTGACAGGATTTGGGTTGGTTGGAATCCTTACAAAGTCAATTTAATTGTTTTAAAATGCAATAGCCAAATTATTCATGTGAGAATTGAAGCAGTTGACCACTCCATGGCTCTTACTGCTTCATTCATCTATGGATATAACACGATCCAAGAAAGACGTAGTCTTTGGAGTGATTTAAGGTCTATTTCAGTTTCTCTTGGTGATCTCCCTTGGATTAGCCTCGGAGATTTCAATGTTGTTTTAAATCCTTGTGAAATCTTCGGGGGTAACACAAGAGAGACCAAGGAGCTGAGGAATTTAATGATCTTGTGAACATGACCAAGTGATGAGAAGATGGCGGCTAGCACAAGGTGGAATGCGGACCCGAACCACGTGCCAATTGGTTCAATTACAAGGGCGCGAGCAAAAACGGTTCAAGGATAATCTCAATGGACTGGTTCAACAAATTTGGGCTGAGACTAATCTTTGTGGCCCAAAGGAGGATACTAGTGATCCACAAGGCTGGGTGTCCATGATTCAAGCTCTAGAATAAATTATAGGCTTGCATGCCAACTTAGAAACTTTTCATATTTGTTAGTTTGTTTTTATTTTAGTTTTGGGGCGAATTATATTGGGCCATAATATTTCGTAGGCTTATAGGGCCCAACCGTAAGCCTCAGCTATTTAAACAGTTTAGGGTTTGTAATATTCAGTTTTGATCATTAATAATATCGTGAGAGTTTTTTCTATGGTTCTTTGAAGAACTATTCGAACTTATCATATTTACTATGTGGCGTTCATACCTGGACTTATCAACTGAGTTTTTCATCCTTGATTGTGCCGTCTTCATCCTTTATACCAAGGTTGGCATCTGTTATAGGTGTTGGGTCGCGGTTTCCATTTGAATCTGACAGTAGAACGGTCCGAGGCATTAATCGTGTTACGGGTTTCGTCACATTGTTGGCGGGGTTCGTTTCAATTGGTATCAGAGCACAGTTATAGTCTCAGGTTCATCCTATCTTTTTCGTGTCTGTTCTTATTCGTTTCTTTTGGTTCTGTTTTTGTTCGTCTTTTTGTTTCTGTTTTTTTTTTCTTTCTTGTTCGTATTCGTTCTCGTTTCTGAACCGTATAAAAAAAAAAAAAAAGTGTTCGGATTCTGATTTGGGAATTACAGATCTGTGATTCGTGCGTTCTTGTTTCACTAGGGTTTCTGAACCTGATTCGTATTGTTCTATTTCAGTACCTTTCGTGTCACAGTCATCTAGATTAGTAATTCTTAGTCTTGTTTATTTTGTGTTTGGTAAATTGGTAATATCAGTCTTGTTTCACAATCTGTGATTCGAACGTGATCTTTAAAATTTAAAAAAAAAAAAAAAGGAAAGAAAAGAAAAGAAAGAGAAGAGAAGAGATCGGTAAGTCGGTAAAAAAATAAATAAAAAAAGAGCACAAAAACTCGGCTTAAAATTTTATTTTTGTTTTACAATATTGGGGGTCTAAGGAGTCCAAATCTGACCTTGCTCCATAGTGTGGAAATTATTTTCCGAAAATTCCATTTTTTTGTGCTTTTGGAAACATAGCCATCCGCGTTCGTTTTTAGTCGTGCTTTCAACTTCCAAATTTGATTGGTCTAGTTTGGGTGTGGATTGTTACTGAGAAATTCTGGTCATTGTTTGATCAGTTTCATAAGAACTAAGTGAGAATTACTATGAGTGGAAAAAGGCAGGAGTGGTGAGCACATAAGAGGGTAAAAGTCGACTTGATTTTTGAGTGTAAACACGAGTGATTCATATTCTTGAGTGAAACATGTAAGGGAGTGTAGTGAGGATCTGTTCTATTTCTAATCCATTCTTGCAGGGATTATGGCTCAAGATCAGGGAAGAGTCACAAATGAAGAGGCTCAATAGCCGGTTGTTACAAATCTACAAATGCAAGCTTTAGTGGGGGAGATGAGGCGGATGATGAGGGCAGAATTGGAACCGAACATGAGAGATTGGATAGAGTTGAAGACGGTACACCACAGAGGCAACAACAAAATGTTCATAATGTACAAGGAGGGGAGAGAGTTCAACCAAGGCGAGTGAGAGTTGAAGATGAGGAGTATTTTGGGGAATGATGAAGAAAATGATCGAGAGTCAATAGATAATTATAGGAGATATGGCGGTCGGGGTAGAGAAGTTAGGTTTAGAGAAGCTAGGAATCGGGAAGATAATAATTTGGGTAGTATTAAGATGAAGATTCCTTCGTTTCAAGGGAAGACTGATCCGGAAGCATATCTTGAATGGGAGAAGAAGGTGGAATTAGTATTCGATTGCCATAATTACTCCGAGATTAAGAAAGTAAAACTTGCTGCCACTAAATTTTCCGATTATGCTATTATTTGGTGGGATCAGTTGGTACTAAATAGGAGGAGAAATAGGGAGCATCCAATAGAGACATGGGAGGAGATGAAAACTGTTATGAGGAAGCGGTTCATTCCAAGCTACTACTATCGGGAGTTGTATAACATGTTACAAAGTTAGAGGCAAGGTAATAGGAGTGTAGAGGAATATTATAAGGAGATGGAAGTTGCTATGATTCGAGCTAATGTAGAGGAAGATCGAGAGGCTACAATGGCTAGATTCTTAGTTGGGTTGAATCGGGAAATTGCCAATGCAGTGGAATTGAAACACTATGTTGAATTAGAGGATATGGTACACATGGCTATTAAAATTGAGAATCAACTCAAGAGGAGGGGCAGCAGCACACGTCCAAGCCAAAATCCAAGCCAAAATTCCAATACATCCGCTTGGAAACCAAATAATTGGAAAAGAGATGAGAAGTAGCCTTTGGTGAAGCCAAAAATTGAACAAAAACAAGAGGTGGCCAGCCATGGAAATCAAGGTAAATCTGATTCGTCTACTTCTCGAAACCGTGATATTAAGTGTTTTAAGTGCCAAGGTAGGGGACACATAGTTAGCCAATGTCCGAACAAGAGAGTTATGGTGTTACAAGATAATGGTGAGATTGAAACTGAAGATGAAGATGACAACGAATCCGTGTCACCGTTGGAGGATGCCGATGATGAAGAGTACGCTGCCCAAGGGGATTTGTTAGTGGCAAGGAGAGCTCTAAATATGCAAGTTAAAGAAGATGATGAGGCGCAACAGGAGAACACTTTTCATACGAGATGTCATGTCAAAGATAAGGTGTGTAGTGTGATCATCGATGGGGGGAGTTGCACTAACGTTGCTAGCACAACTCTGGTGGAGAAATTAGGGCTGCCAACAATCAAGCATCCACGGCCTTATAAATTGCAATGGCTCAATGATAGTGGAGAAGTAAGGGTGACTAAACAAGTATTAGTTCCTTTTCGTATTGGGAAATATGGAGATGAAGTTTTGAGTGATGTGGTTCCGATGCAAGCTGGACACTTGTTGTTAGGGAGGCCATGGCAATTTGGTCGACGTGTTAAGCATGATGGTTTCACAAATAAATACTCATTCGTGCTTAATCAAAGGACAATCACCTTAGTGCCTTTGACACCGAAGCAAGTTTATGAAGAGCAAGTGAGGTTGCAAAAGGAGAGTGATCAAAAGAATACAAAAGAAAAAGAGTGAGAAAATTGAGAGAGAAAAAGAAAAGAAAAATGCAGCCATTGAGGGAAAATTAGAGGGAAACCAAAAGAATTTTTATTCAAAAGCGAGTGAGATCAAACGAGCGTTGTTTTCAAATCAGCCTATGATTGTACTTTTGTACAAAGAGGCATTTTTAAACACTAACCCAATTGACTCATCTTTGCCTAGTTCTGTTGGTTCTCTTTTGCAGGAGTTTGGTGATGTCTTTCCTGAGGAGATTCCACATGGTTTACCCCCTATTCGAGGGATTGAACATCAAATTGATTTTGTGCCCGGTGCTACCATTCCAAACCGACCAACCTATAGAAGCAATCCCGAGGAGACAAAGGAGCTACAAAAGTAGGTCAGTGAGTTAATGGAAAAGGGGTACGTAAGAGAAAGTATGAGTCCATGCGCCGTTCCGGTGATTTTGGTTCCTAAGATGGATAGGACGTGGAGAATGTGCATTGATTGCCGAGCCGTCAACAGCATAACGGTAAAGTATCGACACCCTATTCCTCGCTTAGATGATATGTTAGATGAGTTGCATGGTTCTTGTATATTTTCTAAGATTGATTTGAAAAGTTGGTATCATCAAATTAGAATGAAGGAAGGTGATGAATGGAAAACTGCATTTAAAACCAAATATGGTTTGTATGAATGGTTAGTTATGCCTTTTGGATTAACTAATGCTCCTAGTACTTTAAAATGAGATTGATGAGCCATGTTTGTGTGCTTTCATTGGAAAATTTGTGGTTGTTTATTTTGATGATATCCTTATTTATAGCAAAAACTTGGAAGAGCATTTGAAGCATTTAAAACTTGTGTTAGATGTACTTAGAAAGGAAGAGTTGTTTGCTAAAGTGCACTTTTTGCACCGATAAGCTTATGTTTCTTGGTTTTGTTGTGTGTACACAAGGAATACAGGTTGATGAAGAAAAGATTCGTGTTATCCAAGAATGGCCAAGCCCATCTAGTGTAAGTAATGTGCGAAGTTTTCATGGACTTGCTAGTTTTTACAGAAGGTTCGTGAAAAATGTTGCTAGTTTTCATGGACTTGCTAGTTTCATGACTTCAGTAGCATAGCTGCACCAATTACCGAAGTCATCAAGAAAAATGTTGGGTTCAAATGGGGGGAAGTGCAAGAGAAGGCATTTCAATTACTCAAGGAAAAATTAACTCATGGACCTTTACTTGCTTTACCTAACTTTACAAAAACTTTTGAAATTGAATGTGACGCTTCAGGATTAGGTATTGGCGTCGTGCTTATGCAAGAAGGAAGACCAATTGCATATTTTAGTGAGAAGTTAAGTGGGCTACCTTAAACTATCCCACTTATGACAAAGAGATGTTCGCATTGGTTCGAGCTTTGGAGACATGGCAGCATTACTTGTGGCCAAAAGAGTTCGTGATTCACACTGATCATGAGTCTTTAAAGCACCTAAAAGTCCAACACAAGCTGAACAAGAGACATGCACGATGGGTTGAATTCATTGAGATGTTTCCATATGTCATTCGATATAAACAAGGTAAGGAAAACATTTTTGCCGATGCACTTTCTCGAAGGTACATTCTAATCTCCACTCTTGATGCTAAGATTGTTGGTTTTGAGCATATTAAAGAATCCTTTAGACCTAGATTTTAGTGAAGAGTTTGAATCTTGTGAAAAAATTGCCCATAGTAAATTCTATAGGCATGAGGGGTTTTTATTTCGAGAAAATAAATTGTGCATTCCAAATTGTTCTATGAGAGAGTTGCTTGTGAGAGAGTCACATGGGGGAGGGTTAATGGGACATTTTGAGGTAGTTAAAACATTAGCCGTTTTGCAAGAACACTTCTATTGGCCACGCATGAAACTAGATGTTGAGAGGATTTGTGGTAGATGTGTCACATGTAGGCAAGCGAAATCTAGAGTACAACCCCATGGCTTATACACACCTCTTCCAATTCCTAGTGAACCATGGATTGATATTTCAATGGATTTTGTGTTAGGTTTTCCTAGGACTAAACACGGTCGAGACTCAATTTTTGTGGTTGTGGATAGATTTTCCAAGATGGCACATTTTATTCCATGTCACAAAATTGATGATGCTTCTTTTTTTTTTTTTTTTTTTTTTTCGGAAAACGGTAAATAGATTCCAAAAAAGGGATGTACACATGTACAAGGGGCATACCCCAGGATAAGCATTAAGCACAAAGCATAAGGACAAGTGGCAAGGCAAACCACAAAAACAAATGCCTCAAGAGGCCAAAATCAACTCAGAATCCAGAAAGGATCAACCAAAATAATAAAAATAAAAAAGGATCAAAAGTGCAAAATCCAACAAGGAATTAATCCCAATTTCTAAGTAAGGCTTCAAGTTGGTTGTGCCTCTTCCATTTGATCCTAATTTGAGCATTGATTTGTGAGGCAAAAATCTTCAATAAATGCTCTTTAGGAGTGGGGCATTCTGAAAAGTTCTTCTATTTCTTTCTTTCCATAGGCCATAGATGGTAACTCCCAAGCAAATTCTGGGTATCAAATGTTGAGGGGTCTTCCCTTTCCAATATTGGATCATCCAAGTAACCGTGTTCTCCCATGGGGTGCCATTCCACACCAAGTTACACCTTAACATCAAGTCCTGCCAAATAAAATTGGAAAAATTACAATCAAAGAAAAGATGCTCATGAGAATCCATATTTTGAAGGCATAAAGCACAAGCTAAAGGACTAGGAGTATAAGTGTAAATTCTATCCTGGGTGGCAAGTCTTCTCTGAATGGCAAGCCATAATATAAAGTTCTGTCTGGGGGAACACACAGAGTTCCAGACAAAAGCATGCCATGGGACAATAGGAGTAGAAGGCCTGATGTGGTTCCAGACATGGGAGAAATTAAACTTACCATTAGGAGAAGTGGTCCAAACAATTTTATCTTGCATAGCAATGGGCTTATAAAAGTTGGTCAAAGAAGACCGAACTTCATTAAGGCCAATAGAAATTGTAGATGGCCAATTCCAATCCAAATGAGAAACAATGGTTGCCACCTTAGCATTGGGATCTATGGCAGCATCATAGGCAGTTCTAGGGGTATAAACCTCAAATAAAGGCCCACAAGGGAGCCAATTGTCATGCCAAAGAGATGCTAAGTTCTTGAGTTACTTTTGGAAGACCTTGTGGTGTAAGTTGGGGACTAAGTTATTATTTTCTACTACTTGTCATCCACAAACTGATGGTCAAACCGAAGTAGTAAATAGGACTTTATCTACTTTGTTAAGGGCTATTATTAAAAAGAACATCAAAACATGGGAAGAATGTTTACCACATGTTGAGTTTGCTTATAATCGTACCATCCATTCTACTACTAAATTTTCACCCTTTGAAATTGTGTATGGTTTTAATCCTTTAACTCCTTTGGATTTATCTCCTTTACCTATTACTGAGCGTGTTAATTTAGATGGCAAAAAGAAAGCAGATTTTGTTAAGCAGATTCATGAGAAAACAAGGCTCAATATTGAGCGAAGAACGGAGCAATATGCAACGCAAGCTAACAAAGGGCGACGCAATATCATCTTTGAACCCGGAGATTGGATTTGGGTAAACATGCGAAAAGAAAGATTTCCTGCACAAAGGCGTTCTAAATTGCTTCCTCGAGGCGTTGGTCTTTTCAAGTTCTTGAGCGCATCAATGATAATGCCTACAAGCTAGAGTTTCCTAGTGAGTATAATGTTAGTATTACTTTCAATGTTGCTGATTGATAATATCTCCTTTTGATGTAGGTGACGATTTGAGGACAAATCCTTTTCAAGAGGAGGGGAATGATGAGAAGATGGCGGCTAACACAAGGTGGAATGCGGACCCAAACCACGTGCCAATTGGTCCAGTTACAAGGGCGCGAGCAAAACGATTCAAGGACAATCTCAATGGGCTGGTTCAACAAATTTGGGTTGAGACTAATCTTTGTGGCCCAAATGAGGATACTAGTGATCCATAAGGCTGGGTGTCCATGATTCAAGCTCTAGGATAAATTATAGGCTTGCATGCCAACTTAGGAACTTTTCATATTTGTTAGTTTGTTTTTATTTTAGTTTTGGGGTGAATTATATTGGGCGATAATATTTCGTAGGCTTATAGGGCCCAACCGTAAGCCTTATCTATTTAAACAGTTTAGGGTTTGTAATATTCAGTTTTGATCATTAATAATATTGTTAGAGTTTTCTCTTTGGTTCTTTGAAGAACTATTCGAACTTATCAGATTTACTCTGTGGCGTTCATACCTGGACTTATCAATTGAGTTTTCCATCCTTGATTGTGGCGTCTTCATCCTTTATACCAAGGTTTGCATCTGTTATAGGTGTTGGGTCGCGGTTTCCATTTGAATCTGACAGTAGAACGGTCTGAGGCATTAATCGTGTTACGGGTTTCGTCACATTGTTGGCGGGGTTTGTATCACCAAGGATCTGAGGATTTAATGATCTTGTGAACATTGCATGCCTTATAGATCTTCGTTATATAGGTATCTACTTCTCTTGGAGAATAGTACGGTCAGCAAAAAATTGGATAGGGTTCTTGTTAACCAGGGATGGCTTGAATCTTTCCCTTGTGCCTATGCTGAATTCCTTCCCTCCGGAATTTCTGACCATTCCCCTGTTCTTGTCAAAGTTGCAACTCCGCATAGGAAAAAAGGTAAACCCTTCAAGTTTTATAACTATTGGACCTCTTTGGACAACTTTACTCATACCGTTGATCAATCTTGGAACACTAATATTGAGGGTACGTATCAATTTCAATTGTGCCATAAACTGAGGATTTTAAAATATAATCTTAAGAAACTCTCCAAGCATTTGCTAGATAACGCTAGGGAAAACCTTTTAAAATGTCAGAGATCCTTAGATGAGCACCCTCAGGATACTGTGCTAAAGGAGATTGAGGCGAGGCTTCGAGCTACACTTTGGGAAGCTATGAGGGTGGAGGAAGAGGCTGTGAGACAAAAATCTAGGATTCAATGGCTTGAAGCTGGGGATCGAAACACTGCCTACTTCTACAACTCTATTAAAAATAGACGTAATAGGAACAGAATTGTTTCCCTCATTAAACCCTATGGGAGCCAGACAAATTATGAGGTGGAAGCTAAGAATGAAGCCATTCTTTTTTTTAAATCTACGATTGGTACCCCAACTACTAATCCCTACAGTTTCCCTCAGCTGGTTTGCTTGTTTTTTTAGGGTTTAGGGAGGTTGTCCCGAAGTTGGTTGCTTTGCTTCATGTCCTCCTACTTTGAGCTTATTGTTTATCCTGGGGTATGCCCCTTGTACATTTTGTACATCTCTTTTTGGAATATATTTACCATTTTTCGAAAAAAAAAACTACTAATCCCTACCCTAATATAAGTATATTGAGGAATGTTTTTTTTTTTTTTTTCGGAAAACTGGTTAATTAATCCAAAAAAAAGGGTGTACAGAAGTACAATGGGGCATACCCCAGGATATACAATGAGCGCTAAAAAATGTGGAAAGAAAGAAAATAGGTGATCATGGGATTCAATATCTTTGTTGCATAACACACAAGCTAGAGGGCCCGGTGTGAATGACCAAATCCTATCCTGAGTGGACAATTTATTGTGAACCGCAAGCCAAACAATGAAATTGTGCCTAGGAATGCTCCCAGGAAACCAGACAATGTGTGCCCAGGGCACCTTAGGGTGAGCCTCTCTTAAAAAGTTCCAGGTATGGGAAGCGACAAAGGAGCCATTAGGTGAGGGACTCCAAATCACAACATCATATGCATTTGAAGGCTTGGGAGTTGAGTTAGTTGCTCTTTTTATTTCCATCAACTCCCATGAAGACGTATTCGGCCACCTCCATTCATCCCTGTTAATAATGGACTGAACTTTAGAGTTAGTAGGGATAGCGGTATCATAAATAACCCTTTGCCCATATCTAGCAAATATAGACCCAAAAGGAAGCCACGGATCATGCCATAGAAAGGTATTAACCCCATTTCCAATTTTATACTGAATTAAAGAAATAGCAATGGTTCTGAGTTTCAAAAGTTTCCGCCAATACCAAGAGCAAATGAGGAATGTTATCCATAAGCGGATTAGCATTGATGATTTTACTAGTATGGATAACATTCCTACTAGTGTAGAGATTAAAGAAACTTTCTTTAACCTCCATAGTAATACAGCTCCTGGTCCAGACGACTTTAATGCGCATTTTTTCAAGCAAACTTGGGCCTTGACTGGTACTTTGGTTACTAATGCTATTAAAGAATTTTTTATCACTGGAGAGCTGTTTCGAGAGTCCAATACCACTATTATCGCTCTTATCCCTAAAATTCCCAACCCTTCCAAGATGGGTGATTTTAGGCCTATCTCCTGTTGCAACACTCTTTATAAGTGCATTTCTAAAATTATTTCTAAAAGAATACAAAAGATTTTACCAGAGATTGTTGATAATGCCCAATCTGCATTTATAAAGGGCCGGAAAATTAGTGATAATGTTCTTTTAGCCCAGGATCTCTTGAGGGACTACCATAAGAACTCTGGTCAACCTAGAGTGGCAGCCAAGGTCGATCTTATGAAGGCTTATGACAGTGTTAGTTGGGAGTTTCTGATTGATCTTATTGATGTATTGGGATTCCCTCCTAAGATGCAACAATGGATTAAAGCCTGCATCACCAGTCCTATGCACTCCCTTAACTTCAATGGTGAATTGATTGGGTATTTTGAGGGAGCTAGAGGGGTGAGACAAGGCGACCCTCTGTCTCACTATCTCTTTATTCTTGTGATGGACACGCTTAGCCAATTAATACATCAAAATATCCAAAGGTCTTCATCCTTTAAATTTCATTGGAGATGTGAGAAAAGTAAAGTCTCCCACCTGTGTTTTGCAGATGACCTTTTGTTACTTTTTAATGGTGATGTGAAATCTTTTTTAGTCATGAAAGAGTCATTACTTCAATTTTATGAGTTCACAGGTTTACATGCTAACACTAGTAAGAGTTGTCTCTTCCTTATCGGAATTGATGAGGATTATATCAATTCCATATGCCAGTCACTTCAATTCACAGTTGGAACGCTCCCGGTTAAGTACCTTGGAGTTTCACATATTTCATCTAAATTAAAAAAGGTTGATTGTGATGAGTTAATGACTAAGATAATGATGAGAACATGGCGGCTAGCACAAGGTGGAATGCGGACCCGAACCACGTGCCAATTGGTCCGGTTACAAGGGCTCGAGCAAAGCGGTTCAAGGACAATCTCAATGGGCTGGTTCAACAAATTTGGGTTGAGACTAATTTGAGTGGCCCAAAGGAGGATACTAGTGATCCACAAGGCTGGGTGTCCATGATTCAAGCTCTAGAATAAATTATAGGCTTGCATGCCAACTTAAGAACTTTTTCATATTTGTTAGTTTGTTTTTTATTTTAGTTTTGGAGTGAATTATATTGGGCTATAATATTCCGTAGGTTTAAAAGGGCCCAACTTTAAGGCTCAGCTATTTTAACAGTTTTAGGGTTTGTAATATTCAGTTTTTGATCATTAATAATATTGCGAGAGTTTTCTCTTTGGTTCTTTGAAGAACTATTCGAACTTATCAGATTTACTCTGTGGCGTTCATACCTTGACTTATCAATCGAGTTTTCCATCCTTGATTGTGGCGTTTCCATCCTTTATACCAAGGTTCGCATCTGTTATAGGTGTTGGGTCGCGGTTTCCATTGAATCTGACAGTAGAACGGTCCGAGACATTAATCGTGTTACGGGTTTCGTCACAGAAAAAAAAAATGAAACAAAAACAAGAACACGAAATAAAATGGATAAATCAGACCTGATTTGGAGCCTAAGCTCTGATACCAAATGATGTGAACCCGTGGAATTGACATTCCTTGAACCCACGATCAGATTGTAAATAACCCAGGAAAGCCAATAATCAAGCCACAAAGATGATCTAGACCCGTTAAAATCATGTTTCAAGAACCCAGATTTGGTGTGAACGCCACAAAGGGAATGCCTTTGATAAGTTCAGATTGTTCAATCAAGAACAAGAAGAGAAAACTGAATTCTTTGAGAAGAATAATATTCATTCACATAATCTCCCTTAAAAACTGCTACAAGAGTGTTTTTATATCTAATAACCCTAGGGCCCAAAAGGCCTTCAATAAAAATAAAAGAAATGGGCTGGAGGTACTCAAGCCCAAAATAACTTAAACTTAAAGCTAAATAGATGTCCAATTAATGAATAAAATAGGCCCACATGCCCAAAACCAGCGAACATAAATAAAATAGCCTAAGTGGCTTGTATCACATGGATTAAAGCTGGTTTCTCTTCTTCCAAGCCCATCTTGAATGTTGAAGTCTTGCTTGAAACATTTGCAAATTCAGCCCAAGTGGATTGTACCAATCCTTACATTGCTTCCTTGATCTTCTTAGCTCTTGATCTTGTGATTGGCCCATCTGGAACTTGTAAGGGGTCAGCTTTAAGACTCGGTCCATCATGGTGCCCATCATTAAATCATCACCTACATAAAAAGGACTCAAATCAGTAACATTAAAAGTAGCACTTACATTGTACTCTCCCTGGCAAATCTAGCTTGTAAGCATTGTCATTGATGCGCTCGAGAACTTGGAAAGACCCATCTCCTCGTGGTAGCAATTTGGAATGCCTTCTTGACCCTAGAAATAAATCCCTTTGGAGAGATTGGGTACATTTGTACATGATAAAGTCTAAAAGTTTTTGGGATGTTAAACCTCCTAGCCAATGCTCTTGGTATTGGAGAAAGTTGTTAAAACTTAGGGAAGTTGCTAGACCTTTACTAAGATATAAAATTGGTAATGGTCTACATACTTTCCTTTGGTTCGACAATTGGCTCCCATGTGACCCTCTGTTTGAAAAGTATACTAATCGGATTGCATACGATGCTGCTATTGATACCTATGCAAAAGTAGCATCCATTATAAGGGACCATGATTGGATCTGGCCTGGGTCTAATTCCATAGGTTTAAATGAAGTTCGCCACCTCTTATCTGATATGTATAAACCCTCTGACTTACCGGATGGTATATCATGGACTACATCCCTAAATGGAAATTACAAGTTTTCTCATATTTGGGACCATGTTAGAGTTGCATCCCCTATGGTCCTTTGGAATAAACTAGTTTGGTTCTCTGGATGCACCCCAAGACAGAATTTTATCTTATGGTTTGCTGTTCAGAATAAACTTGCAACCCATGATAGAATTTACACTTTTACTCCTGGACCACTTGCTTGTGTGTTATGTCATTGCCAAATGGAATCTCACAACCATTTATTTTTTCAATGTACTTATGCCTCCTTTGTTTGGTAGGACTTAATGAATACCTGTGGGCTGACATGGAACAGGACTGATTGGAATACTACCGTGCAATGGATGTCACAACAATGGAAGGGGAAGAAAATCCAGCAAGCCATTCCAAAAATTTGTCTTGGGGTCACCGTCTATGGCCTGTGGAGGGAAAGGAACAACCGTACATTCAGTGGCACATCTACTCCAAAAGAACAACTGCTACAAAACTTTATCTCTCAAATTAATCTCCAGATTAGGTCCAAGTGGAAATTTCATCCCCAGCTTGAAACCTTTGCATCACCCTGGACATAGATTCCTGATTTGGAATGTTTCTCCATTGTTTTGTCACTTTTGTTGTTTTATTGTGCTTTCATGATTTTGGGTTTGATTTGTGATACCCACATTTGTTGATTGTTTTCTTTTGTTGGTGGTCTCTCTTGCCACTAGTCTTCCTACTGAGCTTATTGTTTATCCTGGGGTATGCCCCTTGTACATTTGCACATCTTTTTTTGGAATACATTTACCCTTTTCCGAAAAAAAAATAATGCCTTTCAGCCGGAAACCTCTCTTTTTGCATATGCAACCAAACCCAATATTTTTTTTTTTTTTTTTCTTCAGAAAAGGGTGAATTAACCAAACCCAATCTCCGGGTTCAAAAACCATCTTGTGACGCCCCTTGTTGGCTTGCTTTGCATATTGCTCTGTTCGTCGCTCAATGTTGAGTCTGGCTTTCTCATGAATCTACTTAACAAAGTCAGCTTTCCTTTGGCCATCTAAATTAACACGCTCAGTCAAAGGTAAAGGAGATAAATCCAACGGAGTTAATGGATTAAACCCATATACAATTTCAAACGGTGAAAATTTAGTAGTAGAATGAATAGATCGATTGTAAGCAAACTCAACATGTGGTAAACAATCTTCCCATGTTTTAATGTTCTTTTGAATAATAGCCCTTAACAAAGTTGACAAAGTCCTATTTACTACTTCAGTTTGACCATCAGTTTGTGGGTGACAAGTAGTAGAAAATAATAACTTAGTCCCTAACTTACACCACAAGGTCTTCCAAAAGTAACTCAAGAACTTAGCATCTCTATCCTAAATAATTGTTCTAGGCATACCATGTAGCATCTCTATCCGGATAGCACTATCTTTTGGATGATCCAGCACTAGAAGGGGAGGACACCTCAGCACATGATACCCAGAATTTGTTTGGGGGTTACAATTTATGGCCTTTGGCGAGAAAGAAACAAAAGGACTTTTCAGAACTCATCTACTCCAAAAGAGCATCTTTTGAAGATGTTTGTCTCGCAAATCAATGCTCAAATTAGGATCAAATGGAAAACTCACAACCATCTTCAAGCATTACTGAGTAATTGGGAATAGTTTTGTTTGGCTGTTTTTCCTTTTGATTTTGTTGTTTTTTGCTTGGGTTGGATTTCTTTGTTGTTCTTTTTTAACCTTTTGAGGCTTTCCTTGTGGTTTGTTTTGCCACCTTGTCCTTATGCTTTGTGCTTGATTGTTTATCCTGGGGTATGCCCCTTGTACTTGTGTATAGCCCTTTTTTTGGAATCTATTTACCCTTTTCCGAAAAAAAAAAAAATACCATGTAATCTTACAATCTCCCTAAGGAACAAATCAGCAACATGTGATGCATCATCCGTTTTGTGACATGGAATAAAATGTGCCATTTGAGAAAAGCGATCTACCACCACAAAAATCGAATCCCTACCCCGTTTGGTCCTAGGCAAACCTAACACAAAGTCCATTGAGATATCAATCCATGGGTTTCACTCGAGATTTTGCTTGCCTACAAGTTACACGATGTTCCACAAATTCTCTCAACATCTCTTTTCATGTGTGGCTAAAAGAAATGCTCGTGTAGGATGGCTAGTGTCTTAACAACTCCAAAATGTCCCATTAAACCCCCACCATCTCTTTTTTTTTTTTTTTTTTTTTTCCGAAAAAAAAAATAAATCGCGTAATGAACAACTAGGAACACACAACTTATTTTCCCGAAATAAGAAATCTTCATGCCTAAAGAATTTACCTAATGCTTTTTTCTTACAATTCCTATACTCTTCATGAAAATCTTGGTCTAATTGATATAATTCTTTAATGTGTTCAAAACCAAGTAATTTTGCATCAAGAGTAGAAATCAATGCATACCTGTGAGAGAGAGCATCTGCAACGATGTTTTCCTTGTCTTGCTTGTAACAGATGACATATGGAAATGTCTCAATGAATTCCACCCATCGTGCATGCCTCCTATTCAACTTGTGTTGGCCCTTTAAATGTTTCAAAGACTCGTGATCGGTGTGAATCACAAACTCCTTAGGCCAAAGATAGTGTTGCCACGTCTCCAATGCTCGGACTAACGCATACATTTCCTTGTCATAGGTAGGGTAGTTTAAGGCTATCCCACTCAATTTCTCACTAAAGAATGCAATTGGTCGTCCTCCTTGCATGAGAACTGCGCCTATGCCAATACCTGAAGCATCACATTCAATTTCAAATGTTTTAGTAAAATCTGGTAGAACAAGTAACGGAGCATGAGTTAATTTTTCTTTAAGTAATTGAAACACCTTATCTTGTTCTTCCTCCCATTTGAATCCAACGCTCTTCTTGATGACTTCGGTAAGCGGGGGCGGCTATGCTACTAAAGTCTTTCACGAACCTCCGGTAAAAACTAGCAAGCCCATGAAAACTTCAAACTTGGCCTACACTCGTGGGCGTTGGCCACTCGCGAATCGCACGAACCTTTTCCTCATCAACCTGTACTCCTTGGGCACTAACAACAAAGCCAAGAAACACAAGCTTATCTGTGCAAAAAATGCACTTCTTAAAGTTATCTTATGTGTTTGTGTTGTCTCCTGTTTTTTGTTTTGTAAATTTCAGGAGCCTTCCATTTGTTTCCTTTTGTTGTTTGGTTTGCTTCTTGTCCTCATGTTTTGAGGTTTGTTGGTCCTGGGGTATGCCCCTTGTAGGTTTTTGTGTTCAGGTTGCCTTTGTCACTTGTTGGGCATGATTTTTTTTTTCAGAAAGTGGTAAATATATTCCAAAAGAAAAGAAAAAAACAAAATACAAGGGGCATACCCTAGGATATTACAATAAGCTCAAATCATGAGGACATGAAGCAAAGCAAACAACAAAAGGACAAAATAAAACCCCTGAGAGTTACTCACTAACTACCAGGATACAACACAAGACACTACAGCCTCCAAACAAGCAAAACAGACAATTTGAAAAGTCGACTTTTAAAACGTTGAGCCATCTACTCCAAACAAACAAGCCAGCTTCGACTTAGCCAAAATAAACCACAACAAGGTATCAGCTCCTAAAATAGGAGACAACAAAACTCACAAATAGGGGCTTCTAGTTCCAATTATAGATAATTCTATCTAAATGTGCATGGTGTTTCCACTTGACCCTAATTTGTGCATTCACTTGCGAGATTATATTCTTCAGGAGAATTTCTTTGGTGTGGGAGGTGTTCTTGAAGGCTCTATTATTTCTCTCTTTCCATAAGCAGTAGATTGTCACTCCAAGGCACATCTTGGGAATCACATGTTGGAAATTCTTTCCTTTCAACCTTTGAGCCATTAGTTCCAAGCTATCAATCCAACTCTGACCATGCCAGAACAAGCCGCATCGAATCATCAAATCCTGCTACACGAAAGATGAATAAGAACAGGCAAAGAACAAGTGGTCATGAGTTTCCATATGCTTATGGCAAAGCATACATGCTAAAGGGCCAGGAGTAAAACTAAATATTCTATCATGAGTGGAGAGTCTGTTCTGAGCCGCTAACCAAAGGATGAAGCTGTGTCTAGGAATACCCCCTGAGAACCACACAATATCATACCAAGGGACCACGGGGTAATGAGTTCTCAGATGGTTCCAGATAATGAAAGTGTTGAACATACCATTAGGAGTGTTGGGCATGATTTGGTTTGGTTTTGTTGTTAGCTTCTTGCTTTCTTGTCCTCATGTTTTGAGCTCATTGTTTTTATCTTGGGGTATGCCCCCTGTATATTTTGTACATCCTTTTTTGGAATATATTTACCATTTTCCGAAAAAAAAAAAAAGTTAGCAAATAACTTTTCCTTTCTCAAGACTTCCAAAACTGATTTCAAGTGTAAAACATGGTCATTAAAGTTTTTTTGCTATAAATGAGTATATCATCAAAATAGAAAACAACAAATCTGCCTATAAAATCACACAAGACATGGTTCATTAATCGCATAAATGTACTTGGTGCATTAGTTAATCCAAATGGCATCACTAACCACTCATATAAACCATGATTTGTTTTAAAAGCAGTTTTCCATTCATCTCATTCTTTCATTCTTATTTGATGATAACCACTTTTTATATCAATCTTAGAAAATACACAAGCACCATGCAGCTCATCTAACATATCATCCAAGCGAGGGATAGGGTGTCGATACCTTACCGTGATGTTGTTGATGGCTCAATAATCAACGCACATCCTCCACGTCCCATCCTTCTTAGGAACTAAAATCACCGGAACGGCACACGGACTCATGCTTTCTCTCACGTACCCCTTTTCCATCAATTCACTTACTTGCCTTTGCAACTCCTTTGTCTCCTCAGGATTAGCACGATAGGCAGGTCGGTTTGGAATGGAAGCGCCAGGTACGAAGTCAATTTGGTGTTTGACCCCTCGAGCAGGTGGCAAACTGTGTGGAATCTCTTCGGGCATGACGTCACCAAATTCCTGCAAAAGAGAAATAACAGAACTAGGCAAAATGGGTTCAATCTCGTTAATGTTCAAAACTGCCTCCTGGTATCATTGGCTGATTTAAAAACATCGCTCTTTTGATTTCACTCGCTTTTGCATAGAAATTTATTTTTCTCTCTATTTTTATCTCTCTAGCAAATCTTCTCGCTATTTTCTCTCTCAATTTTCTCTGCCTCTCTTTTTTCTTCACTCGAATTTCACTCACTTTCTTTTTCCCTTTCTCTCCTTTTTGAACACTCTCCTTTTGTAACCTCACTTGATCCTCATAAACTTGTTACATGGTTAAAGGTACAAGAGTGATCGAACGTTGATTAAGTACAAATGAATATTTGTTCGTAAAGCCATCATGCTTCACGCGCCTATCAAACTGCCATGGGTGCCCTAGCATTAAGTGTCCAGCATGCATCGGTACTACATCACACATCACTTCATCTTCATACTTACCAATTCGAAATGCCTCTAACACCTGTTTGTTCACCCTCAACTCACCACTATCATTTAACCATTGCAACTTGTACGGCCTAGGGTGTTTCAGCCTGGGCAGCCCTAACTTCTCCACCATTATTGTGCTTGCGACATTAGTACAACTACCACCATCAATAATCACACTACATACCTTGTCCTTAACATAGCACCTAGTATGGAAGATGTTTTCTCGCTGCACTTCCTCAACTTCCCTTGCTTGCACAATCAATGCTCTCCTTGCCAGCAATGTCAATGCATCTGGGGCAACGTACTCCTCCTCAGGAATGTCCTCCAACGGTGGCATATCACCGGTATCAGAATCGTCATCCTCTGTTTCAATCTCACCATTGTCTCGTATCACCATAACCCGCTTGTTTGGACATTGACTTGCTATGTGCCCCCTGCCTTGGCATTTAAAACACTTAATGTCACGATTTCTAGAAGTAGAAGAATCGGATTTACCTTGATTTCCATGGCTGGTCAATTCTTGTTTTTGCTCAGTGTTTGGCTTCACCAAAGGCTGCTTCTCATCTCTTTTCCAATTATTTGGTTTCCAAGCGAATGTATTGGAATTTTGGCTTGGATTTTGGCTTGGACATGTGCTGCTGCCCCTCCGATTGAGTTGATTCTCAATTTTAATATCCATGTGTACCATATCCTCCAATTCAACATAGTGTTGCAATTCCATTGCATTGGCAATTTCCCGATTCAACCCAACTAAGAATCTAGCCATTGTAACCTCTCGATCTTCCTCTACATTCGCTCAAATCATAGCAACTTCCATCTCCTTATAATATTCTTCTACACTCCAATTACCTTGCCTCAAACTTTGCAACCTGTTATACAACTCCCGATAGTAGTAGTTTGGAATGAACCGCTTCCTCATCACAGTTTTCATCTCCTCTCATGTCTCTATTGGATGCTCCCAATTTCTCCTCCTATTTAGTACCGATTGATCCCACCAAATAATAGCATAATCAGAAAATTCAATGGCTGCATGTTTTACATTCTTAATCTCGGAGTAATTGTGGCAATCGAATACTAATTCCACCTTCTTCTCCCATTCAAGATATGCTTCTGGATCAGTCTTTCCTTGAAACGAAGGAATCTTCATCTTAATACTACCCAAATTATTATCTTCCCGATTCCTAGCTTCTCTAAACCTAACTTCTCTACCCCGAACACCATATCTCCTATGATTATCTATTGACTCCCGATCATTTTCTTCATCAAAGTCTTCCCCAAAATACTCCTCATCATCAACTCTTGCTCTTCTTTGTACATTACGAACATTTTGTGGTTGCCTATGTGGTGTACCCTCTTCAACTCTATCCAATCTCTCATGTATCAGTTCCAATTCTGCCCTCATCATCCGCTTCATCTCCCCCACTAAAGCCTGCATTTGTAAATTCGTAACAACCGGCTGTTGAGCCTCTTCATTTGTGACTCTTCCCTGATCTTGAGCCATAATCCCTACAAGAATGGATTAGAAATAGAACAGATCCTCACTACACTCCCTCACGTGTTTCACTCAAGAATATAATTCACTCGTGTTTACACTCAAAAATCAAGTCGCCTTTTACCCTCTTATGTGCTCACCACTCCTGCATTTTTTCACTCGTAGTAATTCTCACTTAGTTCTTATGAAACTGATCAAACAATGACCGAATTTCTCAGTAACAATCCACACCCAAACTAGACCAATCAAATTTGGAAGTTGAAAGCACGACTGAAAACGAACACGGATGGCTAGGTTTCCAAAAGCACAAAAAAAAAAATGGAAATTTCAGAATTTTTTTTTTCACACTATGGAGTAAGGTCAGATTTGGACTCCTTAGACCCCCAATATTGTAAAACAAAAACAAAATTTTAAGCCGAGTTTTTGTACTCTTTTTTTATTATTATTTTTTTATTTTTTTTATCGCGGCTTACTGATCTCTTCTCTTCTCTTCTCATCTTTTTCTTTTCTTTTCTTTTCTTTTTTTTAGTTTTTATTTTAAAGATCACGTTCGAATCACACAGATTGTGAAACAAGACTGATATTAGCAATTTACCAAACACAAAATAAACAAGACTAAGAATCACTGATCTAGATGACTGTGACACGAAAGGTACTGAAATAGAACAATACGAAACACTTTCAGAAATCGGTACTGAAGTAGAACAATACGAATCACTTTAAGAAACTCTAGTGAAACAAGAACGCAGGAATCATAGATCTGAAATTCCCAAATTAGAATCCGAACACTTGTTTTTTATACGGTTCAAAAACGAGAACGAATACGAACAAGAAAGAAAAAATAAATAGAAACAAAAAGACGAAAAAAAATAGAACCAAAAGAAACGAATAAGAATAGAAACGAAAAAGATAGGATAAACCTGAGACTAGAACCTGGCTCTAATACCAACTGATACGAACCCCGCCAACAATGTGACGAAACCCGTAACACGATTAATGCCTCGGACCGTTCTAGTGTCATATTCAAATAGAAAACCGCGACCCAACACCTATAATAGATGCGAACCTTGGTATAAAAGATGAAGACGCCACAATCAAGGATGGAAAACTCGATTGATAAGTCCAGGTATGAACACCACAGAGTAAATATGATAAGTTCAAATAGTTCTTCAAAGAACCAAGGAGAAAACTCTCACAATATTATTAATGATCAAAACTGCTGATGAGAATCAACATGGGACACTACAAGATCCATTGCATGTTCCAAGTGGGCTGATTACTAGAGCAAGGTCCAAGAAAATCAAGGAGGCCTTTAGTGGGCTGATACAAGATATTTGGGCTGATTTCAAGAGTCATAAGTATGGCCCAAACAGAAATGAAGGCTTTGTCAATTTAATTCATGCATGTAAAGATGTGGACTGAATATATTTTTTTTTTCGGAAAAAAGGTTAATTTAAACGAAAAAAGCCAAACGGCACTGTACAAAGTACAAGGGGCATACCCCAGGATAATCAATGAGCACAAAAACAAATGCATCCAAACAATGCAACAAAGGATGGGGAAAACAACAACAAAGCCAGAGAAAAACCCATCCTAACAACTCAAGGCACCAACCAAACCAACAAAAGCAAAGAGCACAACTACATCAAGCCACCTTCATCAAGGCAAAACCAGGCCAAGACAGTGTCCCCCTTATGGGGTAATTGATGAGAACATGGCGGCTAGCACAAGGTGGAATGCGGACCCGAACCACGTGCCAATTGGTCCGGTTACAAGGGCGCGAGCAAAGCGGTTCAAGGACAATCTCAATGGGCTGGTTCAACAAATTTGGGTTGAGACTAATTTGAGTGGCCCAAAGGAGGATACTAGTGATCCACAAGGCTGGGTGTCCATGATTCAAGCTCTAGAATAAATTATAGGCTTGCATGCCAACTTAAGAACTTTTTCATATTTGTTAGTTTGTTTTTTATTTTAGTTTTGGAGTGAATTATATTGGGCTATAATATTCCGTAGGTTTAAAAGGGCCCAACTTTAAGGCTCAGCTATTTTAACAGTTTTAGCGTTTGTAATATTCAGTTTTGATCATTAATAATATTGTGAGAGTTTTCTCTTTGGTTCTTTGAAGAACTATTCGAACTTATCAGATTTACTCTGTGGCGTTCATACCTTGACTTATCAATCGAGTTTTCCATCCTTGATTGTGGCGTCTTCATCCTTTATACCAAGGTTCGCATCTGTTATAGGTGTTGGGTCGCGGTTTCCATTGAATCTGATAGTAGAACGGTCCGAGACATTAATCGTGTTACGGGTTTCGTCACATTATTGGCGGGGTTCGTATCAGTTGGTATCAGAGCACAGTTCTAGTCTCAGGTTTATCATATCTTTTTCGTTTCTGTTCTTATTCGTTTCTTCTGGTTCTATTCGTATTCGTTTTTGTTTCTCTTCGTTTTCTTATTCGTTCTCGTTTTTGAACCGTATCAAAAAAAAAAAAAAAAAAAGTGTTCGATTACGATCTGGAATTTTGTGTTTAGGGTTTGCGAATCTGATCTGTGATTTGCTCTTGTTACTTCGTGTTTGTTCATTCTCGTGATCGTTGTTATTGTGGTTTTTTTTTCTTCTTGGAATTAGGGTTTCTGAATCAGATACGTGAACTGTGAAGTCTGCCTGATTATTCAAGAAAAAAAAAATACAAAAAAAAGAAAAAAAAAAAAGAGAAAAAAAAAAAAAAAAAAAAAAAAAGAAAAGAAAAAAAAAGAAGAGAAGAGAAGAGATCTGTAGGGGAGGAAGAAAAAAAAAAAAAAAAAGAGTACAAAAACTCGGCTTAAAATTTTATTCTTGTTTTGCGATATTTGGGGTCTAAGGAGTCCGAATCTGACCTTACTCCATAGTGTGAAAAAAAATTTCCGAAAATTCCATTTTTTGTGCTTTTGGAAACCTAGCCATCCGCGTTCGTTTTTTTCGTCGTGCTTTCAGCTTCCAAATTTGATTGGTCTAGTTTGGGTGTGGATTGTTACTGAGAAATTCTGGTCATTGTTTGAACAGTTTCATAAGAACCGAGTGAGAATTACTACGAGTGGAAAAAGGCAAGAGTGGTGAGCACATAAGAGGGTAAAAGCCAAATTGATTTTCAGTTTAAACACGAGTGAACTTGAGTGATACATCCTAGTTGAGTGAAACACGTGAGCGAGAGTTGTGAGGTCCTATATATTTTTTTTATCTAATCTTTGTTTTGCAGCGAAATATGGCCCATAAAGACAAAAACATTGCCGGGGAGGTTTCGGGAGAGACTGATCAGAAACTACTATTGGAGGCATTAATGGGTGAAATGAGGAGGGTATTGAGGACAGAAATGGATCAAGTCCATGAACGGTTAGATAGAGTAGAGAATGCACGTGTGGAGCAGCCACAAAACAATGCTCCTCATGGACGTAGAAGAGAGAGAGTTCAACCGAGGGGAGTGAGAGTTGAAGAAGAGGAGTATTTTTGGGAAGACTTTGACGAAGAAAATGATCAGGAGTCAATAGATAATCATAGGAGATATGGTGGTCGGGGTAGAGAAGTTAGGTTTAGAGAAGCTAGGAACCGGGAAGATAATAATTTGGGTAGTATTAAGATGAAGATTCCTTCGTTTCAAGGGAAGAATGATCCGGAAGCCTATCTAGAATGGGAGAAGAAGGTAGAATTAGTATTTGATTGCCACCATTACTCTGAGGCTAAGAAGGTAAAACTTGCTGCCATTGAATTTTCTGATTATGCTATCATTTGGTGGGATCAATTGGTGTTGAATAGGAGAAGAAATAGGGAGCGTCCAATAGAGACGTGGGAGGATATGAAAACTGTGATGAGGAAGCGGTTCGTTCCAAGCTATTATTACCGAGAGTTGTACAACAAGTTGCAAAGTTTGAGGCAAGGTAATAGGAGTGTGGAAGAATATTATAAGGAGATGGAAGTAGCTATGATTCGAGCGAATGTAGAGGAAGATCGAGAGGCTACAATGGCTAGATTCTTAGTTGGGTTGAATCGGGAAATTGCCAATGCAGTGGAATTGCAACACTATGTTGAGTTGGAGGATATGGTACACATGGCTATTAAAATTGAGAATCAACTCAAGAGAAGGGGCAGCAGCACACGTCCAAGCCAAAATCCAAGCCAAAATTCCAATACATCCGCTTGGAAACCAAATAATTGGAAAAGAGATGAGAAGCAGCCTTTGGTGAAGCCAAAAACTGAGCAAAAACAAGAAGTGACCAGCCATGGAAATCAAGGTAAATCTGATTCTTCTACTTCTAGAAATCGTGACATTAAGTGTTTTAAATGCCAAGGCAGGGGACATATAGCAAGTCAATGTCCAAATAAGCGGGTTATGGTGATGCGAGACAATGGTGAGATTGAAACCGAAGATGAAGATGACAATGAATCTGTGCCACCATTGGAGGATGCCGATGATGAAGAGTACGCTGCCCAAGGGGATTTGTTAGTGGCAAGGAGAGCTCTAAATATGCAAGTTAAAGAAGATGATGAGGTGCAACGGGAGAACATTTTTCATACGAGATGTCATGTCAAAGATAAGGTGTGTAGTATGATCATCGATGGGGGGAGTTGCACTAACGTTGCTAGCACAACTTTGGTGGAGAAATTAGGGCTGCCAACAATCAAGCATCCACGGCCTTATAAATTGCAATGGCTCAATGATAGTGGAGAAGTAAGGGTGACTAAACAAGTAATAGTTCCTTTTCGTATTGGGAGATATGAAGATGAAGTTTTGAGTGATGTGGTTCCGATGCAAGCTGGACACTTGTTGTTAGGGAGGCCATGGCAATTTGATCGACGTGTTAAGCATGATGGTTTCACAAATAAATACTCGTTCGTGCTTAATCAAAGGACAATCACCTTAGTGCCTTTGACACCGAAGCAAGTTTATGAAGATCAAGTGAGGTTGCAAAGGGAGAGTGATCAAAAGAAAGAGAGTGAACAAAAGAAAAGGAGTGAGAAAAATGAGAGGGAAAAAGAAAAGAAAAATGCAGCCATTGAGGGAAAATTAGAGGGAAACCAAAAAAAGAATTTTTATGCAAAAGCGAGTGAGATCAAACGAGCGTTGTTTTCAAATCAGCCTATGATTGTACTTTTGTACAAAGAGGCATTTTTAAACACTAACCAAATTGACTCATCTTTGCCTAGTTCTGTTATTTCTCTTTTGCAGGAGTTTGGTGATATCTTTCCCGAGGAGGTTCCACATGGTTTACCCCCTATTCGAGGGATTGAACATCAAATTGATTTCGTGCCCGGTGCTACCATTCCAAACCGACCAGCCTATAGAAGCAATCCTGAGGAGACAAAGGAGCTACAAAAGCAGGTTAGTGAGTTGATGGAAAAGGGGTACGTAAGAGAAAGTATGAGTCCATGCGCCGTTCCGGTGATTTTGGTTCCTAAGAAGGATGGGACGTGGAGAATGTGCGTTGATTGCCGAGCCGTCAACAACATAACGGTAAAGTATCGACACCCTATTCCTCGCTTAGATGATATGTTAGATGAGTTGCATGGTTCTTGTATATTTTCTAAGATTGATTTGAAAAGTGGGTATCATCAAATTAGAATGAAAGAAGGTGATGAATGGAAAACTGCATTTAAAACAAAATATGGGTTGTATGAATGGTTAGTTATGCCTTTTGGATTAACTAATGCTCCTAGTACTTTTATGAGATTGATGAACCATGTTTTGCGTGCTTTCATTGGAAAATTTGTAGTTGTTTATTTTGATGATATCCTGATTTATAGCAAAAACTTGGAAGAGCATTTGAAGCATTTAAAACTTGTGTTAGATGTGCTTAGAAATGAAAAGTTGTTTGCTAACCTAAAGAAGTGCACTTTTTGCACCGATAAGCTTGTGTTTCTTGGTTTTGTTGTGTGTGCACAAGGAATACAGGTTGATGAAGAAAAGATTCGTGCTATCCAAGAATGGCCAAGCCCATCTAGTGTAAGTAATGTGCGAAGTTTTCATGGACTTGCTAGTTTTTACAGGAGGTTCGTGAAAGACTTCAGTAATATAGCTGCACCGATAACCGAAGTCATCAAGAAAAATATTGGGTTCAAATGGGGGGAAGAGCAAGAGAAGGCATTTCAATTACTCAAGGAGAAGTTAACTCATGCACCTTTACTTGCTTTACCTAACTTTACAAAAACTTTTGAAATTGAATGTGATGCTTCAGGTTTAGGTATTGGCGCCGTGCTTATGCAAGAAGGGAGACCGATTGCATATTTTAGTGAGAAGTTAAGTGGGGCTGCCTTGAACTATCCCACGTATGACAAAGAGATGTATGCATTGGTTCGAGCTTTGGAGACATGGCAGCATTATTTGTGGCCTAAAGAGTTTGTGATTCACACCGATCATGAGTCTTTAAAGCACCTTAAAGTCCAACACAAGCTGAACAAGAGGCATGCACGATGGGTTGAATTCATTGAGACGTTTCCATACGTCATTCGATATAAACAAGGTAAGGAGAACATCGTTGCCGATGCACTTTCTCGAAGGTACATTCTAATCTCCACTCTTGATGCTAAGATTCTTGGTTTTGAGCATATTAAAGAATTATATCCTTTAGACCTAGATTTTAGTGAAGAGTTTGAATCTTGTGCAAAAATTGCCCATAATAAATTCTATAGGCATGAGGGGTTTTTATTTCGAGAAAATAAATTGTGCATTCCAAATTGTTCTGTGAGAGAGTTGCTTGTGAGGGAGTCACATGGGGGAGGGTTAATGGGACATTTTGGGGTAGTTAAAACATTAGCCGTTTTGCAAGAACACTTCTATTGGCCACGCATGAAACAAGATGTTGAGAGGATTTGTGGTAGATGTGTCACATGTAGGCGAGCGAAATCTAGAGTACAACCCCATGGCTTATACACACCGCTTCCAATTCCTAGTGAACCATGGATTGATATTTCAATGGATTTTGTGTTAGGTTTACCTAGGACTAAACACGGTCGAGACTCAATTTTTGTGGTTGTGGATAGATTTTCCAAGATGGCACATTTTATTCCATGTCACAAAACTGATGATGCTTCACATGTTGCAGATTTGTTCTTTAAGGAGATTGTGAGATTACATGGTATGCCTAGAACCATTGTTTCAGATAGAGATGTTAAGTTCTTGAGTTACTTTTGGAAGACCTTGTGGTGTAAGTTGGGGACTAAGTTATTATTTTCTACTACTTGTCATCCACAAACTGATGGTCAAACCGAAGTAGTAAATAGGACTTTATCTACTTTGTTAAGGGCTATTATTAAAAAGAACATCAAAACATGGGAAGAATGTTTACCACATGTTGAGTTTGCTTATAATCGTACTATCCATTCTGCTACTAAATTTTCACCCTTTGAAATTGTGTATGGTTTTAATCCTTTAACTCCTTTGGATTTATCTCCTTTACCTGTTACTGAGCATGTTAATTTAGATGGCAAAAAGAAAGCAGATTTTGTTAAGCAGATTCATGAGAAAGCAAGGCTCAATATTGAGCGAAGAACGGAGCAATATGCGACGCAAGCTAACAAAGGGCGACGTAATATCATCTTTGAACCCGGAGATTGGGTTTGGGTACACATGCGAAAAGAAAGATTTCCTGCACAGAGGCGTTCTAAATTGCTTCCCCGAGGCGATGGTCCTTTTCAAGTTCTTGAGCGCATCAATGATAATGCCTACAAGCTAGAGTTGCCTGGTGAGTATAATGTTAGTACTACTTTTAATGTTGCTGATTTATCTCCTTTTGATGTAGGTGATGATTTGAGGACAAATCCTTTTCAAGAGGAGGGGAATGATGAGAACATGGCGGCTAGCACAAGGTGGAATGCGGACCCGAACCACGTGCCAATTGGTCCGGTTACAAGGGCGCGAGCAAAGCGGTTCAAGGACAATCTCAATGGGCTGGTTCAACAAATTTGGGTTGAGACTAATTTGAGTGGCCCAAAGGAGGATACTAGTGATCCACAAGGCTGGGTGTCCATGATTCAAGCTCTAGAATAAATTATAGGCTTGCATGCCAACTTAAGAACTTTTTCATATTTGTTAGTTTGTTTTTTATTTTAGTTTTGGAGTGAATTATATTGGGCTATAATATTCCGTAGGTTTAAAAGGGCCCAACTTTAAGGCTCAGCTATTTTAACAGTTTTAGCGTTTGTAATATTCAGTTTTGATCATTAATAATATTGTGAGAGTTTTCTCTTTGGTTCTTTGAAGAACTATTCGAACTTATCAGATTTACTCTGTGGCGTTCATACCTTGACTTATCAATCGAGTTTTCCATCCTTGATTGTGGCGTCTTCATCCTTTATACCAAGGTTCGCATCTGTTATAGGTGTTGGGTCGCGGTTTCCATTGAATCTGATAGTAGAACGGTCCGAGACATTAATCGTGTTACGGGTTTCGTCACATTATTGGCGGGGTTCGTATCACTATGCCTAGGTATGCTTCCAGGGAACCAAACAAGATGTGCCCATGGGACCTTAGGACGTGCCTCTCTAAGGAAATTCCAAGTGTGAGAGGTAACATAGGCTCCATTTGGAGAAGGGATCCAAATCACCACATCATTAGTACTGGAAGGACTAGGGGAAGACAAAGTAGCATTTTTTTATTTCAATCAAATCCCAAGATGTTGCAATGGGCCATTTCCATTCATTTCCTTCAACAATAACCTGCACTTTAGAGTTAGTAGGAATAGCAGAATCATAAATGACCCGTTGCCCATACTTAGCAAAAAGAGAACCACAGGGTAGCCAAGGGTCATGCCATAGAAAAGTATTAGAACCATTGCCAATCTTATAGTGCACCAAGGAAATAGCAGTAGGTCTAAGTTTTAGTAGTTTCCTCCAATACCAAGAACACTGTGAGGGAGGTTTAACATACCAAAAACTTTGACCCTTTAACATATAAGTTTGTATCCATCTCTTCCAATTTGAGTTGTTGGAAGTGGAAAGGAGATTCCAAATATGTTTGAGGTTAAGAACATGATTCATTTCAACTAAAGGCTTGATGCCCAATCCACCTTCATTTTTTGGTAAACAGACAATGTCCCATGAAACCTTAGAGCCATAAGAATTTTCTGTACCACCAGACCATAAGAATCTTCTTAAAATTTTCTCGACATCTTTAAGTACACCTTTTGGTAGAATAAACATGCCAGCCCAATAGTTGTGGATGCCCATAATGACTGAGTTTATCAATTGGGTCCTACCAGCATAGGATAAAAATTTAGAGGTCCAAGATTGTATTCTATTAGTGATTTTCTTAAGTAGTTCATTACAATCATTCTTTCTCAGCCTGGTAGTAATTAGGGGGACCCCCAAGTATTTAATTGGGAGAGCCCCCATAGAGAATTGGAAAGTTGCCCTAATAGCCTCAGCCACATCTGTCTCAGTTCCAGAAACAAACAGACAACTTTTAACATTATTACCTTTCAACCCAGTGAATTCAGAGAATTGGTCAAGAGTGGTCTTAATGAGCTTAGCAGATATTACATCTCCATGGAAAAAAATCATCAGGTCATCCGCAAAACATAAGTGGGATATTTTAAGTTTATCACACTTCCAATGATATTTAAAACTCTCAGCTTTAGATATGTTATAACAAAGCAGTTGACTAAGAGTTTCCATTATGAGGACAAAAAGATAAGGCGACATAGGATCCCCCTGTCTTAGGCCTCTGGCCCCCTCAAAATACCCCACAGATTCACCGTTAAAGTTAATGGAGTATTTTGGGGATGTCACACAAGCTTTGATCCATTTGAGCATTTTGGGAGAGAAACCCAAAATCTTTAGGAGATCAAATAAAAACACCCAACTGACACTGTCATAAGCCTTCATTAAGTCAATTTTAGCAGTGGCTCTGGGAGGCCCATTAGGAGAGTGATAACCTTTCATGAGGTCTTGAGCAAGCAAAATATTGTCACTAATCTTTCTTCCTTTAACAAAAGCAGATTGCGATTGATCAATAAGACTAGGGAGAACTTTTTGAATTCTCTGAGCAATAATTTTGGAAATGCATTTGTAAACGGTATTGCAACAAGAAATAGGTCAGAATTCCCCCATGGATGAAGGATTCGGCACTTTGGGAATTAAGGCTAAGAGAGTCGCATTAGATTCAGTTAGTATCTCTCCGGAGGTAAAAAATTCTCTAATAGCCGCAAGAACGGAAGGCCCTGTTATATCCCATGTTTCTTTAAAGAAAAAAGCATTAAATCCGTCAGGACCCGGGGCTTTATTACTATGAAGACTAAAAAGAGTTTTCTTAATTTCCTCATCCGTTGGGATAGCATCCAAGGTATTACTTTGTTCCGGACGTAATGATTTTGAAATGAATTTTTTGAGTTCCTCCGGACCGGGATAATTATGATTTGCAGTAGTTCCAAGCATATCATGGAAATATCTAACAGCCTCCACCTTAGCTTCTCCCTCATCATTGGTCGTGGTATTATCAGGCCTAACAAGAGAAAGAATGCGTTTCTTGTTTCTCCTTATTTTAATAGAATTGTGGAAATATTTAGAGTTCCTATCTCCACCTTCCAACCACTGAATCCTAGATTTTTGTCTAACAATTTCCTCTTCAATTCTAGCGGCTTCTAGAAAATTTTTCATAGCCTCTTTTTCCACCTTGATAAGATCATTATCCATGGGATTAGCCTCCAGTTTAGTTTGACTCTGAAAAAGATCTTCTCTAGCCTTATCCAATCGAAATCTTTCTTTGCCAATGATATCTTTTGAAAGAATTTTAAGATCATTTTTAACACGCCGAAGTTTATGACAGAGTTGAAATTGGGCAGTGCCTTCTATTCTATAGTCCCAAGACTTTTGAACAGTAGGAGAAAAGCTTTCAAAGGAAGTCAGAAAATTATAGAATTTAAAAGGTCTACCTTTTCTTTTCCTGGTGTTATCAATGTTAACAATGATAGGAGAGTGGTCAGACATACCTGCTTGCTTGAAATTAGCAAGAGACAAAGGGAAGGTATTGAGCCATTCCTGATTAATAATTGCCCTATCCAGCTTTCTCTGAGTAAAGTCCGGTTTTCCAAATCTTCTATTACACCAAGAGAAAAAAGCTCCAATATATCTAAGATCCACGAGACAAGTATCATTAATACATTTAGAGAAATCTTCCCTCTCAAGTTCACTTTCCTTATCAGTGCCTTGAATTTCATTGGAATTAAGAGTCACATTGAAATCTCCCAAGGCAATCCAGGGATTAGGGCCTATAGCATTAGCAATGGTCCTGAGAGAATTCCATAAGCTAATCCTTTGGGTTCCAGTATTAAAAGCATAAACAAAAGATGCCTCAAAGTTAATTTTATTATCATCACTAGTAATCCTAGTATGGATAACCTGAGGATTAGAGATCAAAATGTCCACATGGACAACGTCTGGATTCCAAGCAATCCATATTCTTCCATGAAAGTCAGTTTGGGTATTAGTAAAAAAACACCAGTGAGGAAGGATAGAATTTTGGATGAGGACCTCATTAGTTTGTTTAACTTTGGTTTCAGTGATACCCATAATAGAAATATCATTTTCAAAAATGAATTTTTTTAGCTCTTTTTGTTTATAGGACTTGTTGAGTCCCCTAACATTCCAATTACAAATAATCATTGATTACGAGTATAGGAATTATTTTTCATACCTGAGGGAATTCCCTTCCTCTGATTATTACCTTTACCTGGAGATAGCTTGATAGCTAACCTGGACCTTATGCTGGTAGTGAGTCCTCCGCCTCCTTCCAAACTATCAAAGGCCCCTTTGTTTGTGGTTAGTGGAAATCCACCTTGAAGCTGTTGGGGCTTTTCCATGTCTGCATCATTCGTGTCATCAGAAAGGATGTCAAAAGGGTTTGAAGCTTTGATTTCCAGATGCTTTGGAGAGGCATTATGAAGGTTGTGGACTGCTTTGGGGCTTATAGAATATATAACATGCTCATAACTCCTTGTCGGGGATTCTTGATCCGGGGTTTCTTCCCTATTAACTCTTCCATCAGAGGCTTCCATAGGAATAAAGGAAGAAATAATTTTCTCGGGGCTTTGAGGCCGAGGGATCGTCTGAGGGGTTTTGTGTAGTTTAAGTTATTTTGGGCTTGAGTATTTAGTCCATGTCTTTTATTTTCGTTGAAGGCCTTTTTGGCCCATGGGTTTCTTAGAAGTGATTAAAAGAAAGAACTTTGTAGCAGCTTGGATGGAACGTGAATGAAATTTATTTTCTGGAGAGCTATTCAGTTTTCTCTGCTATTCAGTTTTCCCTTTGTGGCGTTCACACCAAATCTGGGTTCTTGAAACAGGATTTCAACGGGTCTAGATCATCCCTGTGACTTGATTGTTGGCTTTCTTGGGTGAATTACAATCTGATCGTGGGTTCAAGGAATATCAATTCCACGGGTTCACATCATTTGGTATCAGAGTCTAGGCTCCAAATCAGGTCTGATTTATCCATTTTATTTCGTGTTCTTGTGTCTGTTTCTCATTTTTTTTTCTATTCTGTTATTTTCGTGATCTTGTTTCATCTCGTCTTCTGTTCAGTTCGTGTTCTATTCTTTTCGTGTTCTTGTTTTAGTTCGTGTTTGTGTTCGTGTTCATGTTCTTGATTACAATCTGGAATTTCGTGTTTAGGGTTGCGAATCTGATCTGCGATTTTTTCTCTTGCTACTTCGTGTTCGTTCATCCTCGTGATTTAGGGTTATTTTGGTGCTTCACGAACGTGAACTGTGAAGTCGCCCTGATTATTCAAAAAAAAAAACAAAAGAAAAGAAAAGAGGAGAAAAAAAAAAAAGAAAGGGAAGAGAAGAGATCGGATCTGAAAAAAATATATATATATATATATTGTGAAAAATATATCGTCTTAAATTTTTTTGTTCGTTTTGCATTGTCCATGGTCTAAGGAGTCCGAAACTGATCTTACTCCATAGTGTGAAAAAAATTTCCGAAAAAAAATTCAGTTTTTGTGCTGTTCGAAACCTATCTTCTGTGATCGCTGTTTCCTGGGATAAACTTTGTTTCCATCTTCAATTGGCTCATATTCAAAAAAATATATATATATATTCGTGATTTTTTTCTTTTATTCCTCTCGAAATCTGATTTCTTGTTTCGTTTGCCCTCGTCGTATATTTTCTTCAGATCCGTGTCATTTTTTTTTCCTTCTATTACTTCCTTGTTTCTAGAACCTATTGCTGGCTGGGATAAAACAAGGTTGTGTCTTGATTTAGTTCAATTAGTTCTTGAAAGAATTTGAAAGGGAAAACAATTGAGGTAAAAGGCAAGAGTGTGTGAGACTAATTTTGGGAAAAAGCCAATCAGAGTGAAACACGAGTGGATTGACAATTTTTGAGCGTAAACACGTAAGGGAGTGTGTGAGGTTTTACCACTTATATTCTTGTTTTGTCGCACATTAAAATGGATGACTCACTACCTAGAGGGGAGGCAGATAACACAACCTTTATGTTTTTTTTTTTTCGGAAACAAACACAACCTTTATGTTGCAGGCCATGCAACAACAGTTTGAACGGTTAAATTTGGTATTGGGGGAGGTAAGAGATAGGATGGATCAACAAGATGTAGTGATTCAAAATCTGCAAGGTGGGCGTGCTGGGAGGAGGCGTGAGCCTAGAGTTGAAAATGAGTATGAGATTGAAGAAGATGAAGAGGATGAGGAAGATGTAGTATCTGATGTTGGTAGGGGAGGAATGGGTAGACCTAGAGGAGGTAGGCGTAGAAGAGGACCTAGGGGGAATCCAAGGGGTCGAGATGGGGTAGATAGGAACCTTGGGAGCATCAAAATGAAAATACCATCCTTCCAAGGGAGGAATGACCCTGAAGTGTATTTAGAGTGGGAGAAGAAAATAGAGTTGATTTTTGATTGTCACAACTACTCAGAGGAGAAGAAGGTGAAGCTGGCAGTAATTGAATTCACTGATTATGCAATTATTTGGTGGGATCAATTAGTGACCAATAGGAGGAGGAATCATGAAAGACCTATAGAAGCATGGGGTGAGCTGAAAGCTCTCATGAGGAAGCGTTTTGTACCTAGTCACTACTATAGAGACCTCTACCAAAAGTTACAAAACCTTTCACAAGGGTCCCGGAGTGTGGAGGAATACCATAAGGAGATGGAGGTGGCTATGATTCAGGCTAATGTAGAGGAGGATCGAGAGGCCACAATGGCTAGATTTTTAAGTGGTTTGAATAGGGATATAGCCAATGTAGTTGAGTTGCAGCATTATGTGGAGGTAGAGGACATGGTGCACATGGCTATGAAGGTGGAGAGGCAATTAAAAAGAAAGGGGGCAGCAAGGTATACTTCAGTTTCTAGCACTCTTTGGAAACCAAAGTGGGAAAGGAATGACCGAGCTGTAGTAAAGGGAAAGACCGAACCACCTAAAGAAAAAGATGAGGGGACTAGCAAGAACAAATCCAAGGTAGAGTTGCAACCTTCAAGGAATAGAGATATCAAATGTTTTAAATGTTTGGGTTTGGGGCATATAACATCTCAATGTCCAAACAAGCGGGTGATGATTATGCATGACAATGGGGAGGTGATGACTGAAGGTGAAGACGATAGTGATGGAGTATCTGATGCTAGTGATGATGGTGGATTGGAATACCCCGTAGAAGGTGAGTCTCTTGTTGCCAGGCGTGCTCTCAATACACAAATGAAGGTAGATGATATGGAGCAGTAGAGAGAAAACATATTTCATACTAGATGCTATGTAAATAACAAGGTGTGTAGTATGATTATAGACGGGGGAAGTTGCACAAACGTAGCTAGTACCACTTTAGTTGAGAAGTTGAACTTTTTTTTTTCGGAAAAAAGGTTAAATATTCCAAAAAAGGATGTACAAACGTACAAGGGGCATACCCCAGGATATAGCAGAAACAGCGCAGAAAACATAAAAGCTTGGGCCATCAAGGCCCCTAAACTAATTCCAAGTAGGCACTTGGATCATCAAAACAAAAACAACTTTACAGACTCTAGATTACACACAACGGAGGAGCCTAGGTCCAATTTTGAGTAATAACATCCACATTAGGATAACATTTCCATTTAATCCTAATCTGGGCAAAAATCTGAGCAATCAGAGATTGTAGTAAAATTTCCTTTGATTTGGCAGTAAGCTTGAAAGATCTACTATTTCTTTCTTTCCACAGACCATAAACAGCAACACCAAGGCAGATTCTGGGGATGACCTGGTTCACACTCTTCCCTTTTAAATGCTGAGACATCCACTGCACTGTATCATCCCAAGAATTGCCATTCCACCTCAGTCCACACCGATGCATCAAATCCTGCCAAATAAAAGCGGAGTAAGGGCAAGCAAAAAAAAGATGGTCATGTGATTCCATGTGACAATGACAAAAAACACAAGCCAGAGGTCCCTGAGTGAACGTGTATATCCTATCATGTGTGGCCAACCTATGCTGAATAGCAAGCCAAAGAATGAAGCCTTGCCTAGGAATGCTACCCGAAAACCAAGCTATATCATACCAATGCACAACAGGACTAGCGATCCGAAGATAGTTCCAGATATGAAACGTATTGAATTTCCCATTAGGAGTAACATTCCAGGAAATACTATCAGTGGCCCCAGTAGGCTTATACATGCTGACTAACACATTTCTAACTTCAATAAGCCCCAAGGAATTTGAGCCAGGCCAATTCCACTCAGTACCTCTAATAATGCTGGCCACTTTAGCATGTAAGCCAATAGCGGCATCATAGGCAATCCTATCAGTATATTTATCAACCAAAGAACCCATGGGGAGCCAATTGTCATACCAAAGATAAGTGTGTTCACCATTACCAACTCGATGAGTGAGTAAAGGTTTCCCAATATCTCTAAGTTTTAATAATTTCCTCCAATACCATGAACATTGGGATGGGATCTTGACCTGCCAAAAACTTTTTCCCCTCAACAAATATAAATGAACCCACTTCTTCCAAAGGGATTTATTATTAGGATCCAACAGACATCCTATATGTTTTAAGTTTAACACGTTATTAAGCAAGAAGATATCCTTAAAACCCAATCCTCCTTCATTCTTTGGTCTGCACACTTTATTCCAAGCAATCTTGAAACCATGGCATTTAGCAGTAGTTCCAGTCCAAAGAAATCTAGACATGGCTTGAGTCACCATCTTAAGCACCCCTTTAGGAAGTATAAAGATCCCAGACCAATATTGATAGGTACCTGTCAAAACAGATTGAATCAGTTGAGCTCTACCAGCATCGGATAGAGATTTAGAATTCCATGAATTAACTCTATCACAGATGTTAGTGGCCAAACTCTCACAATCTTGCTTACGCAGTTTAGTAAAAATTAAGGGGACACCAAGATACTTAAGAGGAAGGGACCCTTTAGAAAATTTAAGAACCTGTAAGATATCATTAATATGCTCTTCTTCCATACCAGAGAAGAAGAGACAACTCTTTGCATTATTAGCTTGGAGCCCAGATAACTCATGGAACTGGTCAAGAGTAGCCCTAATTAACTTGGCAGACTTAACATCACCATTAAACAAAAGAAGGAGATCATCTGCAAAACAAAGATGGGAAATTTTCAATTTATCACATTTCCAATGGTAGGAGAATTCCCCATTCAGGATATTATACTGAAAAAGTTGGCTAAGCGTATCCATAGCTAAAACAAACAAATAAGGAGAGATGGGGTCTCCTTGTCTAAGGCCTTTAGCGCCCTCAAAGTATCCCACAGATTCACCATTGAAATTAATGGAGTACTTTGGAGTAGTGATACAGGCCCTAATCCAATTCTGCATGTTCAGGGGGAGACCAATAACATCTAACAAATCAAGAAGGAATTCCCAACTAACACTATCATAAGCTTTCATGATATCCACCTTGGCTGCTACTCTGGGCTTCCCTCCAATTTTATGATAGTCTCTAAGGAGATCTTGTGCTAGGAGAATATTATCACTAATTTTCCTACCTTTTATAAACGCAGATTGAGCTTGGTCAATAAGATCGGGTAGAATCAATTGAAGCTTGCTAGCAATGATCTTAGAGATACACTTATACACAGTATTACAACAAGAGATGGGTCTAAAGTCCCCCATCTTAGACGGATTGGGGACTTTAGGAATCAATGCAATCAAGGTAGTATTAGATTCCTTAAGTAACTCTCCAGTGATAAAGAACTCTTTAATAGCAGCAGTAATCGAAGGGCCCACAGTGACCCAGGATTCTTTAAAAAAGTGAGCATTATAACCATCTAGGCCAGGAGCTTTATTACTATGCATGCTAAAAAACATATTTTTAATCTCAAGATCAGTTGGGATCCTTTCAAGTTCTGCCATAAACTTACCAGGGACCTTCTTATGAACAAAGCTTCTAAGAAAATCTCTACTAGGATAGTGAATAGGGGCAGGAGTACCAAGTAAACTTTTAAAATACCTAATAGCTTCACTCTTGGCCTCTTCAATGTTATTAGTGAAAGTACCATCGGGTTTTTCTAGCACAATAACCCTTTTTCTATTCCTTCTACTTTTAATAGAGAGATGAAAATATCTGGAATTTTTATCCCCAACTTCAAGCCACTGCAATCTAGACTTTTGTTTTAGAACCTCTTCTTCAATCCAGATTGCCTCCAGGAAATCTTTCATACAGTTAGTGTGTTTTTCATTCAGAGAAAGGTTTAGAGGATCTCCACTTAAATCTGACTGGACTCTCTTTAAGGCCTCTCTAGTTTCATCAGATTTGATTTTTTCTTTCCCAATGGGAGTTTTGCAAAACTTTTTCAGGTTTTGTTTAAGGTGTCTAAGTTTATGGCAGACTATGAATTGAGCATTGCCATCAATATTGATATCCCAACCATCACTAACAATAGAGGGATAATTATCCAACTTAGTCCAAAAATTGTAAAACTTAAAAGCTCTGCCCTTATGTATAGAAGTATTATCAATATGAACTATCATAGAAGAGTGGTCAGAGATACCTTGGATGTGGAAATGAGCATAAGAGGAAGGGAACTTATCCAACCAAGTCTGGTTAACAAAAACTCTGTCCAGCTTTCTTTGCGTGAAATCAGGTTTACCATACCTTCGGTTACACCAAGTAAAAAATTCTCCAACATATCTTAAATCAAAAAGGCAATTGACATTAACACTATTTTGGAAATCAGAGATATCATTGTCCAAACCATGGTTATTTTTATAAATTTCATTAGGGTTCAAAACTACATTAAAGTCTCCTAGAGCAATATAGTTTGAACCCAAAGATCCCAAATGGATAGCTCTCAAGTCATTCCAGAGGGCAACCCTTTCAGCCCCAGTATTATAGCCATAAACAAAAGAGGCCTCACATTTAAAAGATTTATCATCACTCTCAATAAGGACATGGATCATTTGGGAGGAGATACTAATGACATTTAAGAGGACCTTGTCAGGGTTCCACCCAATCCATATCCTACCAAGAGAAACCGGACTACTATTAGTGACAAAGTCCCAATTTTTGAAAATTTTTCTCTTAATTTGAGCCTCATTAATCTGTTTAACCTTGGTCTCAGTAAGACCTAAAATATCAAGATTATTTTCATAGATGAACTTAGCAACCTCTGTCTGTTTAGAGAGCTGGTTGAGGCCTCTTATATTCCAACAACTAATAAACATTAAAAACGATGACGAGAATGTGTATACTTACCTGAAGACCCAGAATGTGAGTGCTTCTTGCTATTATGCTTGCCATGGCTCTGGTTTAATCTTGAAGAAGCACAATGAGTGGATGAAGAGGGAGACTGAGCTATCAACTCAATATCCTTAGGCTTAGCCTCACTACTGGATGGTGGTTGGGCTTCCAAAGGGCAGTTACCAACAGGTTTCTTTTCAGTTTTAGTATCCAAACATACTCCAAGATTTGATGTGGGGCCACTAACCAAATCAGGAACAATAACATCCCCCCTCTGTCCTTCCACATTTTGGCCTAAGCAATTACCCTGTCGAACATTCACTTCAGTCTCTCGGGTACTGCATTCCTCAGCAAGGAGACTAAACTGGTTTGTATCTGGGACATCTTTGGTAACAATATGAACAGCAGTAGATAGCTTAATTACCTCCACAGGAGAAGGCCCTAGTTGCTCTCCACCTTTCGTGCACTTTGAATCATCAATATTGTGAATAGGCGTATAACTTATCAAGTTAGCATGTGAACTCTCAATCTCATTTGGATTATCCTGATTAGAGACAATAACATTTTACCCTTTGTTCTTAACCATCCAGGGGCCATCAAGACCCTGATTTTGACTCTGATCCTCAACTTTAGAAACAACTGGGGCTTTAGGAAAATTAGCACAATTATGACCAAACTTTAAGCATTTAACACATCTAATTGGATTCCATTGATACTCCACTTGGAGGTTTATTTGCTCAGTTTCACCACTCAGGGGATCCTCCACCTCAATAGTCAAGTCTTTGAGGAGCTCAAATGCAGCATCAACTTCAATACAGATTCGAGCAAATGTAATCCTTCGACAAGCTGCTGTCAATTTATCCACATGGAGAGGCTTCCCTATTATGCTTGCTATGTGACTGAGGCCTTCAGGGTTCCAATATTCCAATGGTATGTTGTAAATATTGACCCAGATGGGGACCCTAGAGGGAGCTTCATTGAACAACAAGCTATTAGTTTGAAAAGCTTTCATGACGCAATTTGGATTGAAGAAGAAATACTTAAACAAAATCTCTTATTCAATGGCTGGGAGCTGGTGATAAAAATTCTAGATATTTCCATCTAGCCATCAAAGAAAGAAGGAATTTTAAACGAATTGTTATCCTTGAAAAACCAGATGGTAATTTTACTACCAACTGTGATGAGGCAAAAGGAGAAGCTGTAAGGTATTTTACATCCTTACTTGGCACTCCTCCTAACAACAACTACCTGGTAAAAATGTTTTCAGATCTTTTGTTCATAAAAGGATACCAGAAGAGTTAAAGGAAGATTTGGATAGGATTCCCTCTGATGAGGAGATTAAGAAAGCTTTCTTTAACATGCATAGTAATAAAGCTCCGGGTCCAGATGGTTATAATGCTTTTTTCTTTAAAGATTCTTGGGACATTGTTGGCACTTCTATCTTAGGAGCGGTCAAGGAGTTCTTTCAAAATGGGGAATTATTGAGAGAATCAAACACTACACTTATTGCTTTGATCCCCAAAGTTCCTAACCCATCTAAGATGGGTGATTTTAGACCCATTTCTTGCTGCAACACAGTTTATAAATGCATATCCAAGATTATTGCTAGTAGACTCCAAACAATCCTCCCTAATCTTATTGACCAGTCTCAATCTGCCTTTGTTAAAGGTAGGAAGATAAGCGATAATGTTCTCCTTGCCCAAGACCTTCTTAGAGATTATCATAAACATAAGGGTAAACCTAGAGCTGCGGCTAAGGTTGATATTATGAAGGCCTATGATAGTGTTAGTTGGGAGTTCCTTATTGATTTATTAGATGTGATTTGTTTCCCTCCTAACCTCAAGAAATGGATCATTGCTTGTGTTACTACCCCTAGGTACTCTATTAATTTTAATGGAGAATCTGTGGGTTATTTTGAAGGTGCTAGAGGGTTAAGGCAAGGTGACCCTATTTCTCCCTACCTCTTCGTTATCATCATGGATGCCCTTAGTCAACTTCTACATCATAATATTCAAAGGGAGAATTTTTCTTTTCATTGGAAATGTGACAAATTAAATATTTCGCATCTCTGTTTTGCTGATGACCTTCTTATTTTCTTTAATGGGGATGTGGATTCTGCAAAAATGGTTAGATTAACTCTTAATCAGTTTTTTGACTTAGCTGGCCTACAAGCCAACAATGCTAAAAGTTGCATATTTTTCTCAAATGTTGAGGATGATAAGATTGATGAAATTCTTAATTCTCTTTGTTTTGTTAAAGGTGAGCTTCCCATTAAATATCTTGGAGTACCTTTAATCACGTCAAAACTCAAAAAACAAGATTGTGATGGCTTGGTAGAGATTGGAAAACGAAATTAAAAGGTAAATTTGTCACTACTGATCTTACTACTCATCAAGTCCATGAGGGAGGTGTTATCCCCACTACTCCTGGTCTTACCAAAGGGAAGTTAGAAACTACTATTGCACAGAGCAACTTATTTGCTGTATTGGAAACTACTGAGAACCCTGATGATGTTAGGGAGGTTACTGAACCTACCCTTGCATCCCCTTCTAAAAACGTAGGCTGTAACCCTGCACCCCTTGCTCCCAAAATGTTGGCTATCACTGAAAGCTCCACAATACAAAATATCCCCAATACCGACTCTACGATCCATCCATCTTCCACCTTGGACCTATGTCAATTTGAGAAGGGAGAGGAAGCTACAACTTCGTTTCAACCTTGTCAAGCAATCCAGGGATTTCTTGTAGGAGATGATGTGGAACTCATGCACAAGGATCTGCCTCAACATCCTCCCACAGGCATAGTGCCAACCTCTACTATTTCAGACTCTACAGCCATTTCCACTCCTACTGTGGGTCCAAGCCCTCTAGGATATGCAGAAGATTCCATACTTCCCTCTATGCCCGAAAGTGCACTTCAGGGATCTCACACTGAATTTGCCGAGCACCCTACGCATCAGGATTCCTCTCTGACTCCTCCATCTGGTATGCATCATAGCTCTGGTAAGGCTCACAATAAGAAGAACAAAAAATCTAGTTCTTCAGGTAAAAAGAAGCAGTCACACAATCGATTTTAATGATTATAAGTAGTTGGAACGTTAGGGGCCTCAACCTTCCCTTTAAACAATCCGAGGTTGCTAAATTTATTTACAAAAATAATATTGATATCCTTTGTATCACTGAGACCAAAATTAGACAATCAAATGAGGATAAAATCAGAAGGACAGTTTTCAAAGATTGGAGTTTTATTTCCAACAGCACTCCTGACTCTACGGGGAGAATTTGGCTAGGGTGGAATCCTGATAAGATTAACCTTACTGTGCTTAGATGTTCCCCCCAGCTTATTCAAGTTATTATTGAAAGTGATGACCTCAGTTTTCAATTTCAAGCTTCTTTTATTTACGGTTTTAATACTGGACAGGAAAGGAAGGAACTTTGGTCTGAATTAACTTCTACTTACAATCCTAATGCTAATGTTAACCAAATTTTTCTAGGTGATTTCAATGTTGTTTTAAATACTAATGAAGTCTCTGGCATTGACTTTGCGCGTAACTCTGATATCACTGATTTCAATAAAGTTGTAGATTCCTTATGCTTATCTGACTTAAGGTACTTGGGAGAATTCTTTACTTGGAGCAATAGAAGGTATGGTCGACCAGACTATACTCAAAGAAAACTAGATCGGGCTCTGGTCAACCAATCTTGGTTGGATTCCTTTCAAGATTCTTATGTTCATTTCCATAGCCCAGGTATTTCTGACCACTCTCCTCTTGTTCTCTATCTTGATAATAATGCTAGGAGAAAGGGTAAGGCTTTCAAGTTTTTCAATTATTGGACCCAAATTGAAAATTACTCTGACACTGTTTCTCATGCTTGGCACACCCCTATTCGTGGTACAGCTCAATATCAACTTTGTCACAAACTTAGATTGATTAAACAAGATTTAAAAATTCTAAGCAATCAGTTTGTTGGGAAAGAAAAGGTCTTAGCTGATAAAACTAGGGAAGCAATCCAAGGAGTTCATTCTGAACTTCTTAATGATCCTCATAATCCCGCCCTCATCTCAAAACAGAAACAATGTATGGCCGATTTTCTTAAAGCTAGTTGGATTGAGGAAGAAACTTTAAAGCAAAAATCTAGAGTGCAATGGTTGGAGTCTGGTGACAAAAACTCTAGATATTTTTTTCAACATATTAAAAGTAGAAGGAACCGTAAAAGGATTTTCAAGCTTGAAAAACCTGATGGTAATTTTACAAATAATTTAGATGAAGCTAAATCTGAAGCAGTTAGATATTTTAAAGATTTACTCGGGTCTACTGCTAAAAATCAGTACCCAGGAATTGGGGTTTTGAGGAACTTTATCCACAAACGTATCCCTGAGGATATTAAAGAGGCACTGGATAGAATCCCCACTAACACAGAAATTACTGATACTTTTCTTAGTATGCATGCGAATAAAGCCCCAGGCCCTGACGGTTTCAATGCTCATTTCTTTAAGACATCTTGGTCTACTGTTGGGCCTTCAGTCATTGATGCTATTCAGGAGTTTTTCCACTCGGGAGAAATGCTGAGAGAATCTAATGCTACACTTATAGCCCTTATTCCTAAAGTCCCTAATCCCTCTAGGATGGGGGACTTTAGGCCCATTTCTTGCTGTAACACTGTCTATAAGTGTATCTCTAAAATCATTGCTAAGAGGCTTCAGGCTCTCCTTCCCGCTATTGTTGACCAAGCCCAATCAGCTTTTGTCAAGGGTAGAAAAATTAGTGATAATATCCTTTTGGCCCAAGATTTGTTAAGAGATTATCATAAGTCTGGTGGTAAGCCTAGATCTGCTGCCAAAGTTGACCTTATGAAGGCCTATGATAGTGTGAACTGGGAATTTATGTTTGACTTACTTGATGTTCTTGGATTTCCCCCAAACTTAAAAAAATGGATTAAAGCTTGTATTACCACCGCTAGATACTCTATTAACTTCAATGGGGAATCTGTGGGTTACTTTGATGGTGCCAAGGGTCTTAGACAAGGGGATCCCATTTCTCCTTACCTGTTTGTTCTTATAATGGAGGCCTTTAGCCAATTACTTGCCCACAACATCCAGAGGGGGGCCTTTACTTATCATTGGAAATGTGATAAGTTGAAAATCTCTCACCTTTGTTTTGCGGATGACCTTATCATCCTCCTTAACGGAGATATAGACTCCGCAAAGTTGGTTAGGAAAACTTTAAATCAGTTTTATGACATCTCTGGCCTTCAAGCTAATAACCATAAAAGTTGTGTTTTTTTCTCTGGGCTCGAAGACCATGAGGCTCTTAATATTAAGGCGGAACTCCAGTTCTCTGAGGGAATTCTCCCTATGAGATATCTTGGAGTTCCCCTTATTACCACGAAACTGAAGAAAGTCCATTGTGTTGATCTTGTCAGTAAAATTTTCTCTAGAGTCGATTCCTGGAAATCTAAATTGTTATCTTATGCAGGTAGGGCTCAGCTTATACAGTCCGTACTCACTGGGATCCAACAATATTGGTCTGGGATGTTTATGCTCCCAAAATGTGTTCTTAAACAGGTGGATCAAGCATTAATGAGATTCTTTTGGTCCGGTACTACCGAGAAGGGGCATGGTGCCAAAATAGCCTGGGCTAAAGTGTGTAAGCCTAAGGACGAGGGTGGCTTGGGGTTTAAAGATGTTTTCCTCACCAATACTATTTTGAATTTAAAACACATTGGTAACCTTCTTGACCCTGGAAATAAATCCATTTGGAAAGAATGGGTACATTTGTACATGGTGAAATCTAAAAGCTTTTGGGATGTTAAACCTCCTGGCCAATGCTCTTGGTATTGGAGGAAATTGTTAAAACTTAGGGGAGTAGCTAGGCCTTTACTAAAACATAAAATTGGTAATGGGCTACATACTTCCCTTTGGTTCGACAATTGGCTCCCAAGTGGCCCTTTGTTTGAAAAGTACACTAATCGGATTGCTTACGATGCTGCTATTGACACCTATGCAAAAGTAGCATCTATTATAAGGAACCACGATTGGGTCTGGCCTGGGTCTAACTCCATTGGTTTAAATGAAGTTCGAGACCTCTTATCTGGTTTGTACAAACCTTCTGATTTATCTGATAGTATCTTATGGACCACCTCCCCAAATGGAAATTACAAGTTTTCTCATATTTGGGATCATGTTAGAGCCTTTTCTCCAAAGGTCCTTTGGGACAAACTTGTTTGGTTCTCAGGGTGCACCCCTAGGTAGAATTTTATCTTATGGTTTGCTGTTCAAAATAAACTTGCAACCCACGATAGAATCTACACTTTTACTCCTGGTCCACTTGCTTGCGTGTTCTGCCATAGTCATATGGAATCTCACAACCATTTATTTTTTTATTGTTCTTATGCCTCTTTTGTTTGGCAGAATTTGATAAATAGGTGTGGGCTTACATGGAACAGGACCAATTGGGATAATACTGTTAGATGGATGACACAACAATGGAAGGGGAAGAAAATCCATCAAGCTATACCAAAAATCTGTCTTGGGGTCACTGTCTATGGCTTGTGGAGGGAAAGGAACAATAGAACGTTCAGTGGCACATTTACTCCCAAAGATCAACTACTGCAAAACTTTATCTCCCAAATAAATCTCCAGATTAGGTCCAAGTGGAAACATCATCCCCAGCTTGAATTCTTTGCTTCACCCTGGTCATAGCTTCTCTGTTTTGGAATTGTTTCCATTTGTCACTAATGTTGTTTGATGTGCTCTTATGCCTCTGAGTGTTGATTATACTCTATTTTCAGTGGCCTCTCCTGCCACTAGTCCCCTTACTGAGCTTACTGTTTATCCTGGGGTATGCCCCTTGTACTTCTGTGTTTTATGTTTAAGGTGGCTATAATGTAGTCCGCCTTTTCTTTGTGAGTGGATTTTCCACCAGTCCTCTAGCTGTGCTTTTATTGTCTTATCCTGGGGTATGCCCATTGTACTTGTGTGCAGTCTTTTTTGGAATATATTTACCCTTTTCCGAAAAAAAAAAAGTTTTAATCTTATGCAGGTAGAGCTCAGCTTATTAGCTCTGTTTTGACAGGGATCCAACACTATTGGTCTGGCATGTTTGTCCTGCCCAAAGGAGTGTTGAAGCAAGTATCCCAAGCTATGGCTAGATTTCTTTGGTCTGGCAAGATTGACAAAGCTTCTGGAGCTAAAGTTTCTTGGGATAAAGTGTGCAGGCCAAAAAAGGAAGGGGGACTGGGATTCAAAGATATTTTTTTGATTAATACTGTTTTGAATCTAAAACACATAGGGAATTTATTGGACCCTTCTAATTTGTCCCTTTGGAAAAGGTGGATCCACCAGTATATGCTGAAGGGAAAGAGTTTCTGGCAAGCCAAAATCCCAGGCCAGTGTTCATGGTATTGGAGAAAATTATTAAAACTCCGAGAAGTTGCTAAACCCTTGCTTATTCATCGAATTGGCAATGGAGCTCATACTTCTCTTTGGTTTGATAATTGGCTCCCAATAGGTCCTCTGTTGGACAAATATTCTGATAGAATTTCTTATGATGCTGCAATTAATATTGATGCCAAGGTTAGTTGCATTATTAGGGGGTTGGAGTGGAACTGGCCTAGCTCCAACTCTATTGAGCTTAATGAAGTTAGAAATGTTTTGTCTTCTTTCTATAAACCTAGCCGATGTAGTGATACTGTGATATGGATTCCCACTCCTACCGGAGTGTTCAACACCTCTCTTCTTTGGGAACACCTAAGGACACATCACCCTGTGGTTTATTGGCATAATATGGTGTGGTCTCCTGAGGTTATCCCAAGGCAAAGTTTTGTTTTCTGGATGGCTGCTCTTTGTCGACTTTCTACACATGATCGCATTTATAGTTTTACATCAGGACCCTTAGCTTGCATGTTATGCCATAAGCACATGGAGACCCATGATCACTTGTTTTTTGCATGTTCTTACTCGTCTTTTGTGTGGCAGGGTTTAATGAATAGATGTGGTCTGATCTGGCAAAATCGGAGGTGGACTGACAATTTAGAGTGGTTGGCTCAAAGACTGCAAGGAAAGACAATCCAACATAAGATCCCAACGATTTGTCTGGGAGTGGCAATTTATGGCTTATGGAAAGAGAGAAATAATAGATCGTTCAAGAACTCTTTCTACACTAAAGAAATTCTCCTGAAGGACCTTATTTCTCAAGTTAATGCGCAAATTAGGGTCAAGTGGAAAAATCATGCTCATTTTGAAAGGCTTATATGTAATTGGTTTTAAAGTCCTATGTTGTGAATGTTTTCTTTCCTACCAGTTGGTTTTGTAGCTAATTGGAGTTGTCCTGTATGTCAAGCTGTAGCTTGTTGAGCTTCATGTCCTCATGTTTTGAGCTTACTGTATATCCTGGGGTATGCCCCTTGTACTTTTTGTACATCTTTTTTGGAATATATTTACCATTTTCTGAAAAAAAAAATATAGGTTGTCCAGCAAAATGCCAAGGGCCACCTTCTAAGACATTATCACTTTCTTCCTGAGAACCGAACTTAAAGAAAAACATACCCTTATCAGTAGCCAACATATCCACCATACCAGCCTTGCCCCACAAACGAGTAGAGACATTCTTAACTAGGGTGTATGGGAGTTTCTTGCCAATAAAATAGCCCACTAATGTACCTTCCCAGTCTTTACTACCATTAACAACTAGTGTCTTTGGCAATTTATAAGTAATGCTATCTTTATTCCTCATTCCTTTAATAAAGCAAAGTTTAAAGTTTTGGGAGACATTCGGTTTAAACAATGCAGACCATTTAGGCTTAAGACTATCGTTAAGGGCAGACCCCACGTGGGCAGTAGCGCTTGCATGCTGCCCATTAGGAACCATATTTAACATGTCCGCATTTAAAACACCATCACCTTGCGGGGTCAGGTTGCGTGTAGGAACGGACGACCCAGAGCTAGCAGCTTCCCCATGTTTTAAACCCATGTGATTAAAGTCAGCTTTTGGTAGAGTATTTAATGCGAAAGAAACACCGTTGGGCTCATGAGTGGTTGAGTGGTGGGCCCCATGCGTTAAAATCTCATTAGGATTAGCAGCTTGCATACCTTGCGTGTTTGTAGTATCAGCTTTTAAAGGCGACCCCACAAGGTTCTGTGCAAAAGCATGCAGCCCTATAGGTGCATTCGGTACACCCTCAATAAAAGAACCTTCAACTTGCTTGGGTTGGTGACGTGTAGGGTTGGATAACCCATTTAGCACAGCAACCCCGAGATTCAAACCCGTGTGGGTAACATGCACCTTTGATTCCACTTCAGACATGGTAGCAATTTTCTCGGATAAAGCACTGCCACCCTTGTGACCCGTATCAGCCTTTTGCATGATTTGCATCTGTCCTTTTAAGACGTTGAGGTTAGGAGCGTGGGTTGGTAGGTATGCGTGCGATTCACTTGCTAAAAACTGCTTGGACTGCGGAATGTTTAGCTTTTTTGGATCAAAAACTGTACCAGCACCATTGTTTAGCCTTGGTGAGATATTATTGTTGGGGAGCAGTTTAACCTCAGAATGAGCACCCTTACCTTTGGCTTTGATTTTAAGTTGCAAAATTTTAGTTTCCAAATCAGCAATGCGCCTAAGGGATCCCTCATAGTCCAAGTGGTTATCCCATCCTTCTATACTTGGTTCATCTGTCGTGAGCTTCACATCTTCATCACCTTCCTTAGGAAATTCAATGATGTCTGCATCATTTAGATCAACCATCTGGTTAATAACATGATTCTCCACTAACTTTTCTGAATCTAGCTCAGTAAGCTCAGAGACCCCAATTAATTTAGCAGCATGGTTTTTCTTTTTGAGGATTTCATTCGAGTCTTGAAGTGTTTTGAAATTAAGATCTATGACTGATCTATCACCCTCAAAAACATCCTGGCCTTCCCAATCTTCAGCAAACTCAAGTTCCTCATCAGAGAACCCATGAGATCTTTGCAAGACAGATGGGGTAACATTAGCCAAATCAGTAGTAAAAATAGGCTCAGTAGATTTTGGGGACTTTGACATTGAAATTGAGAATCCTATCAGTGGGGAACTTGAGCTGATCACTTTAAAGGTGAAGTACCAATGGAGCCCAATTCGGTGTGCTAAATGCAAATCATTTGGACATGACTGCAATAAAATTCCTACATCTAAATTAGTTCATAAAATACCCAGTTCAGTTAGTAGGCAACAACTCAATACTCAGCAACATCAAAGAGAAGGGAGCTGGATGGTTAAAGAGAAGGGCAAGAATGTGGTTATTGATGAATCTGTGTTATCTCACTCTACTCCTTCCTATCCCCTACATATGGATTCCATGACACCTATTCCTAATATGGAAGCTAACACCTCTCAGATTAATAAGAGCACAAAACAACCTAATGATAGGATTACTGTGGGCTGCTCAAGTATTCCTAACATTCAACCGGATATTCCTAAGGCTAATGTATTCTCTATTTTGGACAATGGTAGTGAAGATGTTAAAAATTTAGAGGACATTTTTCAGACTATTGATACTGGCAAAGATTCTGTTGAACAGAATGGTCCTCCACCAGAGTCCTCTGTCCTTGAGCAAACTTTTGTTGTTGGAGCTCAGCACCAATGTATTACCCCCTTGGAAGATAAAGGTAACTCTACACATAGTGCTGATGAGGGAGAGCCCTCAGGACATGCTGAAGATACTGTGCCTATTATTCCCGAGTCTACTCTTCAGGTATATCTATCCCCTTCCTCTTCTAACACTAAACATCCACAAACAAATTCAAAACAAGTAAAGAAGAATAAGAAGAGTAGTTCTTTAGGTAAAAAGTGACACCCATTTAGATGTACTTAATGATAATTGGATGTTGGAATATTAGGGGTCTCAACTTGTTTTCTAAGCAAATGGAAATTTCCAAATTTGTTTGTTCCAATCACATTGATGTTATGGGAATCATAGAAACTAAAGTTAGGATGCCTAACCAAGATAAAACACAGAGAAGTTTACTTCTTAATTGGAACTTTGTCACTAATAGCCAACCAAATTCGGTGGATAGAATTTGGATTGGATGGAATCCGAACATGGTCTCTTTAAAAGTTATGAAGAATAACAGTCAAATTATTCATGTTTGTATTGAAGATATTAATCACACTGTGCAATTTGAAGCTTCCGTTGTTTATGCATTTAATACTATCCAAGAGAGGAGTTGGGCTGACCTTATATCTATCTCAGCTTCCGTTGGTCCTATTCCGTGGATTACCCTTGGTGACTTCAACGCTATTCTCAACACTAATGAGAGATTTGGAGGTAATCCAGGAAGAGACCAAGGGGCTGTGGAATTTAATACCTGTGTGAACTCCTCTTCCCTTGTAGACCTTAGATTTAGAGGGAACTTCTTCACTTGGAGTAATCGCTGGATAAAGGAAAAATTGGACAGCGCCTTGGTCAACCAAGAATGGCTTGGAACTTGGAATTGACTATGATGAAACCTTTAGTCTAGTTGTGAAGATGAATACCGTGCGTTAAGCTCTAGCGCTTGCTAACTTATACGATTGGAATCTGCATCAGCTCGATGTCAAGAACGCTTTTCTGAATGGTTCTCTTCGCAAGGAGGTCTACAAATTCCCCTCAGCTTATGTACACTTTCTCCCGTCTGGTATTTCTGACCATTCCTCATTTATTGTTAAAATGGACAATGCTAATAGGATAAAAGGATGTTCATTTAAATTCTATAACTATTGGACTTCGTTAGATAAATTTGATGACTTGGTTAGGAAATCTTGGACCAGAAATGTCAATGGTAACTATCAATTCTAGCTATGTCATAAGCTTAGAAATCTTAAAACTGATCTTAAAATCTTTTCTAAAGATTCTATTGGTAGAGAAAAATTGATTGCGGATAAAGCCAGGGCAGATCTTATGCATTGCCAAAGTATGTTAGATGAGCATCCCGATGATGTTTCTTTAAAAAATCATGAAAATCATTTGATGGGAATTTTCTTAGAAGCTATTCATGTGGAAGAAGAAGTGATGAGACAAAAGTCTAGAGTCCAATGGCTTGAAGCTGGGGATAGGAACACCACCTTTTTTCACCAGTCCATAAAGAACCGCAGAAACAGAAAACATATTGCTTCCCTTCTATTATCTAATGGAGAATAGTCTAAAAATGGTGAGGAAGCAAAAAATGAAGCTATAAGATATTTTAAATGCATGGTTGGTGATGCGGTTGAGCCTTCGGCACATGCTAAAGATTCAACATTGCCTCTCCCCGCGCCACCTCTACAGAATGGTCCTCCTCCACCAGTGATGTGAACCCGTGGAATTGATATTCCGTGAACCCACAATCAGATTGTAAATAACCAAGGAAGTCTTTCTTCTTTTTTTTTTTTTTTTTTTTTTTCAGAAAAAGGGTTAATTTAACGAAAAACGAGCCAAACGGCACTGTACAAAAGTTTTGGTTAGTTTTTTCAAATCCCCTTTAAGATTTTTTAGGGTGTGGAATAATTGAAATTGAGTTATACCATTAAAATTCCTAGCCCAAGCAGTACCAACAGTAGCATCAAAGTTCTCTAATTCAGTCCTATAATTATAAAACTTAAACGGTTTACCTTTCATGCTTATAGGAGGAGATAAGGTTACAATAATTGAAGAGTGATCAGAGATACCAGGGGGAAGAAAGTCTGCATTAGAGAACGGAAAGGCATCCAACCATCCTGGATTAACAAGAGCCCTGTCAAGTTTCCTTTTGGTGAAGTCCACAGAGTTTTTTTTTTCGGAAAATGGTTAATCAATAAAAAACAAAGCCAAACGGCACTGTACAAAATACAAGGGGCATACCCCAGGATATACAATGAGCACAACAACGAGCTTCAGACGAAGTGGGAGGGGGAAAACTCAATAACAACAGCCATAAGAAGGCCCCATCCTATATCCAAAAGATCCCTAAACAGGTGAAAACAACAACAACCTCTAAACACTAAGAAAAAGCCCAGTGGATCCAACAGTCCCTACAATCCAAACAAAACACCAAACAGTTTAAGAAGGTCAATTCCATCTATCCATATAATGTGGTAGATGAGGGTCATTCTTCCATTTTATTTGGATTTGAGTTGCCATCTGGATACTGATCTCCTGAAGAAGCATTTCCTTAGTTTTAACCTCTTGTTTGAACGTACGCGCATTCCTTTCCTTCCACACACTGTAGATAGTTAATCCCAGGCACATCTTAGGAATAGTATGAATTGGAGTCTTCCTCTTCCAACGTTCGGTTGCCCAATCCACTAAACTATTCCAAGATGTTGCCGGTCGGAAAATGCCCAATCGATGCATGATTCCCTGCCACACAAAAGCAGAGTAAGAACAGTTGAAAAATAAATGATCATGAGATTCCATACCTTTATGGCAGAGAACACATGCCAATGGTCCCTGTGTAAAGGAGAGTATCCGATCATGGGTAGCTAACCTGTGTAGAAAAGCAAACCATAAAATGACACTATGTCTAGGAATATGACCAGAAAACCAAGCAAGGTAATACCAAGGAACCCTTAGGTGAACCTCCCTAATATGATCCCAAGTATGTGCAGAGGAATATCTTCCATTAGGAGAAGGTAACCATATAACTGCATCACGGGTTTCAGATAGGGAGGGGAGAGAATGTGATTGGCTTCTTATTTCCATAAGGTCAATAGTATTAGTTCTGGGCCAACGCCATTCCTCTCCTACAATAATAGCAGAGACTTTAGTATTTTAATCCAAAGCCGCATCATAAACAACACAAGGCCCAAATCTTTCCAATAACGGGCCTAAGGGGTGCCAATTATCATACCAAAGGAAAGATCCACCACCATTACCAATTTTGTGGCGCATCATAGGTCGGACAGTATCTCTTAATTTAAGCATTTTTTTCCAGTACCAAGAGCATTGAGAAGGGGGTTTCACAGCCCAAAAGCTCTTGCCTTTTAACATGTAAGTGTTAATCCACTTGACCCAGATAGACTTGTTGTCGGGGGAAAAGATAGACCAAATGTGTTTTAAGTTCATAACAATATTAAGTTAGACTAGATTTTTAATGCCTAGGCCACCTTCCTTTTTAGGTTTACAAACTTGTTCCCACGATACCTTAGCACCTTGAGATTTTTCAATACCTCCAGTCCATAAAAATCTATGCACATCTCAACATGTTTAAGGACACTTTTCGATAGAATAAACATACCAGCCCAATAATTCTGTATACCCGCAATGATAGTTTGAATAAGTTGTATTCTCCCAGCATAAGATAAGAAGTTAGAATTCCAAGAAAGAATCCTAGAGCTAGTCTTTTTAATTAATTCCTCACAGTCTCCCTTCTTCAATTTTGTAGTGATAAGAGGAACTCCAAGGTACTTTAAGGGAAGAGATCCCACAGTAAAAGAAAGATTATGGCATATGGAATTTGAAATGTCCTCTCCAACACCAGCAAGAAAGACACAACTTTTACTAGTATTAGCAAGTAAACCTATGAACTCATAAAATTGAGTTAAAGAATTTTTCATTATAAGAGCAGAATTCACATCACCATGGAAAAGTAAAAGAAGGTCATCCGCAAAACAAAGATGGGAAATTTTAAGCTTCTCACATCTCCAATGATATTTAAATTGGGGAGATCGCTGGATATTGTATTGGGTCAGTTGACTAAGAGTATCCATTACAAGGACAAATAGATAGGGAGACATAGGGTCACCCTGCCTAAGACCTTTAGCACCTTCAAAATAACCTATAGATTCACCATTAAAATTGAGGGAGTATTTGGGGCTAGTAATGCACGCTTTGATCCAACTTTGAAATTTAGGGGAAAAGCCAAGGATAGCAATCAAGTCAAGTAAAAATTCCCAATTCACACTATCATAGACCTTCATAATGTCAACCTTAGCTGCACTCTAGGTTAGCCTGAAGGTTTATGGTAGTCTCTCATTAAGTCCTGGGCCAGAAGCACATTATCGTTTATTTTACGACCTTTTATAAAAGCAGATTGGGCGTGATCAACAATGTTAGGTAAGAGCATTTGGAGACGTTTAGCAATGATTTTAGATATGCACTTATAGACAATGTTGCAACAGGATATAGGCCTAAAGTCTCCCATTTTGGATGGGTTGGGTATTTTAGGGATAAGAGCAATAATAGTAGTATTGGACTCTCTCAGAAGTTCTACTGTTATGAAAAATTCTCTAAAAGCATTAGTAACCAAAGGGCCCGTAGTAGTCCAAGTTTCTTTGAAAAAGTGAGCATTGTAACCATCCGGGCCCGGGGCTTTATTACTATGTATGCTAAACATAGCATCTTTAATCTCTTTATCACTCAGAAATCCAGATTAATGAAATCTTCCCTATTTATTCTCTTATGGATAACATTCCTTAAAATATTAACTCTCGGATAGGGGTTAGTAGCCGGGGTACCAAGCATAGCTTTGAAAAATCTAATAGCTTCACATTTAGCTTCTTCCTCATTTTTAGTTTGAACACCATTGGGTTGGATAAGGGAAACTATTCTATTTCTATTGCGCCTTTGTTTAACAGAGTTGTGGAAGTAGGCGGTATTCCTATCACTCGATTCAAGCCATTGAATTCTAGATTTTTGTCTCATCACTTCTTCTTCCACCCTAATAGCTTCCCAGAGCATACCTCGGAGATTCTTTTCTTGTTCCCTTAGAACAGAATCCTGAGGATACTCATCTAAAAGTCTTTGGCAATATCGAAGATTGCCCCTAGCATTATCAACTCTCAACTTCTGTCTCCCTATTATATTCTTAGAAAATTTTTTGAGGTCAATTTTGAGGTTCCTGAGTTTGTGGCACAATTGGAATTGAAAAGTTCCCTCATAATTAGTAGCCCATGAGTTATCAATAGTGTTCATAAAAGTATCTAAAGAAGTCCAGAAGTTGTAGAATTTTAAAGGTCTACCTTTTCTTCTACAAAGAGAAGGCATTTTCACCAGAATAGGAGAATGGTCTGAAACTCCAAACGGAAGGAATTCAGCATAAGATGTGGGGAATGAATCAATCCATCCTTGGTTAACAAGAGCTCTATCCAACTTTTTACTGATTGTGCGATTACTCCAAGAGAAGTAAATACCTGTGTATCGAAGATCTACAAGGCAAGCAAAATTCACAAGATCATTAATTTCGTCGGCTCCTAGGTCTCTTCCCATATTACCCCCGAAGATTTCACAAGTATTTAAAACAGCATTGAAATCTCCGAGACTAATCCACGGGAGGGCACCAAGGGAAGCCGAAATAACTACAAGGTCTCTCCAAAGACTTCTTCTTTCTTGGATAGTATTATAGCTGTAGATGAAAGAAGCTTTGAGGGCCATAGAGTGATCAACTTTTTCAATTCTGACATGGATAATTTGGCAGTTACATTTTAAAAGGGTAACATTAACTTTGTTAGGGTCCCACCCTACCCAAATTCTGTCAACAGCATTGGGCTTGCTATTGGTAATAAAGTTCCAGTGAGGTAACATGCTATTTTGTATTTTATCTTGGTTCGGCATCCAGACTTTGGTCTCGATTATACCTAGAATGTCTATGTTGTTATTAGAAACAAATTTAGCAATTTCAAGTTGTTTTAGGGGATGATTAATCCCTCTTATATTCCAACTACTTAAAATCATTAAAATGATGTTGGTTGGATAGTCTTACCTGAAGAACACCCGATGTTGTTCTTCTCCTTGTTGGCATGACCTGAGGTATCTAATGTATCTATTGTAGCATTTCTTGGGGCTAAAAAGGAAGGTGTTGGGGCACACTGAGCAGGATTCTCACCCTGGTCCCCTTCATTTCTCTTTCCTCTGTCTAAGGGTTGAGCGTCCAACCCTTCTTTGTGGTGTTCTTCCCTCTTGCTTTCCCCGGGATAGAGTACTACCTGAACTTTATTCAATTTTTTTGCAGCTGTTGCATGTTCACCTGAATCTTCTATACCCATTTCCAAAATAGAGAATGTGTTAGCTTCCGAGATGCCCTGAATTTGGCCGGTAGACAAGAGACTGTGATTTATATTTTGAACCATATTTTGCTTTGTAGTCTTGGACAAATCATTGGCAAGCAGGGGATCATCCTTAACATTATTGTCTGCACTTATTAGAATACCAGTTTCAGTATCAGTTTCATTGTTTAATCCTTCCATCGCATCTTTCCCATTCAGCGGGTTAGAGTTTGGGTCTAGAGCTGAAGCTTTCTTCCCTTTACCTTGGATCATCCAACTTCCTTCTTCAAGGTTTTTCAAAGTTTGGGGTTTTATAGTAGGAATTAGGACATATCTTTGCATAACCTGGGCCTGCTGAAATTTGGCACAATCATGGCCAAATCTTTTGCATTTTGCGCACCTTTTAGGGCTCCATTGGTACTCCACTTTGATACCTATTTGAACTGGCTCACCACTTATAGGGTCTAAAACTTCAATGTCAAAATCCTTCAATAGTTCGTAAGCTGCTTCCACTTCAATACAAACCCTTGCAAAGGAAATCCGTTGTTGAGATGCGGTCATTTTATGAACATGCAACGGCTTCCCTATAGCACTTGCAATAATACTGAGACCCTCAGGGGTCCAATATTCCAGGGGAATATTATAGAAGTTAACCCAAATAGGAAGGGTGGATGGGGCTTCTTTGTCCAGAATTAGCCCCTCTTGCCATTTTCGATTGGTTGCCCTGCCACATGCCATGGGCCCCCTTCAAGCACAGCTTCAGCTTCATCCTTAGAGTTAAAGTTAAACAAAAAATGACCCGAATTAGTAGCTAGCATACTCGCTAGCCCAGCTTTGTCCCATAACCTTATGGTTACATTTTTCACCAGAGTGTAGGGTAATTTCTTGTCTATAAAGTACCCAACAAGAGTGTTAACCCATTCCCTACTTCCTTCTTCCGCAAGTTCTTGAGGCATCCGTATAATTACCCTCTCCACTTCTCTGTTAATCTTTGTATAGTTGAGTTTAAAGTCAGAAGCCACACTTGGTTTCAAGAAGGAAGCCCAATTAGGAGGTGGAATAGTTATATTGTTATGCTGAGATGTCATCCCTTGCACACGTGTGGCTCTAGCACTTCTAACAGATGACACACTTTCAATCAAAGTAGGAGCAGTAACTGTAGTATTAGGTTGTGCTAATATGCACTGGTTAGGGATATCTTAATCATTTAAAAGGTGAGTGGTGCCTTCGGTATTTGAAGAAGAATATTTTCTATTTCCACCTTCTTTGACCGTAGAAGAATTTAAAGGATTAAACAAAGTTGGCGTGGGGAGCACTAACCCGTGATTTTGGGGAAACAAATCTGATCCCATGTGATGTATACCTGTCCTAGGGGGGTCCTGAGCAGACCTAGCCATCCCCTTCTCACCTAAACCATACAAATTGCGCATAGGATACACATTAGACAAGGCACCGTGATTTGTGGTAAATGCTGAAGTCCACAGAGTTGAATTGACGATTACTCCAAGAGAAGAAAATCCCTATAAATCTAAGGTCTACAAGACAAGTGGCATTCACAAGATCATTAAATTCCACAGCCCCTAGGTTTCTCCCTGGATTGCCCTAAAAAATCTCATTAGAGTTTAAGACAGAGTTAAAATCTCCAAGACTAATCCAGGGAGTATCACCTACAATAGCTGTAATATTTCTCAAGGTAGCCCAAAGGGGGCCATCTACCTTGGATAGTATTTGAACCATAAATAAAGGAAGCTTCAAATTTAACCAAATGGTCAAGAGATTCAATTTTAACATGGATAACTTGTCTAGTACATTGAAGAATAGTTAAAATGACTTTATTAGAGTTCTAGCCAACCCAAATTCTATCCACGGAATTTGGTCGGCTATTTGTAGTAAAGTTCCAATTAGGAAGTATATTCCTTTGAATCTTTTCTTAATTAGGGATCCTCACTTTAGTTTCCACAATACCCATAATGTCAATGTTATGATTAGACACTAATTTAGAAATTTCAAGTTGTTTAGTGGTCTCGTTAAGTCCTATGATATTCCAACAACTAATAATCATTAACGACGTTTGGAAGAGCGATTTTTCTTACCTGAAGAACCTCTGGCTTTGTTCTTCTGCTTGTTGGAGTGACTAGGAAAACAGCTTGCTACTCTATGTGAAGAGCAGCCCACATTATTGACTAAAGGCAGTGGAGCCTTATTTTCTGAAAAAAAAAAAAAAAGGCAGTGGATCCTCCGTAATTGCCCCTTTGCCCTCTCAGGAAAATGTTTCTCCAAGAAAGCACAGTTGGTCTTCTCTTGTTACCAAGAATACCCCTATCAACATGAATGAGTTGGAGAGAGAGAAGCTCCTCCCTCTCTCTAGAAATTTGAATGTCATCTTTTGAGTTTTTTTGCTTTCTCTTCCTTTGATATGGATACACATAAATCTGTGAGAGTGTTAAATATTTCAAAATCTCCCCATCTTAAGGCTAATAATGATCTGCACTCTAACACTACTTCTACTCAACCCCCGGAAGGTTACCCTGTTCATGGTTCTCACAGAGATGAGTCTGTTGGGAAGGACTTTATTATTTCAAACCCATCTAGATCTGTTATGTATGGGTTAAGTGATACAGGGATCCATGATATCTCAAATGTTAAGGATGTCAGAGTCTCAACTTCTCCTGGTCTCCTATCTAATGCATCAAGGGTAGCTTTGGAAGTGTATAATGATGAAGCCCTTGAAATTCCAGAAGATTGGGAAGACAACACATCAAATAGGTCTCGGGTTGAAGTGGAAGAAGGTGAGTTGGCCAATTGTGAAGAAGAGGGGAACACGGATCATGAGTATCAAAATAACTTGCTAAAGGATTCAAATGATTACTTAAGGAAAAATCTCAAGGAGGCTCAAGCTCATATCCAAAAACTGATGAGTGAGAAAGAAGATTCCAAAGCCAGGCATGATGTGAACTTCACCTCTTCTGGTTCTAGGTATGGAAATAGTGCTGGAAGGACCCCTTACAGATCTGGTGGTAGAAGAGGAGGGCTCAAATCTGGGTCTGATTAGAGGAAGCATCAGTTTGATCCTTTTGATATATGTGGAACGGAAGGGAGTTCAAGTGATGACCAAGCTATGAAAGGAGGAAAGAAATCTTGGATAGCTAAAAACGATAAATCCAACTCTAGCTATATGATTTTTGATGCACCTTCCCAAGCCATTGGGCCGAGTCATGTTGATTTGTCTTCAAAGATTGGCCAACAATCTGGTCAGTTTGATTCCTGTGGTGTTTTAGTTGCAAACATTGATGAAGCAGCTCACAAAAAAAATCATACTCCGACGGAAATCATCAATGTTCATCATAACTCAGGGTTGAGAATTCCAAGTGAATCTATTATCTCTCCTAGATCTGTTAAAGATGGGGATATATCACTTTTTGATCCAAAAAGAAAGGTTGTTGATTCAAAAAAGGTGTTTACTACGGCTGGGACTCACGGACCACCAAACGTTAAGTCTAACGGCTATAATAGCTTTTCAAACTTTTCTTCAAAAGTTGCTGGTACACCCATTCTTACACGCCAACTAAGTGATCCTACTCTTGGTAAAGCCTTAAATTCTACTGACTTCCCTCCTTTAGGCGCCACCACATCCACAAAACCCGGCGCATTGTCCCCTTTTGACCCCCACATGACCAGCCTTGATCAAAATAGCCGCCCACTTGCCCCTTATTCTATCATTTCTTCTCCCTGCTCACCTGATTTCGGCAATATTTTAGCACAACCTGCCAATTGGGCCTCTATAGGCTGCCCACTTTTACCCGCAAAACCCGGCGCCATGTCCAATCTGTGTGCTGCGACTAATGCAGCAAAAGATGCGTGTCATATGGTAAATCCAACATGTGTGTTGGCCTCTAAAACACTTGACCAGCAACGCTTGGACCAAGCTGCTCATTCCCCTCATGTTTCCCAGTATCCTATTCCTGTTGAAAGCTCTTTCACAAATGTGGAGCCCTCGAGTGACTTGGCTCCAACTAATAAACCGAATAAAGGCAGATGCTAGGCATCCTCAATTTAAATCCTGGGCAGCTTTAGTCACTCCACAAAGCTCTCTAGGGTTCAAGCTCAAGTTTATTTAACCAAAAGCAAACCCACGAAAACAACATCTAAGTATACCCAAAGAAGTTTTTGTGGAAGGTAGTTTTGCCTGGCAAAACACCTTGGTAGGCTATTTTTTAGGGAAGAAGTTACCTTACTCTTTTGTTAAGAATGCAACTTCCAGGTTATGGGGGAAACAAGGCCTGCATGACATGGTGGCCACAGACTCTGGGTTTTTCTTTTTTAAATTTAACAGTGAAGATGAGTGTATGGCAATCCTTGAAGGTGGCCCTTGGCATGTGAGTGGGCAGCCAATCATTCTCAGGAAATGGCAAACAGGTCTAACTTTATCTAAGGAATCTATATCCACTATTCCAGTGTGGGTTCATATTTATAATATTCCCCTTGAACTCTGGAATCCTCTGGGGTTAAGCCACATAGCAAGTGCCATTGGGAAACCTTTGCATGTTGCAAAAATTACATCTCAAGGAAGAAGAATCTCATATGCAAGGATTTGTATTGAATTGAATGCCGACCAAGAACTCCTTAAAGAGCTTGTTATTGATTTTGAGGATCCAATCACAGGAGATATTGAGCCTATTTATCTTCTGGTTCAATACCAGTGGACTCCTATCCGGTGTGCTAAGTGTAAAAGATTTGGGCATGATTGTGCCAAGTTACCTAAGGCTCCAATTCTTGTCCAGAATACCACTTCTATTACTTAGACCCATGCTGAGAATGCTTGGAAAACCAAGGAAAAAGGAAAATTCATCAACACTGATACTAATATAGATTCTGCTTCTTCCTCTAAACTGGTTGAACCTACCCCTGATTCCACTGTTGGAAATAATGTTGGGCAAAGTTTGCAAATCTCCCCCAATCCTATTTCAAGTCCCAAGATAATGGCTCTGGTTAACAATATGTTCTCTTCACTTGTTGATTCCAATGTTGAAGACCAGGACCCAGGAAATCTTCAAGCTTCAATGGAGGATGGGAACAGGCTAGTAGCTCAAGGTACCCTACCAGAAGAAACTACGGTTGTGGTAGTATAGAACCGGAATGTGGATTCTATCCCATTACATATGGTTGATATGGTTGATATGGAGACCATTAAAGGTCAAGCTAAAATGCATTGTGAAATTAACTCAGAGCAAATTTCTAAAAAGGAAACAGATGGTCTTATGGTACAAGAATTAGGGGAAGACAGAAGCTCAAAATCCTTTGCTATCTCTGATCGTTTCTTGTCCAGTCCTTATAAGGATATTCAAGCACACACCATCGACCCAAGAGAAGAAGAATCCCAGGATTCCCTAGGAGATGTAGGGAAGCAACTCCTGCCTGAGGCCAGTTGTTCACTCCCTATGACTCCCAGTCCTTATCTTCAAGGCTCAGGTATAGTACAACAGAAGAAGATTAAAAATTCTGGATCTTCAGGTAAGCGTAAAAAATCCCATAATCGTCGTTAATGATTATTTGTAGCTGGAATATTAGGGGTCTCAACCAACCCTATAAACAGTTTGAGGTTGCTAAGTTTATTTATGAAAATAATGTTGATGTCCTAGGGATTATCGAAACTAAAGTTAAAAAGTCTAATGAGGATAAAATAAAACAAAATGTTTTTAAGAATTGGGATTTTATATCTAACAGCTCTCTTGACTCTGTAGGGAGAATTTGGGTGGGATGGAACCCTGATAAAATAAATCTCACTGTCCTTAGGTGTTCCTCTCAAATTATTCATGTTAGCATCGAAAATGTTGATCATAGCATCCAGTTTGAGGCCTCTTTTATTTATGGTTCTAATACAGGACAAGAAAGGATGGAATTATGGTCTGAGTTAAATGAGAGAAGGTAGACTTTCTCTCTCTAGTTAGACATCCAAGAATATTTCCTAATTCCATTTAGGCGCAACTATGGAGATTAGGAAGTTAATCTTTGTTTCCTTTGTCATTTTTGGAGAGAATAACTAGTATTCTAATTTCCTTTTCCTTGTTTAGACGTGTAAGGCTGAATTAGGAAGGGTTTTTTTTTATCATTTTTGTAAGCTAATTCAGCCATGCTTATATATTTTAGAGTGCTCTCATTGTAATGGACGAAAATTATTGAATAACAATTCAGCATAGTGAGTTTACTCCTATTTTCGGTTCTTTATTGAACTTTAAGAACTTATCAATGGTTCAACTTGTGGTGTTCAAACTATACCTACAGTTCGTGGTTCATTATAACCATTGGGTTGGGGTTTTCAATATACCATCAGTTCACATTTCATATATAAACGTCAGGTTGGGGTTCAATCAAACCAATTATTGTTGTTGGGTCTCAAAGCAAGTCGATTGGGGTTCACATCATTTGGAATCAGAGCAAGGCTCTAAACTCAGGTTACTATCTTTTAATCTTCATTCTTCTTATTTTCATATATTTCAGTTGTGTCATTGTTTCCTTTGTTGTTCTTGAGACGTCCAAAAAACAAAAAAAAAAAAAAAAAAAAAAAAGCAAAATCTGATTTTTGTTTTCCTCTTTCTTTGCTTCATACTAATCATGAATTTTAGTTCTCACAAACAGAACCAAAATTTCGTGTCTGCATCCGATTTTTAGTTTCCTTTGATTCATTGATACAAAATCGTGTTTTGAAGTATTCAAGTTCTATCAGTTCTTGAATATGAAAAAAAAAGTTCTATCAGTTCTGATTTTTGTTTTTATTTTTTTCCTTCCTTGAGTCATATTAAATGTGAATCCGAGTTCTCGCACAACGACAAAAATTATATATATATATATATCTTGATTCTTATTCTATCAAATATGATTTTAATATCCTTTTCCCTTGATTCATTGCCACTAAAACACGTTTGCCATTGGTATTAGTTTTACAACACTACTCGTTGAATCTCTTTATCAAAGTTTTCTTAGTTCATTACAGAACTGAAAAGGGGAGTTACGAGTGGAAAAAGGCAAGAGAGTGTGAGATTATTTTCAGGAAAAGCCATTCTAGAGTGAAAACACGAGCGTGAGTGACATCAATTGAGTGCATACACGTGAGGGAGTGCTGTGAGGTTTTATTCTGATAACTTTTCTATAGATTTTAAAATATGTCAAACAAAGGAGAAAAGGAGGATTCGTCTTTCATGTTATAGGCTATGCAACAACAATTTGAACGTATGGGCGTGGTTTTTAATGAGATTCGGGATCGAATGGAAAGACAAGATGCTGTTATTGGTAATTGGCATGAAGAGCATTCTTAAAGAGTCCGTAATGCTAGGAGGCAAGAAAGGCATGCACCCATAGAAGAATCAGATGACAATCATGAGGATGAATTCGATGATGAAGATGATCAAGCTACATTGAGTAATCAGTGGCACATCTACTCCAAAAGAACAACTGCTGCAAAACTTTATCTCTCAAATTAATCTCCAGATAAGGTCCAAGTGGAAATTTCTTCCCCAGCTTGAAACCTTTGCATCACCCTGGACATAGATTCCTGATTTGGAATGTTTCTCCATTGTTTTGTCACTTTTGTTGTTTTATTGTGCTTTCATGATTTTGGGTTTGATTTGTGATACCCACATTTGTTGATTGTTTTCTTTTGTTGGTGGTCTCTCTTGCCACTAGTCCTCCTGCTGAGCTTATTGTTTATCCTGGGGTATGCCCCTTGTACATTTGTACATCTTTTTTTGGAATACATTTACCCTTTTCTGAAAAAAAAAAAAAAAAAAAAGAGAAAGGCATGGTAAAGGTTTCCAAAGAGATCCAAGATGGCAAGATAGAGTTGGCAGAAACTTGGGAAATATCAAGGTGAAGATACTGTCATTCCAAGGAAAAACAATCCGGAAGTGTACTTGGAATGGCAGAAGAAGGTGGAGTTGATTTTTGAGTGTCACAACTATTCTGAGGAAAAAAAGGTTAACCTTGCTATTATTGAGTTTACTAATTATGCTATTATTTGGTGGGATCAACTTGTGATAAACAGGAGGAGAAACCATGAAGGCCTATAGAGACTTGGGAGGAAATGAAGGCCATCATGAGGAAGTGATTTGTAGATGACTAGATCGCCATGATCTTGGCTAATGTATAGGAGGATAGAGAAGCTACCATGGCAAGGTTCTTGAATGGGCTGAACCAGGACATAGCTAATGTGGTGGAGTTACAAAACTATGTAGAGTTTTTTTTTTTTTTTTTTTTTACGGAAAACTAGTTAATAAATCCAAAAAACATATGTACAAAGGTACAAGGGGCATACCCCGGGATAGACAATAAGAGCGGGAAATGTGGTAAAGACTACCAGCAAACAAGCAACTGGGATGATACAATATCAAACTGAAAGGCCACACGATACCCTATAATCCCATGAGACTGAAGGCATGAGCTCAAGAGCTTGAGACACAATCACACTCCTAAACAAACATTACCTCATACAAAGCAAAAGAAATGCTGCCTAGAACAAAACCAAGGCAATAAAAAAAAAACATCAAACCCATCTGGATAAACAATCGGGAAGTTTTGGGTCTTTTCTCCACTTAATTTGCACTTGCTCGTAGATACTTCTAATAATGTCATGAATGATCTTGTCTCGAGGTTTACTATTCTAGCATTCCATTCCTTCCAAATGAAGTAAGCCATGGTTCCTATGCACATTCGGGGCATAACATGTTGAGGTTTTTTTTTACTTCCATTTAGTAGTAGTCCAAGAGATGATGGAATTCCAGTCAAGAGGGCAACCATTCATATTGAATTTGCACATGATCACCTTCTAAATATAAGAAGAGAAAAGACAAGTAAAAAATAAATGATCATGGGAATCAATATCTCTATTACATAAAGCACAATATCCCTATTACATAAATCAATATCTCTTTTTTTTTTTCCGAAAAAAAAAGCACAAGCTAAGGGACCCTGTGTGAAGGACCATATCCTATCCTGAGTGGACAATTTGTTATGGCATGGAAGCCAAACTATGAAGTTATGCCTAGGAATGCTGCCCGAGAACCAAACAAGATGTGCCAATGGCACCTTAGGTGGGTCACCCTAAAAAAAATCCCAAGTATGGGATGTAGTAAAGGAACCATTAGGAGAGGATCTCCAAATCACAGCATCATTAGCATCATTAACTCCCATGAGGACGTAACCGGCCAACTCCAGTCATCCGTATTAACAATGGATTGAACTGATGCAAATCATGGCACGTCTTCAAGGGAACCAGTTCAAATTCCAATTGGACTAGTTATGAGGGCTCGGGCAAAGAAGTTCAAAGAGGCACTCAAGGGGCTAATTCAAGAAGTTTGGTCTCAGGAAAATTCGTGGAGGCCTATTGAGCTTGGTCCACAAAGATGTCTCAATCTAATTCAAGTTCTAGAAGAATAATCCAGCAGTTCAAGATTAAAGTCAAATTTTAGTTTTCCTAAAATTAGAATTTGATTGTCATTTTTTCTTAATTGCTTAAATTGCTGAATTGTAGGCTTGCATGCCAACTATGGAACTTTCCTTATTCCTTTAGTTTCGTTTTATTTTAATTTTGAGTGAATTTATTTTGGGGCATAATATTTCGTAGGCTTATAGGGCCCAACTGTAAGCCTCAGCTATTTAAACAGTTTTAGGGTTTGTAATATGCAGTTTTGATCATTAATAATATTGTGAGAGTTTCCTCTTTGGTTCTTTGAACAACTATTTGAACTTATCAGATTTACTCTGTGGCGTTCATACCTGGACTTATCAATCGAGTTTTCCATCCTTGATTGTGGCGTCTTCATCCTTTATACCTAGGTTCGCATCTGATATAGGTGTTGGGTCGCAGTTCCCATTTGAATATGACAGTAGAACAGTCCGAGGCATTAATCGTGTTGCGGGTTTCGTCACATTGTTGGCGGGGTTCGTATCAGTTGGTATCAGAGCACAGTTCTAGTCTTAGGTTTAACCTATCTTTTTTCATTTCTGAACCGTATCAAAAAAAAAAAAAAAAAAGGTGTTCGATTACGCTCTGGAATTTTGTGTTTCGGGTTTGCGAATCTGATCTGTGATTTTCTCTTGTTACTTCGTGTTTGTCCATCCTCGTGATCATTGTTATTGTGGTCTTTTTCCTTCTCAGTAATTAGGGTTTCTGAATCAGATACGTGAACTGTAAAGTCTCCCAGATTATTCAAAAAAAGAAAGAGAAAAAAAAAAGAAAAAAAAAAGAAAAGAAAAGAAAAGAAGAGAAGAGATCGGTAGGAAAAAAAAAGAGTACAAAAACTCGGCTTAAAATTTTATTTTTGTTTTACGACATTTGGGGTCTAAGGAGTCCAAATCTGGCCTTACTCCATAGTGTGAAAATATTTTTCCGAAAATTCCATTTTTTTTTTTGTGCTTTTGGAAACCTAGCCATCCGCGTTCATTTTTAGTCGTGCTATCAACTTCCAAATTTGATTGGTCTAGTTTGGTTGTGGATTGTTACTGAGAAATTCTGGTCATTGTTTGATCAGTTTCATAAGAACTGAGTGAGAATTACTACGAGTGGAAAAAGGCAGGAGTGGTGAGCACATAAGAGGGTAAAAGCCGACTTGATTTTTGAGTGTAAACACGAGTGAATCATATTCTTGAGTGAAACACGTGAGGGAGTGTAGTGAGGATCTGTTCTATTTCTAATTTGTTCTTGCAGGGATTATGGCTCAAGATCAGGGAAGAGTCACAAATGCAGAGGCTCAACAGCCAGTTGTTACGAATCTACAAATCCTATCCTATGCTGCACTGTCTGGAATGCCCCTTGTACTTTTGTACAGTGCCGTTTGGCTTTCTTTTTCGTTTAATTAACCTTTTTCCAAAAAAAAAAAAGCTTTAGTGGGGGAGATGAGGCGGATGATGAGGGCAGAATTTGAACTGATACATGAGAGATTGGATAGAGTTGAAGAGGGTACACCACATAGGCAACCACAAAATGTTCGTAATGTACAAAGAAGAGTGAGAGTTGATAATGAGGAGTATTTTGGGGAAGACTTTGATGAATAAAATGATCGGGAGTCAATCGATAATCATAGGAGATATGGTGGTCGGGGTACAGAAGTTTTTTTTTTTTCGGAAAATTGGTAAATAGATTCCAAAAAAGGATGTACAAAAGTACAAGGGGCATACCCCAGGATATACAACAAAGGAGCAGGGCACAGAAAAGGAAAAATGTAGCAAGAGAGCTACCAGACAAGGGAATTAAACCCTAACCAGCCAAAAACAAATCAATACAGAGCACAGGCCAACATCAAAAGAACTGCAAAAACAAAGACATCAAAGCCAATTACAAAGAATGGTATTAAGATTACTCTGATGCTTCCAGTTAACCCTTATGAGAGCATGGATTTGAGAAATTAAGCTCTTGAGGGTAATCTCTTTAGGACAAAAAGTGTGTTTGAAGGATCTGTTGTTCCGCTCTTTCCATAACCCATAAACAGTAACTCCCAAGCAAAGTTTGGGGATTTGATGAAGAATCGTCTTTCCTTTGAGGTGTTGAGCCATCCAAAGCAAAGTGTCATTCCATCCTTGACCATTCCAAGTAAGACCACATCGTTGCATAATATCCTGCCAAATACCGACAGAATAAGCACAAGAAAAAAATAAGTGATCATGTGTTTCCATGTGAGAATGGCAGAAAACACACGCCAGGGGGCCACGGGTGAAAGAAGAAATTCTATCATGGGTAGACAATCTATTATGAGCTGCTAACCAAAGGATTATACTCGACCTAGGATTATACTGGGAAGATAATAATTTGGGTAGTATTAAGATGAAGATTCCTTCGTTTCAAGGAAAGACTGATCCGGAAGCATATCTTGAATGGGAGAAGAAGGTAGAATTAGTATTCGATTGTCAAAATTACTCCGAGATTAAGAAAGTAAAACTTGCAGCCATTGAATTTTTCAATTATGCTATTATTTGGTGGGATCAATCGGGACTAAATAGGAGGAGAAATAGGGAGCATCCAATAGAGACATGGGAGGAGATGAAAACTGTGATGAGGAAGCGGTTCATTCCAAACTACTACTATCAGGAGTTGTATAACAGGTTGCAAAGTTTGAGGCAAGGTAATAGGAGTGTAGAAGAATATTATAAGGAGATGGAAGTTGGTATGATTTGAGCTAATGTAGAGGAAGATCGAGAGGCTACAATGGCTAGATTCTTAGTTGAGTTGAATCGGGAAATTGCCAATGTAGTGGAATTGCAACACTATGTTGAATTGGAGGATATGGTACACATGGCTATTAAAATTGAGAATCAACTCAAGCGGAGGGGCAGCAGCGCACATCCAAGCCAAAATTCCAATACATCCGCTTGGAAACCAAATAATTGGAAAAGAGATGAGAAGCAGCCTTTGGTGAAGCCAAAAACTGAGCAAAAACAAGAGGTGGCCAGCCATGGAAATCAAGGTAAATCCGATTCTTCTACTTCTAGAAATTGTGACATCAAGTGTTTTAAATGCCAAGGCAGGGGACACATAGCAAGTCAATGTCCAAATAAACGAGTTATGGTGATGCGAGACAATGGTGAGATTGAAACAGAGGAGACGATTCTGACACCGGTGATATGCCACCGTTGGAGGACATTCCTGAGGAGGAGTACGTTGCCCCAGATGCATTGATATTGGTGGCAAGGAGAGCATTGAGTGTGCGAGCAAGAGAAGTCGAGGAAGTGCAACAAGAAAACATCTTCCATACTAGGTGCTATGTTAAGGACAAGGTATGTAGTGTGATTATTGATGGTGGTAGTTATGCTAATGTTGCAAGTACAATAATATGGTGGAGAAGTTAGGGCTGCCCACACTGAAACACCCTAGGCCGTACAAGTTGCAATGGTTAAATGATAGTGGTAAGTTGAGAGTGAACAAACAGGTGTTAGTGGCATTTCGAATTGGTAAGTACGAAGATGAAGTGATGTGTGATGTAGTACCGATGCATGCTGGACACTTATTGCTAGGGCGCCCATGGCAGTTTGATAGGCGCATGAAGCATGATGGCTTTACGAACAAATATTCATTTGTACTTAATCAATGTTCGATCACTCTTGTACCTTTAACCCCGCAACAAGTTTATGAGGATCAAGTGAGGTTACAAAAGGAGAGAAAGAGAAAAAGAAAGTGAGTGAAAATTCGAGTGAAGAAAAAAGAGAGGCCGAGAAAATTGAGAGAGAAAAAAAGCGAGGAGATTCGACTAGAGAGATAAAAATAGAGAGAAAAACAAATTTCTATGCAAAAGCGAGTGAAATCAAAAGAGCGATGTTTCTAAATCAGCCAATGCTTGTACTATTGTATCAGGAGGCATTTCTGAACACTAACGAGATTGACCCCACTTTGCCTAATTCTATTGTTTGTCTTTTGCAGGAATTTGGTGATGTCATGCCCGAAGAGATTCCGCACAGTTTGCCGCCTACTCGAGGGATCGAACACCAAATTGACTTTGTACCTGGCGCTTCCATTCCAAACCGACCTGCTGATCGTGCTAATCCTGAGGAGACAAAGAAGTTGCAAAGGCAAGTAAGTGAATTGATGGAAAAGGGGTATACGTGAGAGAAAGCATGAGCCCATGTGCCGTTCCGGTGATTTTAGTTCCCAAGAAGGATGGGACGTGGAGGATGTGCGTTGATTATCGAGCCATCAACAACATCACGGTAAAGTATCAACACCCTATCCCTCGCTTGGATGATATGTTAGATGAACTGTATGGTGCTTGTGTATTTTCTAAGATTGATCTAAAAAGTTGTTATCATCAAATAAGAATGAAAGAAGGAGATGAATGGAAAACTGCTTTAAAAACAAAACATGGTTTATATGAGTGGTTAGTGATGCCATTTGGATTAACTAATGCACCAAGTACATTTATGCGATTAATGAACCATGTCTTGCGTACTTTTATAGGCAGATTTGTTGTCTATTTTGATGATATACTCATTTATAGCAAAAAACTTTGATGACCATGTTCTACACTTGAAATTAGTTTTGGAAGTCTTGAGAAAGGAAAAGTTTCCCAGGAAATATACCTAGGCATAGTTTCATCTCTTGGTTGGCTATTCTTAACAGATTATCTACTCATGACAGGATTTTCCACTTCACACCTGGCCCTCTGGGATGTGTCTTCTGCCATCAAGGTATGGAATCTCATGATCACTTGTTTTTTGGTTGCTCATTCTCTTCTTTTATTTTGCAGGCATTGATACAAAGATTGGAGATTACTTCCCATGCTTCCTCTTGGAGCTCCATTGTGGAATGGGCGTCCAAGACCTAGACAAAGAAAACTCCCAACCACATCATCCCTAAAATGTGCCTTGGGTTGGTTGTCTATAGCATATGGAAAGAAAGAAATGCGCGACCATTCAAATCTGAAGTTAAATCAAAGGAAAGGCTCCTACAAGAGATCTATCTCCAAATCTCTATACAAATCCAAATCAAGTGGAAGAATGACCCTCATCTCCCTAATTACATTGCTAGATGGACTTAATTTGTCACTGTTTTTGTAAGTTGTAATTTGGTTTTATTTTGAACTCTTTGCTTGTTCATCTTTGTTGAGGGGGGCCCTTGGGCTTTTCTGTTGTGTTTTTAGAGGTTCCCCCTCTTCCTTTCATCCGTTCATTGTTCTTTTCTAGGATGGGTTCTTTTCTTGGCTCTTGCCTTTTGTTTGTCTCTCATCCACTTTGCATCACCTGGATGCTTTTGTTTACGCTTATTGTATATCCTGAGGAATGCCCCTTGTATTTTGTATAGTGCCGTTTGGCTTGTTCTTTTATTTATTCACCATTCACCGAAAAAAAAGAGAAAGGAAAAGTTATTTACTAACTTTACGAAGTGCACTTTTTACACAGATAAGCTTATGTTTCTTGGCTTTGTTGTTAGTGCCCAAGGAGTACAGGTTGATGAGGAAAAGGTTCATGCGATTCGTGAGTGGCAAATGCCCACGAGTGTAGGCCAAGTTTGAAGTTTTCATGGGCTTGCTAGTTTTATCGGAGGTTCATGAAAGACTTTAGTAGCATAGCTGCCCCGCTTACCAAAGTCATCAAGAAGAACGTTGGATTCAAATGGGAGGAAGAACTAGATAAGGCGTTTCAATTACTTAAAGAAAAATTAACTCATGCTCCTTTACTTGTTCTTCCAGATTTTACTAAAACATTTGAAATTGAATGTGATGCTTCAGGTATTGGCATAGGCGCAGTTCTCATGCAAGGAGGACGACCAATTGCATTCTTTAGTGAAAAATTGAGTGGGGCAGCCTTAAACTACCCTACCTATGACAAAGAAATGTATGCGTTAGTCCGAGCATTGGAGACGTGGCAACACTATCTTTGGCCTAAGGAGTTTGTGATTCATTCCGATCACGAATCCTTGAAACATTTGAAGGGTCAACACAAGTTGAATAGGAGGCATGCGCGATGGGTGGAATTCATTTAGACATTTCCATATGTCATCTGTTATAAGCAAGGTAAGGAAAACATCATTGCAGATGCTCTCTCTCGCAGGTATGCATTGATTTCTACTCTTGATGCAAAATTGCTTGGAAAACACATTAAAGAATTATATCCATTAGACCAAGATTTTCATGAAGAGTATAGGAATTGAAAGAAAAAAGTATTAGGTAAATTCTTTAGGCATGAAGATTTCTTTTTTTTTTTTTTTTCGGGATGAAGATTTCTTATTTCGGGAGAATAAGTTGTGTGTTCCTAATTGTTCATTACGCGATTTGTTAGTGAGGGAATCGCATGGTGGGGGTTTAATGGGACACTTTGGAGTTGCTAAGACACTAGCCATCCTACACAAACATTTATTTTGGCCACACATGAAAAGAGATGTTGAAAGAATTTGTGGAAGATATGTAACTTTTAGGCAAGCAAAATCTTGAGTGCAACCCCATGGATTATACACACCACTACCTATTCCTAGTGAGCCTTGGTTGATATCTCAATGGACTTTGTGTTAGGTTTTCCTAGGACCAAGTGGGGTAGGGATTCGATTTTTGTGGTGTTAGATCGCTTTTCTAAAATGGCACGTTTTATTACATGTCACAAAACGGATGATGCATCACATGTTGCTGATTTGTTCTTTAGGGAGATTGTAAGATTACATTGATGGGAACCATAGTGGACCAAAGCTTAAAGATGATCATTTGCAAGTTCCAGATGGGCCAATCACAAGGTCAAGAGCTAAGAAGATCAACGAAGCAATGCAAGGACTGGTGCAATCCACTTGGGAAAAGTTCAGAAACTTATTATGCAAGGCCCCAACATTTAACATGGGCTTGAAGGAAGAAGAATCAATTCTAGTTCATATGATACAAGCTACAGAAGGGGTGGAATAGCTTATTGGGTTTTTATAGATTTTAATTTTTATGTTTCTATGGTTTTGGCATGTGGGCCTATTTTACTTTTTAAGTAGACATTTATTTAGGTTTAAACATGCAGTTTAAGTTGTTTTGGGCTTGAGTATTTAGTCCATCTTTTATTTTCGTTGAAGGCCTTTTTGGCCCAAGGGTTTCTTAGAAGTGATTAAAAGAAAGAACTTTGTAGCAGCTTGGGATAGAACGTTAATGAAATTTATTTTCTGGAGAGCTATTCAGTTTTCTCTGCTTGTTCTTGATTGAACAATTCGAACTTATCAAAGGCATTTCCTTTGTGGCGTTCACACCAAATCTGGGTTCTTGAAACAGGATTTCAACGGGTCTAGATCATCCCTGTGACTTGATTGTTGGCTTTCTTGGGTGAATTACAATCTGATCGTGGGTTCAAGGAATATCAATTCCACGGGTTCACATCATTTGGTATCAGAGCTCAGGCTCTAAAATCAGGTTATCTATCCCTTTTGTTTTCGTGTCTTTTGTCATCTTATCCATTTTCATTTTGAGTGTTCTATCCTTTATCTTTGAGTCTCCTTCTTTCTTTTATGTCGTCGTGTTCTTAAAAAAAAAGAAATCTGATTCGTTGTGTTCTTCATTCTTTTGTCCTTGTTCTTGTTTGTGTTGTGTCGTGCACCAAGTCAAAAAAAAAAAAACAAGTTTGCTTTTGTTTTAGTTTTTATTTCCTTGTTCTTGTTTGAGTCGTGCACCAAGAGTTACCCAAAAAAAATAAAAAATTTCAGGCAAATCCTTTGATGGATTAGAGGACGAATCCTTTGAAGAGAGGGGGAATGATGAGAATCAACAAGCACCATCAAAGGAACCATTGCATGTTCCAGTCGGGCCTATTACTAGAGCGAGATCCAAGAGATCAAAGAAGCAATCAATGGGATGAATCAAGAAATGTGGGCTGATTTAAAACGAGCCACTCCAAGTTTGGCCCAAAGGAAGATGATGGAGCAATAAACTTAATCCAAGCTATTGGGGCTGATCTTCTTAATTAGGTGTGGAAAGGAAGGATTAGTTGGATGATATTTTAATTTAATTATCTTCTTTCTTATTATGAGACAAAGAATAGTCTCCTTTTTCTTTATTTTAGGCTTATAGGCTGAAAGAATAGTCTCTTACTTAGGAATGTAGGCTGAAATTAGGGGAGATTATTCTAGACTTTTTGTAAACTTATTTCAGCCATGCTTATATAAAGCATTCACTCATTGTAATGCAGAAAAAAAAAAATCATTGAATCAATGGATTAATAAAAATTCAGAAGTTGAGCATTGCTCCTCCCCTTGTTCTTCACATAGCACCATGAACTTATCAAGGTCTTCCTTGTGGCGTTCACAAGCATGAATACCTGTGGTTTGCATTTCTTTATAAATGTTGGGTCACAGGTTCACTATCAAACAATCTGATTTTAGCTTTTCTGGGTAAAACATGTCAATATTGTTGTTGGGTCTCAAAGCAAGTCTATTGAGGTTCACATCATTTGGTATCAGAGCTTAGGCTCCAAATCAGGTCTGATTTATCCATTTTATTTCGTGTTCTTGTTTCTGTTTCATTTTTTTTCTGTTCTGTTATTTTCGTGATCTTGTTTCATCTCGTCTTTCTATTCAATTCGTGTTCTATTCTTTTCGTGTTCTTGTTTTCGTTCGTGTTCGTGTTCGTGTTCGCATTCGTGTTCTTGATTACGATCTGGAATTTCGTGTTTAGGGTACGAATCTGATCTGCGATTTTTTGTTTTGTCTCTTGCTACTTCGTGTTCGTTCATCCTCGTGATTTAGGGTTACGAACGTGAACTGTGAAGTCGCCCTGATTATTAAAAAAAAAGAGAAAAAAAAAAAAAAAGAAAAAAAAAAGAAAGGGAAGAGAAGAGATCGGTAAGCCGCGATAAAAAAAAAAAAAAAAAAATACAAAAAAAAAAAAAAAAATCGGCTTAAATTTTTTTGTTCGTTTTGCATTGTCCATGGTCTAAGGAGTCCGAAACTACTCTTACTCCATAGTGTGAAAAAAATTTCCGAAAAAATTCGGTTTTTGTGCTGTTCGAAACCTATCTTCTGTGATCGCTCTTTCTTGGGATAAACTTTGTTTCCATCTTCAATTGGCTCATATTCAAAAAATATATATATATATATATTCGTGATTTTTTTTTTTTTTTATTATTCCTCTCGAAATCTGATTTCTTGTTTCGTTTGCCCTCGTCGTATATTTTCTTGAGATCCGTGTCATTTTTTTTTTACTTCCTTGTTTCTAGAATCTATTGCTGGCTGGGATAAAACAAGGTCGTGTCTTGATTTTGTTCACTTAGTTCTTGAAAGAACTTGAAAGGGAAAACAATTGAGGTAAAAGGCAAGAGTGTGTGAGACTAATTTCGGGAAAAAAGCCAATCAGAGTGAAACACGAGTGGAGTGACAACTTTTGAGCGTAAACACGTAAGGGAGTGTGTGAGGTTTTACCACTAATATTCTTGTTTTGCAGCAAATTAAAATGGATGACTCAACACCTAGAGGGGAGGCAGATAACACAACCTTTATGTTGCAGGCCATGCAACGACAGTTTGAACGGTTAAATTTGGTGTTGGGGGAGGTACGGGATAGGATGGATCAACAAGATGTAGTGATTCAAAATCTGCAAGGTGGGCGTGATGGGAGGAGACGTGATCCTAGAGTTGAAAATGAGTATGAGATCGAAGAAGATGAAGAGGATGAGGAAGACATAGTATCTGATGTTGGTAGGGGAGGAATGGGTAGACCTAGAGGAGGTAGGCGTGGAAGAGGACCTAGGGGGAATCCAAGGGGTCGAGATGGGGTAGATAGGAACCTTGGGAGCATCAAAATGAAAATACCATCTTTCCAAGGGAGGAATGACCCTGAAGTGTATTTAGAGTGGGAGAAGAAAATAGAGTTGATTTTTGATTGTCACAACTACTCAGAGGAGAAGAAGGTGAAGCTGGCAGTAATTGAATTCACTGATTATGCAATTATTTGGTGGGATCAATTAGTGACCAATAGGAGGAGGAATCATGAACGACCTGTAGAAGCATGGGGTGAGCTGAAAGCTCTCATGCGGAAGCGTTTTGTACCTAGCCACTACTACAGAGACCTCTACCAAAAGTTACAAAACCTTTCACAAGGGTCCCGGAGTGTGGAGGAATACCATAAGGAGATGGAGGTGGCTATGATTCGGGCTAATGTAGAGGAGGATCGAGAGGCCACAATGGCTAGATTTTTAAGTGGTTTGAATAGGGATATAGCCAATGTAGTTGAGTTGCAGCATTATGTGGAGGTAGAGGACATGGTGCACATGGCTATGAAGGTGGAGAGGCAATTAAAAAAAAGGGGGCAGCAAGGTATACTTCAGTTTCTAGCACTCCTTGGAAACCAAAGTGGGAAAGGAATGACCGAGCTGTAGTAAAGGGAAAGACCGAACCACCTAAAGAAAAAGATGAGGGGACTAGCAAGAACAAATCCAAGGTAGAGTTGCAACCTTCAAGGAATAGAGATATCAAATGTTTTAAATGTTTGGGTTTGGGGCATATAGCATCTCAATGTCCAAACAAGCGGGTGATGATTATGTATGACAATGGGGAGGTGATGACTGAAGGTGAAGACGATAGTGATGGAGTATCTGATGCTAGTGATGATGATGGTTTGGAATACCCCGTAGAAGGTGAGTCTCTTGTTGCCAGGCGTGCTCTCAATACACAAATGAAGGTAGATGATATGGAGCAGCAGAGAGAAAACATATTTCATACTAGATGCTATGTAAATAACAAGGTGTGTAGTATGATTATAGACGGGGGAAGTTGCACCAACGTAGCTAGTACCACTTTAGTTGAGAAGTTGAACTTACCTTTGCTGAAGCATCCTAGACCTTATAAGTTGCAGTGGTTGAATGAGTGTGGAGAGGTTAAGGTCAGTAAGCAGGTTTTGGTGGCCTTCTCTATTGGGAGGTATAGTGACGAGGTGCTTTGTGATGTAGTTCCTATGCATGCTGGCCATATTTTGTTGGGGAGGCCATGGTAGTATGATAGGAGAGTGATGCATGATGGGTTTAGGAACCGATATAGCTTTGAAAAAGATGGGAAAACAATCAAGCTTGCTCCTTTAACCCCAAAACAGGTCTATGAGGACCAACTGAAACTAAAAAGTGAGGTTGAGCAAAAAAGAAATATGAGAGAAAAGAAAAATGAGAGTGAGAGAGAAATTTCAAGAAAAAGAGAGAGTGAAAAAGAAACTAGAGAAATAGGTGAGAATAAAGAAAAGGGAGTGGAGTCAAGAGAGAAAAAAGAAAGAGAGTCTATCGAGAGAAAAGAAAAGACAAAATTGAGTTTTTATGCCAAAGAGAGTGAGGTTAAGAGGGCATTTTTAGCAAATCAGCCTGTGATTCTTCTTGTTTACAAAGAATGTTGTCTTAATCTTGATGAAACTAACCAATCTCTTCCTAGTTTGGCTGTTTCTTTGTTGCAGGAGTTTGAGGATGTATTTCCAGAGGAGATGCCGAGTGGGTTGCCGCCCATTAGAGGCATTGAGCATCAAATTGATTTGGTACCCGGGGCTGTTATTCCAAATCGACCAGCCTATAGGAGCAATCCGGAGGAGACAAAGGAGCTTCAAAGGCAAGTTGAAGATTTAATGAGCAAAGGGTACGTAAAAGAGAGCATGAGCCCATGTGCAGTACCAGTGCTACTAGTGCCAAAGAAGGATGGGACTTGGAGGATGTGCGTTGATTGCAGAGCTGTCAATAATATCACGGTAAAGTATCGCCATCCCATTCCTCGTTTAGATGATATGCTTGATGAATTGCATGGTTCATGTATTTTCAGTAAAATAGATCTTAAAAGTGGATACCATCAAATAAGAATGAAAGAGGGAGATGAGTGGAAAACTGCATTTAAGACTAAATATGGACTTTATGAATGGTTAGTTATGCCATTTGGACTTACAAATGCGCCTAGTACTTTCATGCGGTTAATGAACCATGTATTACGTGCATTCATAGGCAAATTTGTAGTCGTCTATTTTGATGATATCCTAGTGTACAGCAAGAACTTAAATGAACATATTGAACATTTGAGATGTGTGTTTGGTGTGTTGAAATCTGAAAAGTTGTATGCTAATTTTAAGAAATGTACTTTTTGCATGGAAAAAGTTGTTTTTCTTGGGTATGTTGTTAGCACAGAAGGTATTGAGGTGGATGAAGAGAAAGTCAAGGCCATCAGGGAGTGGCCAACGCCTAAAGGTATCACTGAGGTAAGAAGCTTTCATGGCTTAGCTAGCTTTTATAGGCGTTTTGTTAAGGATTTTAGTACACTTGCTGCACCACTCACTGAAATCATTAAGAAGAATGTTGGGTTTCATTGGGGAATTGAACAAGAGAATGCTTTTGCTACTATTAAAGAAAGGCTATGTTCTGCACCTGTGTTAGCATTACCTGACTTTAACAAAACTTTTGAGATTGAATGTGATGCTTCAGGTATAGGGATTGGAGCCGTTTTGATGCAGGATAGGAGGCCCATAGCCTTCTTCAGTGAAAAACTAAGTGGGGCTGCCCTAAATTACCCTACTTATGACAAGGAACTTTATGCTCTTGTTCGCTCTCTAGAGACATGGCAGCACTACCTTTGGCCTAAGGAGTTTGTGATCCACACCGATCATGAATCATTGAAGCATCTTAAGGGACAAGGTAAATTAAATAAGAGGCATGCTAGATGGATGGAATACATTGAGACTTTTCCTTATGTCATCCGTTACAAGCAAGGTAAGGAAAACATTGTTGCTGATGCTTTATCCCGAAGGCATGTACTTCTTACTTCTATGAGTGCTAAAATGCTTGGGTTTGAATATGTGAAAGATATGTATGCCAATGATGCTGATTTTTCTGATGTGTATTTGGCATGTGATAAAGCGGCATTTGGTAAGTTTTTTAAGCATGATGGTTATTTGTTTAAAGAAAGTAATCTTATCCTGGTTAGGGATCCTCACTTTAGTTTCCACAATACCCATAATGTCAATATTATGATTAAACACTAATTTAGAAATTTCAAGCTGTTTAGTGGACTCGTTAAGACCTCTGATATTCCAACAACTAATAATCATTAACGACGTTTGGAAGAGCGATTTTTCTTACCTGAAGAACCTCTAGCTTTGTTCTTCTGCTTGTTGGAGTGGCTAGGAGAGATCTTTGGGCTCGCGGCAACCAAATATTTCTCACAAGATAGGATTTGGGTTGCTTGCTTCTCATCTTCACTAGACTCCTCATTAGATTCACTAGACATAGGATGTTGGAAAAAAGACTTGTTGTACACAATCTGCCCGGGACAAGATTCCTCATTGGGAGGGTTGCTAGTATTCGTTTCCTGATTTTGCATCTTATCGTCTTGTTGAGCATGATCCTCCCCATGATTCTCCTCCTCTTGTGTCTTATTACTAGGTCCCAAAGTAACAGATTCAGTTAGTTGATGGGCCTCCTGTAATATATCAAACTGGTTTTGCTTTTGCAATTCCGGACAATGTTGCTGCAGGGCATAACTGATTTTGTCATCAATGGTACAAACTTGAGACCCAGTTTGGGCTGGGGAGCTCTTGTCAGAGCTAAGAAGGGGTATCATCTCTTGCTGACTAACTTTGGGTGGTATGGCTGCTGGGGTAAGGAGAGGATTTCCCAGTTGTTGGCCCAAATTAACAGCTTTAGAGTTGGATGTTCTTGTCTTAGTTAAAGCATCCCCCGAATAGGATTGAGTAAGCAAATCTGTCTGGGTGATGTAGACCAGTTCTTGAGAGTTCTCAGTTTGATTTGAGGCAGATGGAATACCTCTTTGATCTGGGTCAACCACATTCTTTCCTTTGTTTACAACCATCCAGGTACCCTCCTCTTGATTCCTCATAGAAGGAGATGAGGGTCTTGAAGCTTGCTTTTGGATTTTAGGAACAGAGGGAAGATTAGCACAGTTGTGACCAAACTTCCTACATTTAGCACACCTGATTGGGCGCCATTGATACTCAACTTTCAATGTAATCAAGCTTGTTTCACCACAACTGGGGTCAACAACTTCAATGTCGAATTCCTTCACCAAATCAAACTCAGCACTGACTTCAATACATATACGAGCAAACGAAATCCGACGGCAGGAGGCTGTCATTTTATGGACGTGCAGGGGCTTACCGATAGCGCTAGCAATATATCCGAGCCCATCAGAATTCCAATACTCGAGGGGAATGTTGTAAATATTAACCCATATTGGGATAGCAGACTGAGCTTCCTTAGTTAATTCCATGCCAACTTGCCACTGTTTTAATATGATAGGCTGCCCTGCAATATGCCAAGGCCCGCCCTCCAGCACAGCATTGCTTTCCTCTTTAGAGTTAAATTTAAAGAAGAAATAACCTGAGTCAGTTGCAAGCATTTCATGAAGTCCTGCATTGTCCCATAGCTTGGCAGTGGCATTCTTGACCAGTGAATAGGGGAGTTTTTTGCCTATGAAGTAGCCAACCAGAGTATTGTCCCAAGCTTTGCTTCCAGATTCGGCCAGTTCTGGTGGCATACAAATTTTGATGCGTTCAATATTTCTATTGTGCTTAGTATATTTCAACTTAACCTCCGCAGCTACCTTTGGTTGTAAGAGAGAGGCCCAGCTTGGGGCTGACGTTTGAGCCGTGGCTGAGTATGGGGACTTGCTCGGGTTCAAAGAGGCATTATGGACATTAATTTCACCTTGTACGAGGCCTTCCAGAGGGGACAAGCCGCCTGAGTTTGCGGGGTGTTGGGCCACATGGGCATTTGAGTGTTGTTCAATCCCTCGCGCACCTATAGTGGATGATGCCACATTCATAGCACCCTGCTTACCCATGTGGACCTTGCGCAAAGGCCTGGCAGACAAAGCGCCGGGATTCCCGGAATTGGCAGAGGCGCCCACGTGATGGTCCGAAACTGTGGCAGGGCTCATGTGCGTATTGAAAGAGTCCAAAGGAGTAGGAATTCCACCAGTGGGACCATTGTGTTTTGGGCTGTTATCACGCACCTCTACCGAGCCAGAATATGGCTCACTTGTCTCGAGATGATGAGAAGACAGCACGCCGGGTTTCAAGGATAAAGTAGGATGGCCCATGTGCTTGTCAGGCAATACACAATGGGCAGGAGAGGTCAAAAAATGCCCGTTGGGACGCCCACGCGCACTAAACTGTTGGGAGTCCGTGTTTAGTGTGTTTTGAAGATCAACACTGTACTGTTGAGGAGATATCTCTTGAGCTTTTGATGATCTCACCATAACAAATGGACCATCATGGGACTTAGATGTAGAGACTAAACCAGAAGACTCCTTAGCATTCCCTGGATTAACAGAGTCAGGGAGAGGGGCACCAGGGCATATATCAAAAATTTGAAATTGTTGGTCCTTCCAGTTTTTGTCTTCTCCCCTACAGTTAGCCCTAATAGGAGAACTACCAGCCTGGGATAATCCCCCAGATTGTGGAGTTTGAATAGGCGGAGAAACAAGGAGCCTCTCCTGTCTTTCATTCATTTCAGCAAGAAGACTTCTAAGCTTGGTATTCTCATCCACCAACTTGGAGTTAATTCTCTGAGATGCTTCATAGCCCACCTTAAGTGGGTGCTCCATAGGCATCTCTTCATCATCCTCATCACTATCTGTCCTCTGATCAGATTTAACTAAAACCTTACCACTGGCACCATATGCAGCAACATTAGTTTCAATACCCTTCAAAGCACTCTCAGTAGCTTCAAAGGAGACTGAATCTGGAGTAGCACTTGGAATCATAATAGTAGCTAGTGTATCATTATTCTGGAGCAACTGACCATCATTATCACTGGTTGTAGATGATGTATGATGGGTTTGAAATGTAGTACTAGCAGCTTTCATCTTTCTCTTGTGGATTTCATTAGAGTCTTGAAGAGATCTAAAGGACATGCCATCTTTAGCAGAATCAGAAACACTAGAAATTTCCTGGATATCTAGATCATTTAATCCATACACAACATTCTTGGATGGGTTTGAGATGATAAAACCAGTCCCAGCCAAGGGGTTGTTAATAGCAGAATTGGAAGGTGAGATGTTTTGGAGACTGGAGGGAGTAGAAACAATCACAGTACTCACAGATTTATGTTTCTCCATTAGACTCAAGTTTCTAGAGAGAAGGAAGACTTTCTCTCTCTAGACATGATTTTTTAACAGCGTAAATGATTGCTTTTGTTTTAGTTTTTATTTCCTTGTTCTTGTTTAAGTCGTGCACCAAGAGTTACCCAAAAAAAAAAAAAAAAAAGATTCAAGCAAATCCTTTGATGGATTCGAGGACGAATCCTTTGAAGAGAGGGGGAATGATGAGAATCAACAAGCACCATCAAAGGAACCATTGCATGTTCCAGTCGGGCCTATTACTAGAGCGAGATCCAACAGATCAAAGAAGCATTCAATGGAATGATTCAAGAAATGTGGGCTGATTCTAAAACGAGCCACTCCAAGTTTGGCCCAAAGGAAGATGATGGAGCAATAAACTTAATCCAAGCTATTGGGGCTGATCTTCTTAATTAGGTGTGGAAAGGAAGTAATTATCTTTGTTTCCTTTTTCATTTTAGGTTATATTTTCTTACTTAGGAATGTAGGCTGAAATTAGGGGAGATTATTCTAGACTTTTTGTAAACTTATTTCAGCCATGCTTATATAAGCATTCACTCATTGTAATGCAGGAATATCATTGAATCATTGGATTAATAAAAAATTCAGAAGTTGAGCATTGCTCCTCCCCTTGTTCTTCACATAGCACCATGAACTTATCAAGGTCTTCCTTGTGGTGTTCACAAGCATGAATACCCGTGGTTTGCGTTTCTTTATAAATGTTGGGTCACACGTTCACTATTAATGGAATACCTGTGGTTTTCATTTCTTTATAAATGTTGGGTCACAGGTTCACTATCAAACAATCTGATTTTAGCTTTTCTGGGTAAAACATGTCAATATTGTTGTTGGGTCTCAAAGCAAGTCTATTGAGGTTCCCATCATTTGGTATCAGAGCTCAGGTTCTAAAATCAGGTTATCTATCCCTTTTGTTTTCGTGTCTTTTGTCATCTTATCCATTTTCATTTTGAGTGTTCTATCCTTTATCTTTGAGTCTCCTTCTTTCTTTTATGTCGTCGTGTTCTTAAAAAAAAAAAAAAAAAAAAAAAAAAAGAAATCTGATTCATTATGTTCTTCATTCCTTTGTCCTTGTTCTTGTTTGTGTTGTGTCGTGCACCAAGTCAAAAAAAAAAAAACAAGTTTGCTTTTGTTTTAGTTTTTATTTCCTTGTTCTTGTTTGAGTCGTGCACCAAGAGTTACCCCAAAAAAAAAAATTCAAGCAAATCCTTTGATGGATTCGAGGACGAATCCTTTGAAGAGAGGGGGAATGATGAGAATCAACAAGCACCATCAAAGGAGCCATTGCATGTTCCAGTCGGGCCTATTACTAGAGCGAGATCCAAGAGATCAAAGAAGCATTCAATGGGATGATTCAAGAAATGTGGACTGATTCTAAAACGAGCCACTCCAAGTTTGGCCCAAAGGAAGATTTTTTTTCCGGAAAAAGGGTAAATCTAAAGGAAGATGATGGAGCAATAAACTTAATCCAAGCTATTGGGGCTGATCTTCTTAATTAGGTGTGGAAAGGAAGGATTCGTTGGCTGATATTTTAATTTAATTATCTTCTTTCTTATTATGAGACATAGAATAGTCTCCTTTTTCTTTATTTTAGGCTTATAGGCTGAAAGGAAGTAATTATCTTTGTTTCCTTTTTCATTTTAGGTTATATTTTCTTAATTAGGAATGTAGGCTGAAATTAGGGGAGATTATTCTAGACTTTTTGTAAACTTATTTCAGCCATGCTGATATAAAGCATTCACTCATTGTAATGCAGGAGGATGATTGAATCAATGGATTAATAAAAATTCAGAAGTTAAGCATTGCTCCTCCCCTTGTTCTTCACATAACACCATGAACTTATCAAGGTCTTCCTTGTGGCGTTCACAAGCATGAATACCTGTGGTTTGCGTTTCTTTATAAACGTTGGGTCACAGGTTCACTATTAATGGAATACCTGTGGTTTTCATTTCTTTATAAATGTTGGGTCACAGGTTCACTATCAAACAATCTGATTTTAGCTTTTCTGGGTAAAACATGTCAATATTGTTGTTGGGTCTCAAAGCAAGTCTATTGAGGTTCGCATCATTTGGTATCAGAGCTCAGGCTCTAAAATCAGGTTATCTATCCCTTTTGTTTTCGTGTCTTTTGTCATCTTATCCATTTTCATTTTGAGTGTTCTATCCTTTATCTTTGAGTCTCCTTCTTTCTTTTATGTCGTCGTGTTCTTAAAAAAAAAAAAAAAGAAAGAAAGAAAAAAAAAAAAGAAATCTGATTCGTTGTGTTCTTCATTCCTTTGTCCTTGTTCTTGTTTGTGTTGTGTCGTGCACCAAGTCAAAAAAAAATTTGCTTTTGTTTTAGTTTTTATTTCCTTGTTCTTGTTTGAGTCGTGCACCAAGAGTTACCCCAAAAAAAAAATTCAAGCAAATCCTTTGATGGATTCGAGGACGAATCCTTTGAAGAGAGGGGGAATGATGAGAATCAACAAGCACCATCAAAGGAGCCATTGCATGTTCCAGTCGGGCCTATTACTAGAGCGAGATCCAAGTGATCAAAGAAGCATTCAATGGGATGATTCAAGAAATGTGGACTGATTCTAAAACGAGCCACTCCAAGTTTGGCCCAAAGGAAGATTTTTTTTCCGGAAAAAGGGTAAATCTAAAGGAAGATGATGGAGCAATAAACTTAATCCAAGCTATTGGGGCTGATCTTCTTAATTAGGTGTGGAAAGGAAGGATTCGTTGGCTGATATTTTAATTTAATTATCTTCTTTCTTATTATGAGACATAGAATAGTCTCCTTTTTCTTTATTTTAGGCTTATAGGCTGAAAGGAAGTAATTATCTTTGTTTCCTTTTTCATTTTAGGTTATATTTTCTTAATTAGGAATGTAGGCTGAAATTAGGGGAGATTATTCTAGACTTTTTGTAAACTTATTTCAGCCATGCTGATATAAAGCATTCACTCATTGTAATGCAGGAGGATGATTGAATCAATGGATTAATAAAAATTCAGAAGTTGAGCATTGCTCCTCCCCTTGTTCTTCACATAACACCATGAACTTATCAAGGTCTTCCTTGTGGCGTTCACAAGCATGAATACATGTGGTTTGCGTTTCTTTATAAACGTTGGGTCACAGGTTCACTATTAATGGAATACCTGTGGTTTTCATTTCTTTATAAATGTTGGGTCACAGGTTCACTATCAAACAATCTGATTTTAGCTTTTCTGGGTAAAACATGTCAATATTGTTGTTGGGTCTCAAAGCAAGTCTATTGAGGTTCGCATCATTTGGTATCAGAGCTCAGGCTCTAAAATCAGGTTATCTATCCCTTTTGTTTTCGTGTCTTTTGTCATCTTATCCATTTTCATTTTGAGTGTTCTATCCTTTATCTTTGAGTCTCCTTCTTTCTTTTATGTCGTCGTGTTCTTAAAAAAAAAAAAAAAAGAAAGAAAAAAAAAAAAAAAAAGAAATCTGATTCGTTGTGTTCTTCATTCCTTTGTCCTTGTTCTTGTTTGTGTTGTGTCGTGCACCAAGTCAAAAAAAAAAAAAAACAAGTTTGCTTTTGTTTTAGTTTTTATTTCCTTGTTCTTGTTTGAGTCGTGCACCAAGAGTTACCAAAAAAAAAAAAAAATTCAAGCAAATCCTTTGATGGATTCGAGGACGAATCCTTTGAAGAGAGGGGGAATGATGAGAATCAACAAGCACCATCAAAGGAACCATTGCATGTTCCAGTCGGGCCTATTACTAGAGCGAGATCCAAGAGATCAAAGAAGCATTCAATGGGATGATTCAAGAAATGTGGGCTGATTCTAAAACGAGCCACTCCAAGTTTGGCCCAAAGGAAGATGATGGAGCAATAAACTTAATCCAAGCTATTGGGGCTGATCTTCTTAATTAGGTGTGGAAAGGAAGGATTCGTTGGCTGTTATTTTAATTCTCTTCTTTCTTATTATGAGACATAGAATAGTCTCCTTTTTCTTTATTTTAGGCTTATAGGCTGAAAGGAAGTAATTATCTTTGTTTCCTTTTTCATTTTAGGTTATATTTTCTTAATTAGGAATGTAGGCTGAAATTAGGGGAGATTATTCTAGACTTTTTGTAAACTTATTTCAGCCATGCTTATATAAAGCATTCACTCATTGTAATGCAGGAGGATGATTGAATCAATGGATTAATAAAAATTCTGAAGTTGAGCATTGCTCCTCCCCTTGTTCTTCACATAACACCATGAACTTATCAAGGTCTTCCTTGTGGCGTTCACAAACATGAATACCTGTGGTTTGCGTTTCTTTATAAACGTTGGGTCATAGGTTCACTATTATTGGAATACCTGTGGTTTGCATTTCTTTATAAATGTTGGGTCACAAGTTTTCTATGAATGAAATTTATTTTCTAGAGAGCTATTCAGTTTTCTCTACTTGTTCTTGATTGAACAATCCGAACTTATCAAAGGCATTCCCTCTGTGGCGTTCACACCAAATCTGGGTTCTTGAAACAGGATTTCAACGGGTCTAGATCATCCCTGTGACTCGATTGTTGGCTTTCTTGGGTGAATTATAATCTAATTGTGGGTTCAAGGAATATCAACTCCACGGGTTCACATCATTTGGTATGATGAGAATCAACAAGCACCATCAAAGGAACCATTGCATGTTCCAGTCGGGCCTATTACTAGAGCGAGATCCAAGAGATCAAAGAAGCATTCAATGGGATGATTCAAGAAATGTGGGCTGATTCTAAAACGAGCCACTCCAAGTTTGGCCCAAAGGAAGATGATGGAGCAATAAACTTAATCCAAGCTATTGGGGCTGATCTTCTTAATTAGGTGTGGAAAGGAAGGATTAGTTAGATGATATTTTAATTATCTTCTTTCTTATTATGAGACAAAGAATAGTCTCCTTTTTCTTTATTTTAGGCTTATAGGCTGAAAGGAAGTAATTATCTTTGTTTCCTTTTTCAAAAAAAAAAAAGGAATATCATTAAATCAATGGATTAATAAAAATTCAGAAGTTGAGCATTGCTCCTCCCCTTGTTCTTCACATAGCACCATGAACTTATCAAGGTCTTCCTTGTGGCGTTCACAAGCATGAATACCTGTGGTTTGCGTTTCTTTATAAACGTTGGGTCACAGGTTCACTATTATTGGAATACCTGTGGTTTGCATTTCTTTATAAATGTTGGGTCACAGGTTCACTATCAAACAATCTGATTTTAGCTTTTCTGGGTAAAACATGTCAATATTGTTGTTGGGTCTCAAAGCAAGTCTATTGAGGTTCACATCATTTGGTATCAAAGCTCAGGCTCTAAAATCAGGTTATCTATCCCTTTTGTTTTCGTGTCTTTTGTCATCTTATCCATTTTCATTTTGAGTGTTCTATCCTTTATCTTTGAGTCTCCTTCTTTCTTTTATGTCGTCGTGTTCTTAAAAAAAAAAAAAAAAAGAAAAAAAATCTTCCTTTGGGCCAAACTTGGAGTGGCTCGTTTTAGAATCAGTCCACATTTCTTGAATCATCCCATTGAATGCTTCTTTGATCTCTTGGATCTCGCTCTAGTAATAGGCCCGACTGGAACATGCAATGGCTCCTTTGATGGTGCTTGTTGATTCTCATCAGCGCATTTCCATTATTCGTCAACAAATTGATTACAATCATAATCCAATGGAAATATGGAATTAGCATGTTAGAAGGATCGACAAAAGATTGAATCATTTGTTTTCTTTGTGAATTATCAATTAGTACTACTAAATAAGCACAAGGTACAACTTCATAATTTAGGATTCGACAAGCTCAATCATACATCATAGACAACCTCACGTTTGACTAAACAAGCTCATAGTAATACACATAGCATAGTTTATATTAGATTTGTCATGAAACAATTTTCCAAATACTGCCAGGTTCGAGCGCTCAGACCACTCAAGCGCTCCAGGCTCGAGCAATCGAGTTTTGCAGATCCCACCAGACTTTTTTATTTTGTAACATTACTATGATTTTGAAACATAGAACCTTGAAAACTCAAACAAGATACACATGCAACATAATAATTAGATTACACTTATATATATATATATCCATCATACATGAATTGTAGTGCTCACAATAAGATCAAAATCATTTAGATGATGAATCAAATGAAAATTAACAAAGAAGTGAAGATTATGATGATCCAAAGCTAGATATTGCAAAATCAATCACATGCAACTAGGTTTACAGATTGTTATATGCATATAGACATAGTGTATGTGAGTTGTAATACTCACAAAGCAATCAAGATGAAATGGTTGATGAAATGTTGAGAAAGATGATGATCAAGATGATGTTCTTGAACTTCTTAAGCTAGAACTCCAAAACTCCAAGATTATAAAAATCACAGCTTCAAGGACTTGAAAGGACACCAAAAGTGCAGCAACCAAGATGATCCTAAGCTTAGATCATGACATGTAAGTGAAGAATGTATGTGTTTATGTAAAATTTGCAAGAACTCTCCCTCACAAGCACTCTCTGTAACTCTCTATTTTTTTATGAAGAAAATGATCAAAAATTCTGGGTATTTATAGAATTTTCAAAGCCCAGGGGAAAATTAGTCTTTTCACATCTTTTTGGCTTGAGCGCTCGCTCCTCCCGACTGTTCGTGCCTCGAGCGCTCTCGCTCCCCGAGCGCTCGGGTTCGCTGAATAAACAAAGTTTTGTTATGGATCAAAGGGTCATGATATGAAATGTATGGATACACATGATATGTCAAGCATTCTCAAAATCTGATTTACATATATAGAAAATATCAATAACAATTATCTGGAAATTACATTATTAATAGAAAATTGTGGGTGTTATACCTCTCCACCACTTATAAAAGGATTTTGTCCCCGAAATCTGAGCTAACTCAAGTCAAACAACTCCGAATACTTAATGCGTATCTCAGACTCCAACTCCCATGATGCTTCATCTACATTGTGGTGATTCCATAGAACCTTCACCAACAGGATCTCCTTGTTCCTCAGCTTCTTGATCTCTTTGTCCAAAATTTGCACCGGTCTCTCTTGGTACTATGCGTTGTCATTCACTTCTATGTCTCTGAAATCGATCACATGTGGCATAGTGCCCTGGTTATACTCCTTCAGCATACTGACATGAAAGACATTATGGACACCAAACATCTTTGACGGAAATGCTAGTCTGTAGGCGACTTTGCCCACGCGCTCCAAGATCTCAAACGGTCCAATTTAGCAGGGCGATAACTTCCATCTCTTCTGTCCAAACCTCACCATACCTTGAATCGAAGATACTCGATCTTGTGTTGCCTTCATCTTCTTTCTGACAATTACAATCTTCTCATTGGTTTCCCGAACCAAATCTGGGCTTAGAAGTTTACCATCTCTGACTTCTACCCAACACAATGGTGATCTGCAAGGTCTTCCTTACAACACTTCGAAAGGTGCCTTCCTATACTTGAATGGTAGCTGTTGTTGTATGCTAATTCTATTAGCGGCAAATGAGTCTCCCACGAGCTTTTAAAGTCTAGAACATAAGCTCAGAGCGCATCTTCCATTCTTGGTTCGTTCATTCTGTCTCCCCATCGGTCTTAGGATGAAAAGTAGAACTCAGTCTCAGCAACGTCCCCATAGCTATTTGCAGACTTTCGCAAAAAATTCTACTGTGAATCGAGAATCTCGGTCTGATACGATGGTGATTGGCATACCATGCAGACACACAATCTACTACAAATACAATCAGTTCAAATTGTCCATTGAATATGTTATAGTGTAAGCGATGTAATGAGCTAACTTAGTGAGTCTATCCACAATCACCTAAATGGAATAATGGTTCTATTCAGATCGGGGAAGTCCTACCATGAAATCCATTGTGTTGTGTTCCCACTTCCACTACAGAATCGACAATAGCTGCAAAAGTCCCATCAGCTTCTGGTGTTCTGCCTTAACTTGTTGACAAGTCAAGCATTCTGAAACACACTTGGCAACTTCCTTCTTCATGCTTTCCCACCAAAATGTCCTCTTCAGATCTTTCCCTCCTGGATATATATTTAATCTCGATCTATGCGCTTCTTCTAAAATATCCTTCCTGATATCATCCGTAACAGGTACAACAAGTCTGTTCTTGAATGTGAAACCTCTGTCATTCCCAATACTCCAATTGGTTAGATCCATGGCTGTCATCTTGTCGAACCACTAGCATAGTTCCACATCTCTTTGTTGAGCCTCCATAATCCGGTCGACGATGTAGCTTGAACTACCAAGCATCCCAAAATCCTTCCTTTTACTACTTCAACGGTCTGAACTCCAAATTCTGCCATTGTCTCAAGAGCTTGCCACTCTCTAATCATAAGTGAAGAAACAGTACAGTGAAGCTTTCAGCTTAGAGCATCTACGACTACGTTTAACTTACCAAGGTGGTACTGTAACGTAAAGTCATAATCTTTCAACAACATCATCCACTGTCTCTGCCTCATAGTTAGCTCCTTTTGCGAGAATAAATATTTCAGGCTCTTATAATAAAAAAAATAGATCAAATTGCTCTCCAAGAAGATAGTGTCTCCATATCTTGAGTGCAAACACAATGGCTGCAAACTCTAAATCATGTGTTGGGTAGTTCTTCTCATACGGCTGCAGTTGCCTAGATCCTAAGCAATCACTCTCTTATCTTGCATGAATACACACCCTAAACCTTGATATGAAGCATCGTTGTATGTAAGAAATCTTTCTCTACTTCTTGAAGTCGCTAGCACTGGCGTAAAAGTCAATTTCTCTTTCAACTCCTAAATGGTGCGTTTGTGCTTATCTTGCCATTCAAACTTGGTCTCCTTCTTTGTCAGACCAGTGAGTGCGGCTGGAATCTTCAAAAATCCTTCAACAAAATGACAATAATACCCAACTAACCCAAGAAAAATTCTAACCTCTGAAGCATTTCTAGGTTGGCTCCAATTCAACACTGCATTGGTCTTGGTGGAATCCACTGAGATACCTTCCCAAGAAGCAACATGTCCAAAGAACTTGGCTTCCTTGAGCCAAAACTTGCACTTATTGAACTTGGCGATAAGCTTATTGTCTCTAAGGGTCTATAAGGCAATCTTCAAATGCTATTCGTGCTCCTCCATAGTCTTCGGGTAGATCAAGATGTCATCGATGATAAAGACAATAACAACTGATCTAGATAGGGTCTGAATACCCGATTCATCAAATCCATGAACACCACTGGGGCATTGGTCAAACCAAATGGCATAACCAAGAACTCATAATGCCCATACATCGAGCAAAAAGTTGTCTTCAAAATGTCTTCTTCTTAAACAAGTACCTAATGATACCCTGATCGCAGATCAATATTTGTAAACATTATGGCTCCTTGCAATTGATCAAAAAGATCGTCCATTTGCAGTAGAGGGTACTTGTTCTTAATCGTAACCTTGATCAACTCTCTATAATCTATGCAGAGTTGCATTGATCCATCCTTCTTCTTAACAAACAACACTAGTGATCCCTACGGTTAAGTGCTAGGTCGAATAAATCCTAGGTTCTCTAGCTCTTGAATCTGTTTACTCAACTCTTGCATTTCTGTCAGTGCCATATGATACGGGGTCTTCGATATTGGTATTGTCCCTGGCATTAACTGAATTCCAAAGTTAATCTCTTACTTTGGGGGTAAACTAGAGATGTCTCAAAATACGTCCTCAAACTCTCGTACCGCTGAAATTTGAGCGATAGTAGTCTCCGTGCTGGTGCATTCTATCACTGCCAAACGGGTTATGAGAAATGCATCGCTCAATGAATTACACTGTAAAATGAACGACTGTGCTCCTGGTAATGCCAAGGAGATTGTTTTTCTAATGTAGTCCAATTTGGTACTAAACTTTATTAACCAATCAATTCCTAAGATTACATCGAACTTACTCATCGATAGAACTATCAGATTTGCAAGTAACTCTCGATCGTCTAGAATCAGCGCACACTCCTTGCACACTTTTCCCAATTTTATAGTGACGCCTAAGGGTAAGAGCGCGTTCAAAGCTACGTCAAGGTTCTGAGATTCTAAACCTAACTCCCGTATGACTCTATGTGCGATGAACGAATTCGTGGCTCTAGTATTAAATAAAACTGATGTGCGACTGTTATAAAGGGTAAGTACCTTTGAGATTTTGCTGCTCAATGCCATCGAACTGCTCCTCCTGGAATAATAGCATTAACACACGCTTGATTGATCGGGGCTGCTGGTCCAATCTCTGCTTGTTGGCAGAGAAAACAATCTTTGCTGAAATGGCCTTTCTTGCTATAGGAGAAACAAACAACGTCTTGTCGCTTATTGCTTCTGGGTACTATGCAATCCCTCGACAAATGTCTCGGTATCCGATAATTATAGCACACACTAGGGTTATATCCTTGTGCAAGTGCTCCTAATATAGGTGCTACACTAGGCCGTTGAGCTATGTTGACAGAGGATTGGGTACTTGTCTTATTGGACAATTCCATTGTATCTTCACTCCGGCATTACAGTGCAAGTTCAGGTGGCCACGATTGGGGCGACTGGATGCCCTGAATGCAAACTACTTCTGCTGATGTCTCCCATACATCGTCTCTAAATTAGAGACCAGCTATACCAAATTCTCAAATGACTGCATCATAGAACTCATGACATGGCCTTGAATAGTCATCCCTAGCCCACGTATATATCTCTTGTTCTTCTTCTCCAAAGTATCCATCAGGTGTGGTGCAAAATGAGATAACCTTTTAAAAGTGATTGTATACTCCTAAGCAGTCTTAGTTCCTTGAACTAGATCCATAAACTCTTTCTCCTTCTTATCTCTCTCAGATGCGGGAAAATATTTTCGAAGAAACATGGTCTTGAACTCTTCCAAACTCAAACGTCTGATAGCTTCTTATCCCAAAGCGGCCTACTGAGCTTCCCACCATTCTACGATAGAATAAGTGAGCTAAAATTCTACAAACCTCTTCTTGTCAGCATCTAAGCAATCCAAAGCCTTAAAACATGACACCATCTCTTTAATCTATTGTTCACCTGTCAATGCCCCGGGCATGCCATCAAATTTCTCTGGGCGTAAAGCTCTGAATCTTTCCAACAGCTTGTCTGTAGGTCTCAGTGGAGGTGGCAGCGGATAATGAGGCGCACCTTGCTGATCGCCAATGTTCTCCAACCTTCGAAGAAATCTTTTAAAAACTCTGGTAGGATCTAATCCTTCAGGTACCGATTCGGATGGTCTGGCAACATTGCGGTTGTTGCTCGTCACTCTAACCATCTTGAATATGTGCATAAGTATCCATATTGGCACAATAATTTCTCAGATTAGACTACTACCTTTAGAAAATAGTCCAAAGGTGTACATTAACCAAATCAATTATACTTATATACACATATACTATTTATACTCATGGGATGCAATCGCATACGGGATGTCGAAAGATGAAATGATAGATGCAACGATATGCGAATAATGAAAGAAAAGAACAACAAAAGCCGTGGTACGCAACTTAAAATGTAAAGCAGCTCCAGAAGTCTTCGTCGAATCGACGGCACAACTAACTTAGTGTCATTCTAGCGAGGTAATCTTATGGTTCACAACTTAACGTAGGACAATCACGAGCACAACTAAATCTAGTGCTCTAATACCAAAACAATCCCTGTTATGCCCCGGCATTGCGATAAATAAGAGAAGTAAGCTTCCTTATCAGACCCGTAGGCTCGTAACAAGTTATAGATCGTATGATTGTCTAGTTACCAATGAAATACAAAATATCAGAGTAATAATAGCAGCAGAAATGTTCTAAGTTCAGCGAAAACAATATCAAAGTCTTACAAATTTCATTCTATATAGTAAAATATTACAGATAACCAAATCTAAAAGAAACTAAAGTCTAGGGGCCAAACAGCCGATAAGAACATCAAATAACAGATAGATAATAAAAAATTCTCTAGCGAGAACCAAATAGCTCTCTTCCTCAACTGGTAAAGCCCCAGCCTTCCTCGTCCACGTGTTCACCATTATAAAATGCGTTCTCCAGAACAACATCTCCAGTACCTGGAACTATAGCAGCTGGACATGGATGTCCAAGGCCACACGCCCATCAGCTGAAAGTTGAGTGAAAGACTACAAAGCATAAACAATATGAACATATACACCATTTATGTTATCACTGAGAAGTTATCGCGACGTTACGCAAGTTCTCGCCCAAAACCCAACGTTCTTTTTTCAACTTACGACTTCAGACATGCAACACATCACGCACGAATCCACCATGCCAACAACTCACAACTTGATAGTACTAGCTTCTGTTACACACAACACTACACTGGCAGTACCACCTTCTGCCCTGATGTGAACCCGTGGAAGTTTTGGTCCACTATGGTTCCCATCATGCTCCCAACCATAACAACACTAAAAAGACAAAACTATCTTCCATCACATACAACACATGACAACATGCCCAATTTGACCTTCCCACGGCCACACATGGCCCTCTAATATGTTTTATGGCCACAAATGACCCTTTAATATATTTTACAATAATAAATGACCCTCTAATATGTTTTTTTTTTTTGGGAAAAACCTCTAATATGTTTTACAGCCATAATAAACTCTCTAATAGGTTTTACGGCCATAAATGACCCTCTAATATGTCGCTTAGCCCGCAATTGGCCCTAGCTCAATAACACGCAGACCACGACACAAATCAAACTTCTAACACCTCACAACACAACTGATAATATCCAACCATGCACGGAACAATCGACAAGATCAATCAACTCAAACATGCAACACAACCATGCAATACAACCATGCCTCACACGTCAATTAGCACACTTATTTATTTAAGTTCATTATCCGCATGTTCATAATAGTTATATCGTTAATGATTCAACCTAGTGCATTTCCATTATTCGTCAACAAATTGATTACAACCATAGTCTAATAAAAATATGGAACTAGCATGTTAGAAGGATTGACATAAAAGAATGAATCATTCATTTCTCTATGAATTATCAAATAGTACTACTAAATAAGTACAAGGTACAACTTCACAATTTTAGATTTAACAAGCTCAATCATATATCATGGACAACCTCAGGGTTGACTAAATAAGCTCATAGTAATATGTATAGCATAGTTCATATTAGATTTGTTATGAAATAAATCAATTTTCCATATACTGCCAGGCTCGAGCGCTCAGACTACTCGAGCACTCCAGGCTCGAGCGCTTGTGCTTGCTCGAGCGTTCAGGTTTAGCAGATTCCTAGTAAACTATTTTATTTGGTAACATTACTACGATTTTGAAACATAGAACCTTGAAAACTCAAACAAGATACACATGCAACATATTAATCAGATTACACTTATACATATATCCGTCATACATGAATTGTAGTGCTCACAATATGATCAAAATCATTTAGATGATGATTAACATGAAAATTGACAAAGAAGTGAAGATTATGATGATCCAAAGCTAGATATTGCAAAATCAATCACATGCAACTAGTTTTATAGATTGTTATATTCATATAGACATAGTATATGTGAGTTGTAATACTCACAAAGCAATCAAGATAAAATGGATGATGAAATATTGAGAAAGATGATGATTAAGATTATGTTCTTGAACTTCTTAAGCTAAAACTCCAAAATTCCAATAACATAAAAATCACAGCTTCAAGACTTGAAAGGACACCAAAAGTGATGTGAACCCGTGGAATTGATATTCCTTGAACCCACGATCAGATTGTAATTCACCCAAGAAAGCCAACAATCAAGTCACAGGGATGATCTAGACCCGTTGAAATCCTGTTTCAAGAACCCAGATTTGGTGAACGCCACAAAGGAAATGCCTTTGATAAGTTCGAATTGTTCAATCAAGAACAAGCAGAGAAAACTGAATAGCTCTCCAGAAAATAAATTTCATTAACGTTCTCCTCCCAAGCTGCTACAAAGTTCTTTCTTTTAATCCCTTCTAAGAAACCCTTGGGCCAAAAAAGGCCTTCAACGAAAATCAAAAGACATGGGCTAAATACTCAAGCCCAAAACAACTTAAACTGCATGTTTAAAGCTAAATAAATGTCTACTTAAAAAATAGGCCCACATGCCAAAACCATAGAAACATAAAAATTAAAGTCTATAAAAACCCAATAAGCTATTCCACCCCTTCTGTAGCTTGTATCACATGAACTAGAACTGATTCTTCTTCCTTCAAGCCCATGTTAAATGTTGGGGCCTTGCATAATAAGTTTCTGAACTTTTCCCAAGTGGATTGCACCAGTCCTTGCATTGCTTCGTTGATCTTCTTAGCTCTTGACCTTGTGATTGGCCCATCTGGAACTTGCAAATGATCATCTTTAAGTTTTGGTCCACTATGGTTCCCATCAAAAAGTGCAACTACCAAGATAATCCTAAGCTTATATCATGACATACAAGTGAAGAATGTATGTGCTTATAAAAATTTGCAAGAACTCTCCCTCACAAACACTCTCTATAACTCTCTATTTTTCGACAAAGAAAATGATAAAAAAAATGCTAGGTATTTATAAAATTTTTAGGGCCCAAGGGCAAAATAGTCTTTTCACATCTTTTTACTGAGCACTTGGGTTTGCTGAATAAACAAAGTTTTGTTTTGGATGAAAGTATATGAAATGTATGGACTCACATGATATGCTAAGCATTCTAAAATTTTGATTTACATATATAGAAAATATTAATAACAATTATCCAAAAAATACTCAAGAGGAAGTCTCTGGCCCCAGCAGTTAGTGGTCTTGCTGTTGCTCAGGACAAGATTCAACAGCTTCAGATAGAACTCATGGAGCTTAAATCCTTCAAGCAGCCCTTACTCACATCTCACATGGTCAGAGGGAAACCAAATGCTGGTTACTTAAGCCACAAGCATTTTAGGAATAGCTCTAGTTCCTATATAAGGCAAGCTACCAACGGAAGGTCTCTATCAGATTCAGAATATCCGGAAATGCAATCTCTAAACCTATCTCCAGATTTTTACAAGGTTAAATCCACCTCGGTTCTTGAAGAAGGAGAAATATTAAACCATGGGTCTAATGTTTGGAAGGGAGAGAGTAGTGGTTTTCATTGTGACCCTGATAATCCAGATTTGCTGCTTAAGAAGATCATTTCTTCTGATGAGAACATCAAAGTGGGAGAGGCTAAATGTGGCAAAAGTACACAGTTTGATCACAAAAATCCTACTGCGCCTTGCCCTGCATTGTTTGTAGGAGGTAATTCTCACGCGCCAGCCAACGGTAATATGGCCGAAAGTGTCTCAGCTCAAAAGGTCAAGGAAATGCACATGGGAGCTGCAGCTTTATCCTTAAAATCCGGCGCCTTGTCTGGAAAGTGTGCCACGTGCTCCTTGCATGGGTATGGGGATCATGAGATGGCAGAACCTAATGTGGGCACAAGGGCTGATGGCCTTCACGTGGGAGAAGGAACTTTACCCTTTAAACCCGGCGTGTTGTCCCCCAAGTCACCTATTTCGGTCCATAAAGTCAATCAGAATTCACATGCTTTATCTACCCAACATTTAAATAATACTATCCCAAATTCAAATAGTGATCCTCATAAGTCAAAATTTGTGGCTGCTCATACTATTTCAAATAGTGTAGCTTCTCATTTAAAGTACTATAATCAAGCTTCGGCTCCACTTGATGCTCTTGGGTCAAGAATTGCGGCTGCACCAAATGAAGCTTCCTGCTTGTCACATATTGCCGCAACCACTACACTGTTACATGGGCCCTCACAAAAACCTCAAGCTGCTATCCTTACACCTTTACACCCAAATTGTCCCAATCCTAAGAGTATAGCAGATACGGCTAAGCCTTCCACCAGTTGGGCTGGACTTGTCAAAAAGAAGACCAATCCTGGATTTAAAATTTCCTATGTTAAATCTATTCGTGGGGAAAATAGAGAACAACTCATTATGCCTCAAGAACTTGGCACTGTTGGTAGCAGAGCATGGGATAGTACCTTAATGGGTTATTTTATGAAAAGGTTGCCTTTTTCCTTTGTGCAAAATGCCTCTTCCAGACTTTGGTCTAAGATAGGTCTCAATGACATGATTGCAACAGACAATGGGTATTTTTTCTTCAAGTTCAATAGCCAGGAAGAATGTGAATCAGTTCTTGAAGGTGGGCCTTGGCATTTTGCTGGCCAGCCAATTATTCTTAAACGTTGGGAGGCAGGACTTACACTTGCTAAGGAACCACAATCTTCAATTCCCATTTGGGTACATATTTATAACATTCCATTGGAGTACTGGAATCCGGACGGGCTAAGCTACATTGCTAGTGCTTTGGGGAAACCCTTGCATGTTGACAAGATGACTTCCGCATGCAGACGCATTTCTTATGCCAGAATATGTATTGAAATTGAGGCTGAATTTGAATTACTCAATCATCTCGACATTGTCATTACTGATCCCATTTATGGTGAGGCAAAAACTATCCACCTCAAATTAGAATATCAGTGGACTCCCCTAAGATGTGCAAAGTGTAGGAGGTTCGGCCATGATTGCTCTAGAATTACCAAACCTCATAATCTCAAAAATCAGCCCCCCTAAAGCTAATAATGCACTGGAAGATGAAAGCTGGAAGCTCAAAGTTAAGGGGAAATTTGTTGCAGAAGAAATCTCTAAAGTTCCTCCAACAGTTCAAACATCCAATGGTTGTGTGAAGGAGGCAGCCCAAGTACTTTCAAGACCACAAACTACATTGGGACCTAATGAATTTATCAGTAACAAATTCTCAGCTCTGGAGGAGGAATCAAGTGGTAATGTGAAGGATTTACAAGGTCCAGGGCAGGATCAACTGGAGGTTTCGATCCCTATATTGGGAGAACAGGTTGTAGACCATGGTTCCCTCATAGATTCTAAACTAGAACCACCCGAAAGAGAAGATGATATTGGTGATATTAGTAATGAAAATATTAAGGGAGACCAATGCCAACATAATGAGACTGTGCAACAGGTGCAACAACAGTCCCTTGACAAAGATAAAGGGATTACAAATTTTTCTCCTAATTGGTCTTCTCTAAAGGAACACAGTGAACCTGATCCAGGAAGTAGGGAGCAAGGTGATCACAATGTGGATGAATTGAGGGAACTTATTAACAAAGGGGACCATCAAAATAGCTCTGAGGAATCAATTTCCCGTGTCAGCTTAGATACTCAGGGACTGGATACTAGCCTTGGAGCAAGGACCCAGCAAGCAAATCTCCTATCTCCAGGGCCTTTCATTCCACCTAAATCTTCACCAAGTTATGGTAAGCAAAAAAGTAAGAGGAACTCCCACTCTCGTTCTTCAGGTAAGAAATCCCATCGTCGTTCTTAATGATTATATGCTGCTGGAATATTCGAGGTCTAAATTTGGCCTCCAAACATAATGAAGTAGCTAAGTTCATTTATGAAAACAATATTGATGTCTTAAGTATTGTTGAAACTAAGGTTAAACAAACTAATGAGGACACCATTAGACGGAAAATTTTCAAGAATTGGGACTTTTTCTCTAACAGCAATCCTAATTCCACAGGTAGGATATGGATAGGCTGGAATGCTGATAAATTAAATTTAACAATTCTTAAAAGCACTTCCCAACTCATTCATGTTAGTATTGAAAATGATGAAAAAACCACGTACTTGGAGACCTCATTTGTCTATGGTTTCAATAATGGCCAAGCCCGAGGAGAGCTTTGGTCAGAATTGAGATCTATTAATGCTAGTACTAATACTACTAATTATATTACGCTTGGTGATTTCAATGTTACCCTTTGTCCAGAAGAAATCTCTGATTCTAATCATGGTTGGGATAACGACATGTTTGATTTCCAAAAGGTTACTAATGATTGTTGTTTAGTGGACCTCAGATATGTAGGAGAATTTTTCACATGGTGCAATAGAAGATATGGAAGGCCAGATTTCACTCAAAGAAAACTTGATAGAGCCTTGGTCAACCAAACTTGGCTTGATAATTTCACTGATTCTTATGTTCATTTTCAGGCCCCAGGTATATCTGATCATTCTCCCATTATTGTTCATATTGATAAGAACCATAGGAGAAAAGGTAAGGCTTTCAAATTTTATAACTATTGGACGAAATTGGATAACTACACTACTATAGTTAATAATGCCTGGAACCAAAGAGTCGAAGGGACTGCCCAATTTCAAGTTTGCCATAAACTTAGAAACCTTAAATTAGATCTGAAAAAATTTGGTAAGAATTCCCTTGGTCAAGAAAAGACCAATGCTGATACAGCTAGACAGGCTCTTAAATCTCTCCAGTCTTCGTTACTTGAAAATCCAGATGACTCTTCTCTTATTGAGCAACACAATCTTTGTTTGCAAAATTATCTTGAAGCAATATGGATTGAAGAGGAAATTCTTAAACAAAAGTCCAGATTACAGTGGCTTGATGTCGGTGATAAAAATTCTAGATACTTCCACCTATCCATCAAGGAAAGAAGGAATTTTAAAAGAATTATTGTCCTTGAAAAACCAGATGGCCATTTTACTGCCAACTGTAATGAGGCCAAAGAAGAAGCTGTTAGACACTTTACTTCTCTCCTAGGAACCTCCTTAAATAACAGTTATCCTGGTAAAGAAGCAATCAGATCCTTTGTTCACAAAAGAATCCCTGAAAATTTAAAGGCAGACCTGGATAGGCTTCCCTCAGATGATGAGATTAAGAAGGCCTTCTTTAATTTGCATAGTAACAAAGCTCCGGGCCCTGATGGCTATAATGCATTCTTCTTTAAAGACTCTTGGGACATTGTAGGTACTTCTATTTTAGGAGCTGTTAATGAATTTTTTCAAAATGGAGAGCTTTTAAAAGAATCTAATACTACACTTATTGCTTTGATTCCCAAGGTGCCTAACCCATCTAAGATGGGTGACTTTCGTCCCATTTCTTGTTGCAATACAGTGTATAAATGCATCTCTAACATCATTGCTAGCAGACTCCAAACAATCCTCCCGACTTTTATTGATCAAGCACAATCTGCCTTTATTAAAGGTAGGAAGATTAGTGATAATGTTCTTCTTGCCCAAGACCTCTTTAGAGATTATCATAAACAGAAAGGTAAACCTAGAGCAGCTGCTAAAGTGGATATAATGAAGGCCTATGATAGTGTTAGTTGGGAATTTCTTATCGATTTGTTAGATGTGACCTGTTTCCCTCCTAATATTATGAAATGGATTATTGCCTGTGTTACTACCCCTAGATACTCTATTAACTTTAATGGAGAATCAGTGGGTTACTTTGATGGTGCTAGAGGGCTAAGGCAAGGTGATCCTATTTCACCCTATCTTTTTGTTATTATTATGGATGCCTTAAGTCAGCTTCTGCATCATAATATTCAAAGAGGAAATTTTACTTACCATTGGAAGTGTGACAAATTAAGGATTTCACATCTATGCTTTGCGGACGATCTTCTCATTTTCCTTAATGGGGATGTGGACTCAGCTATCATGGTAAAGCAAACTCTTAACCAGTTTTTTGATCTTACTGGTCTACAAGCCAATAACACTAAAAGCTGCATTTTTTCTCTAATGTTGAAGATGATAAGATTGAAGATATTCTGAGAACTCTTCATTTTGAAAAAGGAAATCTTCCCATCAAATATCTTGGAGTTCCTTTAATTTCTTCAAAACTTAATAAACAAGATTGTGATGGCTTGGTTTATAAAATCTGTGCTAGGATAAATTCTTGGAAATCTAAATTCTTATCTTATGCAGGAAGAGTCCAACTAATTAGCTCTGTTTTAACAGGTATTCAGCTTTACTGGTCTGGTATGTTTATGCTTCCCAAAGGTGTCCTCAAGCAAATCTCTCAAGCATTGTCTAGATTTCTCTGGTCTGGTAAGACAGATAAATATTCGGGAGTAACCATCACATGGGTGCTCATGATTGTGCCTTTAATTCAGGAAAGGTTAAAGTTAAAGACCAAATAACATTATGGGTTAGAGAGAGAAGCTCCTCCCTCTCTCTAGCCTTTCTTGCTTCTCTTGTGCCTTCCTTTCATCCATCCTGTTCCTTCAATGAGTTCTTCAAAGAAAACTAAAAGAAATCAAGTTTCTCCTAAGGTCAAATCTGTTGAATCTGTTATTAAATCTAAGATGAATGAATCATCTAAGAATATTGATGTGGGTTCTTCCATTGCCACACCAGTCTCTAGTGCTCAGTCTTTTCTCTCCCATGATCTTGCTATTAAATACTTGCTCAAAGGAGATGGCTCTGTTCACATTATAGATGGGAAAACCAGTGGAGGCACCCATTCTAAAGGGGAGGTTCATGTTCTCAATACAGCTAAACCAGAGAATGTGTTACTGGCAGAGGACATTGAATTACATGAAGATTGGGAGGATGGTCTCTCCTGTCAAGGTGATTTTGATGATGGTACATCTATGAAAGGAACCTCCTTCAAATCTGTACAAGATTCTAATGAGATCCTAAAGAGGAAGACAAGAACTTCTAGTAAGGAAAACACTCCAAGTGATTTTATTATCTCTAACCCAGCTCGAACAGAAGTTTATTCTATTAATGATAAAGGTATACAAGTTATTCATAGTCAGCTTAAGCTTGATGCTCCTGGTCCTATTGACTCTAATGCTATTAATGATGATGGTATACAAGAAGCTCTCCAACAGGAAAAGATTGGTACTTCTGGATCTGTTGACTCTAATGATCATTTGAGAAAGGATCTTGATGCTGCTCAACTTCACATTCAGTATCTGGAGGTTGAAATGGAAAAGCTAAAATCTAAGCAAGAAACCAGTAGATCCATGCAAGGAACCAGGAGACCATATTCAAGAAAATCCCTACACAGAGATGGAGAAAGAAAGAGTGGTTACTACTCAGGCCGGGAGAGGAGAACTAATAGCTATGGTTCTGAGTCCTATGTGTGGAAAGCTATCCAAGGTAGGTCTTTTTCTGATGGAGAGGTTTCGAAGGTGCAAAATCCCTTTTTTGGTAAGGAAGTTTCATACTCGGATGTTGAGGAAGGTGAGATTGAGTATGGAGAGATTGCTAAAGAGGAAAATAAGGTGAGGGAGGAAGATAAAGGTTATGGAAACAGCAAGGTTAGTGTGGATAAAGATGGTAAAGATTCTCGGTTTGATCCAAAAAACCACAACACCACAGGTTCCGCAAAGTTTGAAGGAGGTCCCTTGCACGCGCCTATGCATTCACGCGCAGGAATATATCCCAACGGCTATATGGAAAGCAGCCCATATTCAAAGGGTCATAAGGATAAGGAGTGTCACATGGGTAGGTCAGACTTTTCCTTGAAAAACGGAAACTTGTCTAGGCAGCTTACCACTCACAAGGTGCAGGAGAGTATAGCTATTTCAGCTTGTCACGTGAAGAAAGGCAGCTTTTCCTTAAAACCCGGTGAGGAGTTCCCAGCTTTGCCCCCGCATGCCAATAATGCCACATGTGCGCACTTAAAGGCTCCTAATACCATAATTTTAAATGGAACGAATGGTAGCAGCGGTGACCCTCAAGTGTGTGGCCCCCAGGCTGGTAACCATCACATGGGTGCTCATGATTGTGCCTTTAATTCAGGCGGGTTGTCTCAAACTCTAATGCAGCACGCTGCTCCCAATGAAGAGCAACCCTCAATGTTGACTAAAGGTAATGGAACCTCAGTTATTACCCCTATGCCCTCGCAGGATAATGGTTCTCTTAGTAAGCAAAGTTGGTCTACCCTTGTTACTAGAAATACTCCCATTGGCTTCTCGGTTAAGTATATTAAACCTATTGACAGTTCCAAACGACACTCTGTTTCAGTGCCGAAGGAAGTAATTGAAAAAGGAAGCAGGAGTTGGGAGAATACCCTGGTTGGGTACTTCATAGGGAAGAAAATTTCCTACACTTATATAAAGGATACAACAGCAAAGATGTGGACTAAGATGGGGCTAATTGACATGTTGGCAACAGGTTCTGGCTACTATTTTTTCAAGTTCCAGAGCAGGGAGGAGAGTGCAGCAGTGTTGGAAGGGGGTCCGTGGCACATTGCAGGACAACCCATTCTGCTCAAAAATTGGGAAGCAGGGCTTGAATTAACTAAAGGTATGAGCTACATAGCTAGTGCAATAGGAAAACCTCTTCATGTTGATAAGATGACAGCTACATGTAGAAGGATATCCTACGCTCGTATATGCATAGAAGTCAATGCTGATAACGAGTTGTTGAAAACGCTGGAGGTCGGAAGTGACGATCCTAATCAGGAAAAGGTGACTCTACGCGTGGAATACCAATGGAACCCGGTCCGATGCGAGAAGTGCAAAAAGTTTGGACATGATTGTGCTAAGCTCCCCAAACCTCAAAACTCTACAAATTCAGCATCGAAGGATAAAACCACTCAAGAAGAGGGAGGATGGCTTAAACAAGGTAAAGGGAAGAATGTTAGGGAAACTGAGGGTCCTATACCAATGGATAAAGGGGGGGATAAACCTTCCCTTGGGGAGTCTTCAAACACAAAAGAACAAGACGACAATTGGGAGAGTCTAAATGACCCAGCTAGGGATACAATTTCCACGACTGTGAATAGAATTCAGCACAATGCTATCAGTAAAAACCGGGAGACTATTGTGGAAAATAACCAATTCTCTATGCTTGAAGAGCATTCTATTGAAGGGGACAGTAGAGCTCAGCACCATAGCGAAGCTATATCCATTTCAGGGGAAAAGGAGACTGGGGATAATAAAATTCCTCAGGATGAAGTACCAAAAGGGAACGATAAGGGCAATGAACAGGAGCACAAAGACAAACAAGGAGCTACCGCAACGACACAAATCTCTCTTCGGGAATCTCCCCTCAGCTCTCCTGCCAGGTCCACTCAATCTGCTGGCCAAAATAAGAAGAACAGGAATACTTCTTCAGGTAAGAAACGACACCCCTTCAAACGTACTTAATGTTAGTTAGCTTTTGGAACATTAGAGGGCTTAATATGCCCCTCAAACAAAAAGAAATCGAAAAATTTGTTTATCAAAACAAAATTGATGTTTTGGGTATTATTGAAACAAAGGTTAGAATGCCTAACCAGGATAAGATTCAGAAGAACCTTCTCCGCAATTGGAAGTTTATTACAAATAGCCAACCACAAGGTGTGGATAGAATTTGGATTGGGTGGAATCCAGATAAAGTGAACTTGACCCTTTTAAAAAGCTCTTGTCAAGTTATACATGTTTTCATTGAATCTTTTGACCACTCTGTGAGCTTTGAGGCTTCTTTCATTTATGCTTTCAACACTGTGCAAGAAAGGAGGAGTCTTTGGGCTGAATTATGTCTTATCTCTGGCTCCCTTGGGTCTCGTCCTTGGATAGCCCTCGGCGATTTCAATACGGTTTTACACCCTCTTGAAATTTTTGGGGGAGATCAGAAAAGGGACCAAGGGTCAGAGGAATTTAACACTTTTGTGAATGCCACTTGCCTTGTAGATCTTCGTTATACAGGTGTTTTCTTTTCATGGAGTCGGAATTCTTCAACTCAATTCATTAAGAGAAAACTTGACCGAGCTATGGTTAATCAGAATTGGCTAGGAAGATACTCCTCGGCCCATGCCAACTTCCTCCCAGCTGGTATATCTGATCATTCTCCTGTTATTATCACTGTTGAAACTAATCAAAGGAGAAAAGGGCTTCCCTTTAAATTTTATAATTTTTGGACCTCTTTGGATAGATTTGCTGAAACTGTTGCTTATTCGTGGTCCCATAATGTTGATGGCAATTTTCAATATCAATTATGTCACAAGCTTAGGAATCTTAAAGCAGATCTTAAAACATTTGTTAAGAGTTCCTTTGGCCGTGAGAAAATGCGTGCGGATAAAGCCAGAGAGGACCTTCAGAGGTGTCAAAGCCTCCTAGATGAAACCCCCCATGATTTAAATCTACGTTGTCAGGAGAGTTCTTTAATGGGGACATTCTTGGAGGCTATTAGGGTGGAGGAAGAGGTTATTAGACAAAAATCTAGAGTTCAGTGGCTTGAGGCAGGAGATAGGAATTCTGCCTATTTCCACCAATTTGTCAAGAACCGTCGTAATAGGAAACACATTGTGTCCCTTTTACTCCCTGATGGTAGTTACACCATTAATGCCGAGGAATCCAAAAATGAAGCCATAAGGTATTTTAAAAATCTTTTGGGTACCCCAACGTCTAATTCCTACCCTAGGGTCTCTTTGCTTAGGACTTTTATTCACAAGCGTATCCCTGAGGGGGCAATCATAAGTATGGACCGTATTCCTACGGATGAAGAAATTAAAAATGCTATGTTCAGTATCCATAGTAATAAGGCTCCTGGTCCTGATGGTTTTAATGCTCATTTTTTCAAAGAAACTTGGTCCTCTACTGGTACTTTAGTTACTCTTGCCATAAGAGAATTTTTTATTACTGGAGAACTTTTAAATGAGTCCAATGCTACTATTATTGCCTTAATCCCTAAAGTTCCTAATCCTTCTAAGATGGGAGATTTTAGGCCGATCTCTTGTTGCAACACCATTTACAAATGTATTTCTAAAATCATTTCTAAGCGTATCCAATCTGTTCTCCCAGACCTTATAGATGATGCTCAATCTGCCTTTGTTAAGGGTCGGAAAATAAGTGACAATGTTCTCTTAGCCCAAGATCTCATGAGGGATTACCATAAAGCTTCGGGTCACCCTCGTGTGGCAGCTAAAGTTGACCTCATGAAAGCCTATGATAATGTTAGTTGGGATTTTTTATTTGATTTGCTTGCGGTGCTTGGCTTTCCTCCTAAAATGCAAATGTGGATTAAGGCTTGTGTGACCTCGACTAAATTTTCTATTAATTTTAATGGTGAGTCCATTGGGTACTTCGTAGGGGCCAGGGGTTTAAGACAAGGCGATCCTATGTCCCCCTATTTATTTGTTATTATTATGGATACCTTGAGTCAATTGATAAAATTTAATATCCACAGGTCCTCTTGTTTCAAGTATCATTGGAAATGTGACAAAATTAATATTTCACACTTGTGCTTTGCAGATGATCTCTTATTACTATTTTATGGTAACAAAGAGTCAGCTCAACTTATGAAAGACACTCTTAACCAATTTTATGATCTAACGGGATTAAAAGTCAATTCCAGCAAGAGTTGCTTGTTTATGTCTGGGGTAGGCGAGGTTGATTCCAACTCTATATGTCACATAATGCAATATCCTCTTGGGTCCCTTCCCTTGAAATATCTTGGGACTCCTCTTATCACGACTAGACTTAAGAAGAGGGATTGTGATGACCTTGTTAATAAGATCAGTTCCAGAATTACCTCCTGGACCTCGAAGTGTTTGTCTTTTGCAGGTAGATTGCAACTTATCCAATCGGTGATTAATGGTATTCAGAACTATTGGGCGGCCATGTTTATTTTACCCAAGAATGTTCTTAAACAGGTTGAGAAATATATAAGAAGATTCCTTTGGTCTGGAGGTATTGAGTGCTCTTATGGCTCTAAAGTCTCTTGGACTGTCATTTGTAAGCCTAAAAATGAAGGGGGCTTGGGATTGAGGAATTTAATCCAACTTAACCAAGTTTTGAATTTTAAACATATTTGGACTTTATTTTCTATAAATCGCAAATCTCTTTGGCCTAAATGGGTTCACACCTACATGCTTAAAGGGAAAAGTTTTTGGGCAGTCAAGCCTCCTTCACAATGCTCGTGGTATTGGAGAAAGCTTCTCAAGCTCAGACCTTTGGTTAGACCAATGCTTAAACATAGAATAGGTAATGGTTGTGGTACCTTTCTGTGGTTTGATAATTGGCACCCTATGGGCCCCATTGTGGATAGACTAGGCCAAAGAGTTAGCTATGATGCTGCTATCCCCTTGGATGCGAAGGTGTCGGAGGTTGTGGATGGAGAGGATTGGGATTGGCCAATTACTAACACTATTGAGCTTATTGAAATTCGAGGCCAATTAAGATCCCTGCCCTCCCCCTCAGATACACAGGATAAAGTCATTTGGATCCCTTCTCCCAATGGTCAATTCTCCTCTGGTCATACTTGGGATTACATTAGAGTTTCTAGTCCTAAAGTTCCTTGGTATAGGCTTATCTGGTTTCCAGGTAATGTTCCCCGTCATAGCTTTATTATGTGGTTGGCTATTCTCCGCAGGTTATCCACTCACGATCGTATCTGCTCATTCACTCCAGGGCCCTTGGCATGTCTGTTATGTCACAAAGGTATGGAAACTCATGATCATTTGTTTTTTAGTTGCTCATTTTCCTCTTTTGTGTGGCAGGGAATTCTGCAACGGTGTGGGATTGGTTGCTCAGTCTCTGATTGGAGCTCTCTTGTTGATTGGGCAGCGAGGACATGGAAGAATGGGCACCCGAAATATATTATCCGTAAAATGAGTTTAGGGATTGTTGTGTACAATATTTGGAGAGAAAGGAATGCCAGAACCTTCAAGATGGAAGCAAAAAGCAAAGAAATGATTCTCCAAGAAATCTGCAATCAAATTCTTATCCAGATTCAAATCAAGTGGAAGGACGACCCTCTTCTCACTAACCTTCTTGTGGGATGGAGGCCTCGTTAAAGTTTTGTTCTTGTTCTTGTTCTTCTCGTATGTGTTGTTTAATGGGCATTATTGCTTTGATTGTCTTTTGTAAGGTTGTGGTAGCTCAGCTTTGGCTTTGTTAAGGGATGGTTTTTTGTGTTTGATGGCTCTTGAGGATGGGCCACCTCTGTTCACTCTGATGTGAGAGTGTTGCTTCCCTTTTTGATTGGGTTTTGTTGTACTGCCTGGGGTATGCCCCTTGTACATTTGTAGATGCCGTTTGGCTTTTTCCTTTTGTTTATTTACCATTTCCCGAAAAAAAAAAAAATAAATAAATATTCGGGAGCCAAGGTTGCTTGGGATAAAGTATGCAGACCAAAAAAGGAAGGAGGACTGGGTTTCAAAGATATCTTCTTGGTTAACAAAGTTTTAAATTTGAAGCATATTGGAAATCTATTGGACCCATCCAATATATCTCTATGGAATAAATGGATCCACCAGTACATGTTGAAAAATAAGAGTTTTTGGCAGGCCAAGATTCCATCCCAATGCTCTTGGTATTGGCGAAAGTTATTAAAACTTAGAGAAGTTGCTAAACCTTTACTAATTCATCAAATTGGCAATGGTGACCACACTTCCCTTTGGTTTGATAATTGGTTGCCAATAGGCCCTTTGTTGGATAAATATTCTGAAAGAATTGTCTACGATGCTGCTATTCATATCGATGCTAAGGTTAGCAGCATAGTCAGAGGGTTGGAATGGAATTGGCCTAGTTCAAACTCTATAGAGCTTAACGAAGTTAGAAATATTTTGTCCAATCTCTACTCCCCTAATAACAGCATGGATACTGTTAATTGGACTACATCCCCTAAGGGTGTTTTCAATACGTATCTTGTTTGGGACCATTTGAGGGTACATGCTACTGTGGTCCCATGGTACGATTTTGTTTGGTTGTCAGGGTGTATTCCCCGACAAATTTTTGTTCTATGGCTTGCTGCTCAGAACCGATTAGCTACACATGATAGAATCTATAGCTTCACTCCTGGACCCTTGGTTTGTTTGTTTTGCCAGGCTAATATGGAAACTCATGACCACTTGTTCTTTGACTGTCCTTACTCTTCTCTTATATGGCAGGAGTTAATGACAAGGTGTGGCATAAATTGGCAAAGTCAAACCTGGACTGCTACACTGGAGTGGATGGCTCAAAGATGTAGAGGGAAAACAATCCAACAGGTGCTCCCCAAGACATGCCTAGGAGTGGCTGTCTATAGTTTATGGAAAGAAAGAAATAACAGAACATTCAAGAAGATCTTCAATCCTCCAAGTATACTACTGAAGCAACTTATTTCTCAAATTAATGCACAAATCAGGGTGAAGTGGAAGTGTCTTGTTAACATTGATCGATATCTCAGTAATTGGAATTAGATACTTTATGTAGCCATGGTTGGCATCCATAGATTTCGGGCATTTCTTTCTGTCCATGGTTTTCACTTTGGTTACCTTCAGGTTGTTCTGTGTAGCCTGTTGGGCACGGTCTGACTTGTTTTGTTTGATTGCTTTATGCTTCATGTCCTCATGAAATGAGCTCATTGTTTATCCTGGGGTATGCCCCTTGTACTTTTTGTACATCCTTTTTTGGAATTTATTTACCATTTTCCGAAAAAAAAAATTATCCAAAAAATACCTTGTGAATAATAGAAAATTACGGGTGTTATAGTGTCTAAGTGCTTGACTTATCAACAAGTTAAGGCAAAACACTGGAAGCCTATAGGACTGTTGCAACCCGTGCCAATTTTGCAGTGGAAGTGGGAACACATCATAATGGATTTCATGGTAGGTCTCCCTCGATCCCAGCAAAACCATGATTCTATTTAGGTGATTATGGATAGTCTTACTAAGTCAGCTCATTTCATCGTATACAATATGACCTATTCAGTGGAGAAAATGAGTCGATTGTATCTGTAGCAAATTGTGCATGTGCATGGTGTGTTGATCACCATCGTGTCAGACCGTGATTCTTGATTTATAGTAGAGTTTTAGGAAAGTCTTCAGACGACTATGGGGACTTTGTTGAGACTGTGTTCTGTTTTCATCCTCAAATCGATAGGCAGACAGAGCGAACATCCAAGTAATGGAAGATATGCTCCGAGCTTGTATGCTAGACTTCAAAAGCTCATGGGAGACTCATTTGTCTTTGATAGAATTCACCTACAACAACAACTACCAATCAAGTATAGGAATGGCGCCTTTCGAAGCATTATATGGAAGATCTTGTAGATGACCATTGTGTTGGGTAGAAGAAATAAATGGTAAGCTTCTAGGCCCAATTTGGTACGAGAAACTAATGAGAAGATTGTAATTATCAGAGAGAAGATGAAGGCAGCACAAGATAGCTATAAGAGCTATGCAGACTTGCACCGCAAGGACAAGGATTTTAGTGTGGGAGAGTATGTCTTGCTCAAAGTTTTTCCAATTCGAGGTGTTGTGAGGTTTGGACAAAAAAGAGGGAAGTTGTCACCTCGCTACATTGGATCGTTTGAGATCATAGAGCGAGTAGGCAAAGTTGCTTATAGACTAGCATTGCCATTGAAGATGTCGGGAGTTCATACTGTCTTTTATGTCAGTATGCTGAAAGAGTATCTCCAGGGCACTACGCCATATGTGATCGATTTCAAAGACATAGAAGTGAATGACAATTCATCGTACCAAGAGGAACCGGTGCAGATTCTGGACAGTGAGATCAAGAATCTGAGAAACAAGGAGATCCAGTTGGTGAAGGTCATGTGGAATCTCCACAATGTAGAGGAAGGTTCGTGGGAGTTAGAATCTAAGATGCACATCAAGTATCCGATGCTGTTTGACATAAGTTAGCTCAAATTTCAGGGACGAAATCCTTTTTTAGGTGGTGGAGAGGTGTAACACCCGTAATTTTTATTAATTGTAATGTAATTTTAGATATTTGCTATTATAATTTTCTATATAATCAAATGAGATTTTGAGAATGCTTAAAATTCCATGTGTGATCATGCATTTCATAGCATAATTTTAAAAAACAAAACAAAACTTCTTTGTTTTTACAAACTCGAGCGCTCAAGAAGCGCGAGCGGTCGAGGCACCAGCGCTCGAGCTCAATGCGAGTGCTCGAGCTTAAAAGTTATGAAAATACCATTTTGCCCCTGGGCTCTGAAAAATCTACAAATACCAAACCCTCCTGTGCATTTTATGTTTACAAAATAGAGAGAACAGACGGAGAGATTTAGAGAGAGTTTTATAGAGAGATTTTATAAATTTCTCTTGCATGTCTTCAATTCTTCAAATACAAGATAATCCAAACTTTCTAATCACATCATCTTAGCACATTTGATGTTCTATCAAATTTTGTAAGTTGCAGCAACTATATTCTTCAAGTTTTGAAGCTCTTAGTTGAAGAACAAGTTCATCATCTTCACCATAATCATCATCTATCATCATCTATTTAAGCTTTGATCATTTTGTGAGTATTACAACTCACACACAATGTCTATATGTACATATAATAATCTGTAAAACTAGTTATATATGATTGATTCTACAATATTTAGCTCTAGATCATCATAATCCTCTTCTCTTTACCAAGTTTATATCTATTTCATCATCCATTTAGTTTTGATCACTTTATGAGTACTATAGCTCTCACACTCTATGCATGTATGAATTTAAAATCTGTAAATTCTATTACATGTGATGAATTGAAGAAGATTTAGCTCATGAACATCACTATCCTCATTTTCCGTCTCAAGTTTATGTAGATTTCATAATCTACATAATTGTGATCCATTGTGAGTACTTTAATTCATATATAATGTGTATATGTACATGTATAATCTGTAATATGGGTTACATGTGTGAATTAAGTTGAGTTTTCATAATTCAAGTTTCAAAATTGAAGCTATGCTACAAAGTCAAACAAACTACTGGAAAACTGCTAAACTCGGGCGCTCGAGCAAGCGCGAACTCTCAAGCTTGGAGTGCTCGAGTGGCTGGAGCGCTCGAGCCTTGCAGTATGTTGAGATTTGCTTGTTTTCACTAATATGTTCTATTCTTTATGAGTTATACTCTAAAGCTTTGTGCCTTAAGTTGACCAATATGTACATGTACATTAGTTCTGTGTTTTCTAACATTGTACTATACACTTTCTTAGTAGTACTATGCTTAAATGAACTTAGATGTAACTTTTGATTATCCCTATTATGATAACACACTTAACATGTTGAATTCATATATCTGCTATAATTCATTATGATCAGTTTTTAACGATTAATACTAATGCATCAGGTTGAATCATTAACGGTATAACAATTATGAATACGCAAATAATGTACTAAAAAGGATAAGTGTGCTAACAACGTGAGAGCATGGTTGTGTTGCAGGGTTGTGTTAGAGAACCTTGTTGGTTGTTCTGTGTATGTGTGGTTGCATCAATGGTATGACCTCATGGTTGTCACACCTCGGAGTAGCAAAAATTATAGGGAAATAAAATTTTCCTTCTGGATCCGTGAGCCATGACTAGTTACATAAGACAGACCTATTCGTGCAAGCATTCTAACATGAATATATCATAAGAAGGAATTACAAAACGTCTAATGGTTTGCATGGGAGAACTTCAAGTGTTTTACTACTTAGGCTATTACAACACCACAAAATATAAGTTTAGGTGATCGACGCTACTTAAGTTATTACATTAGACAAAAGATAGTTTCTAAAACATAAATAAAATCTTAATACGATAATAGGCTAGAATCTTCTTTCTAGCTGGCATACACATGCCGTTCATCAGCTTACTTTTCTAAAAAGTCTTCCTCAGGGTAACCTTTCTGATAATTCCCCTCTTGAGGATAAAGATACTCCTCTTCGTTAGCTAATGAAGCTAAATGAGTTGATATAACAAACCACTCCTAATGCAAAAAACATACAAGTGCAACGAGTATCCTGGGCTAAACATTTGATAAGGATATAACATAATGGTATAAGTGAAATAGTGATGACACAATGCAGTATCGATATATACGACTTTACTCAGACACCATTACTGACTCATTGACTTGTTACATTACTAGTGTAACGCCGTTAGCTTAGAGTAAAATTATTACGTTGCTATCGTCGCCTAGTAGGGCCCCATAGCAAATTTTAATTTAAAAAGTTATAATCACTGTACTCTTAGGTCCTCGTGACCTTGCCTGGAGAATAGAATAGTGACAGTGCTATCGTCACCTAGCAGGGCCCTATAGCATTATAATTGGTAACTATTGTATTCTATGTTTAGATGGATATTTTGCTATCGTCGCCTAACGTGGCCCCATAGCGTATAAACCACCAATTCATGATTAACTCCATATTAATTCAAATGGGTACCTTTGCTATTGTCGCCTAACAGGGCCCCATAGCTTTGTAGTTATTCCCATTGAATTGACTGTTCTACTTGGACCCCTGCAGTCCACTAAACATGTGTGATAATATGATTTGGTTAGTCTCCTCAACTAACCATGCAGACGTCAATATTGACATCGTGACTCGACTACGTTCATATAAGTGTTCATGTGTTTATATAAGTATAATGGAATAAGCATGAACCATAACATCAATCATTAGCTAAGCATGGAGTACAGTTATTTAACATGCATTCATCATATAACAATCAATCTTAATGTACATGTATCTACTACTCATTCTATATGTCCACACAGGACACAATGGATATTCATATAATACACAAAGAGTATTTCTATAATATACCAAGTGAGTTAGGACGACTCATCTCGATGCGAGTTTGCGAATACGAGTATAGCTTCGATCCCTAGAATGTATATAAATTCATAGAGCGTTGAGTGTCAGATGAGTTCCTAAACCTCAATATGATGATCTAGACATCATTATGAGTCTAACACCATTGACTAGACTCAAATCGGAGTCCGTCGCATAAAAGGCTGGGTTTTCTATACCCATGTGGGTCCTTAAAGGTGAGCTGTATTTTTTGACCCTGTCAAAAGATCACCAAACTTAAGGGGAATAATCTAGACATTATTCTAAGACTCTGGGAACTGACCGTGTATTTTTCTGAGTATCGTTTTATTTAATATGAATTATTGAAGTCCTAAATACGTAATTGTAGTCTTAAAGGTCCTATAATCATAAATAAAAAAAGAATTAAAAATAAAATTTTAAGAAGACATTCAGTCCTTATAAATATTTTTATTAAATACTAGGCCTTCAAATAGGCTAGTGGTATTTTTCTCAAAATTTTTGAAATTCGTTTGGTATTTAATTAAATTAACATCCAACCAAACGGGTCCTTTATAACTAGTTAAATAGTATTAAAAGATACTAAAGCTTGGATTTTATAATAACAATTTATAAAATGGAGGCATTAGGCCTTAGGAAAATTTAATATAATTTTCCTATATTTTAAAATGGTCGTTAGGTATTTAATACCTAATTATTTTAGTGTAAAATAATTCTCTTTATTTATTAAGGTTAAATTAATAATAAGGATAAGATATACTTTACACAATATAATAATATAATATAAGAATATTATTTTAAAATAATATTTCAGAACATTAGAAATATTAAGTTAAAATATTCCAGAATTCAATATATTATTAAAACTAATTTTAAATAATTTCAAAAAATTAGCAAACATATTAAACCCATTTATTAACAAAAGCAGAATAATGAAAATAATTTAAATATCCACGGGTTGGCTCGAACCGACCCGAGACTATATGGGTAGTCCGTTTACTGACTCAATAGAGTCCATCTCAAAATCTCGCGAGTTAACCCGAACCTAAAACCCGATCCAAGCCCGGACCCACTTCTACTCACAAACGTACCCACCCATACCCGCACCTGAACCAAACCAACGAATCTGGTCGGATCCGATATGAAATGACACCGTTTCATTAAGTTAATTACGGGTTATTTTAAAAAAAATCCGACCCATTTGTGTAAATGATCCCTATACTAAACGGGTATGTACTATTGTTTAAGCTTGGTGTACAAGCATTTTGTGCATGCTTTCCCCAGTCACCATCTCCAGTGACATGTCTAGGGATGGCAACGGGGCGGGTATGGGACGGGGCCCCCATACCCCGACCCCGACCCGATTGACTGAGACTCTCCCCCGACCCCGCCCCGGCCTGATGACCACCTTGTCCCGACCCCGCCCCCGCCCCCGCCCCCGCCCACTACTCGGCAACCCATCGGTAACCCGACCCCACCCCGGTTGGCAGTGCTTACTGCTGGTTCATGTCATTTTTTATGTGTTTTTTTCCTTCTTTAGTGTTAGAGTTCCTAATAACAAAAACATCCAAATGGAGCCTGAAGAAATCTGAGTTGAAAAAAATTCTAGAATACATTAGAAGATTTAGAACATTGAACAAAAAGAGTAAAATTTTGACATCTAACTCACTTCCATTAAGGATCAAATCATACAGGAGAATGTGATGAAAAACAAAAAGGATCAAAAACACTGCTTGTCTTTTAGCAACAAAAAAAAAAAAAAAACCAAAACACTGAAACAGTAATTTCTAAAGATCAAAATTTCTAGATGGATGACACAACAATGGAAGGGGAAGAAAATCCATCAAGCTATACCAAAAATCTGTCTTGGGGTCACTGTCTATGGCTTGTGGAGGGAAAGGAACAATAGAACGTTCAGTGGCACATTTACTCCCAAAGATCAACTACTGCAAAACTTTATCTCCCAAATAAATCTCCAGATTAGGTCCAAGTGGAAACATCACCCCCAGCTTGAATTCTTTGCTTCACCCTGGTCATAGCTTCTCTGTTTTGGAATTGTTTCCATTTGTCACTATTGTTGTTTGATGTGCTCTTATGCCTCTGAGTGTTGATTGTACTCTAATTTCAGTGGCCTCTCCTGCCACTAGTCCCCTTACTGAGCTTACTGTTTATCCTGGGGTATGCCCCTTGTACTTCTGTGTTTTATGTTTAAGGTGGCTATAATGTAGTCCGCCTTTTCTTTGTGAGTGGATTTTCCACCAGTCCTCTAGCTGTGCTTTTATTGTCTTATCCTGGGGTATGCCCCTTGTACTTGTGTACAGTCTTTTTTGGATATATTTACCCTTTTCCGAAAAAAAAAAAAGTAATTTCTAAAGTTTCAGAGATAGATCTGAGCTTTTATAGATCCAAATTTCAACCAAATTGACAGTATAGATCAACAAACACACACATGCATACCCCGTGACCAACAAGGAAACCCAGATCTAGCAAGAGGTCCTCGTCGATGAGATTTGAGAGTTAAGAGCAAGTGAGAGATGAAGGACTCTACTAGCCGCAGCCAACAACGGGAGAAAGTGCCGATCTGTGGTCGCCGGCCGACGGGAAGATGAGAGAGGGAGATGCTCGGACTTCGCAGAGAGAGAGAGAGAGAGAGAGAGACACTATCTGGAGACTTATGGAGAGGTGAGGCCAGAGAAATGAAAGGCTAGATTCCATTTGGTAGTATTTACTAGGTTTTTAGGTAATAATCATAATATCTGAGGGTATTAATGTAAATGTGTAGTATAATCGGGGCTGGTTAGTGGGATTTGCCCCTAACCCCGACCCCGACCCCGACCCGAACCCGACTCGGGTATAAAACTTTGCCCCCATACCCGCCCCTACCCCAGTTAAGCCACCCCCATACCCTACCTATTAGGGGCGGGGCGGGGCGGGTAACCCGAAAAACACGCCCCGTTGCCATCCCTAGGCATGTCTGGCCACCGACGGGCCCCACGTCACCGAAAATTCTTCCAGGCCTCATTTCTCTGTCGTCTCTCCATAGAAATGGACGAGACCAAAGCCAAACTTCTTGTCTCTCTCTCTCCTCTACACATCCATGTGTATAAGGAGATCTAGTCATCTCGTTTAGGGCTCTAACTAAGAAATTATCCTTTTTGGTTTTATTGAGGATAATGCCTTGCATGGGCTACAAAACGTATACCAAATGGAAGGCTGCTCAAGGGGGGGTACTAAGGGGTCCTAGTGGTATACCAAATGGAGAGGTATCCTAGGGAGGGCGAAAGTGGCCAGTGATTGGGGTGTGGGTGTTTTGTCCGACGGGTGATGGGTGTGTTTGGGTGGAAGTATGGTGGTTAAGGGGGTGTTTGGGGAATGGGTATTACTCAATAGTTATTGGATAGTTTAAGTTATACAATGGCTATTTAGGGTAAGAAATTACATTACTATAATTGTATGATTCCGTCGTCATTTGAAAATACGTGCCATGCAATTTAGATTGACACAGATTTTACGATTTTGCGTAACTAGTCAGTCCAGGTTCATAACTTACAGTCTATGTTAAATAATTTAATATAAGTGTATTGTTCGTATAAGGTTACAACAATATAGAACTAAATACGGGGATCCGTTTTATTAATATCTGAAATTTTTTACGAGTATTATATTATCCACCTCCTATTAAAGATTTCGTCCCCAGAATCAGAGCTAGCTATACATTGAACAAGGAAACTTCTCACGCATTTATGATTCTAACTCCCTAGAAGCTTCACGCTCATCATGATGTTTCCAATGGACTTTCACTAGAGGGATTTCCTTTGTCCTCAGCTTCTAAACTCCTCGTTCCATAACCTTCCCTGATCCTTCATTGAAAGTCATGTTGTCGTTTACTTCGATATTTGTGAAGTTGACCTCGTGAGACAGAACGTGCACAACTTTCCTCAACATACTAATATCAAAAATGCTATGCACTCCTAACATCTTGGGTGGCAGTGTAATTCTGTAAGCAACTTTTCCCACACGTTCCAAAATTTCAAACGGTCCGATGTAACGTGGCGAAAGTTTTCCTCTCTTTTGTCCAAATCTGACAACACCTCGTACCAGTGATACTTTCAGGAATACGTGATCTCCAATACTGAACTCCAAGTCCTTTCGGTGCTTGTCTGCATAGCTTTTCTATCTACTCTGTGCTGCTTTCATCTTTTCCTTGACGATATTAATCTTCTCATTCGTTTCTCGAACCATTTTTGGTCCTAGCAGTTTGTCATCTCCAACTTCTACCTAGCACAGAGACGATCGGTACGGTCTTCCATATAAAGTTTCGAATGGTGCCATTCCAATACTCGAATGATAGCTGTTGTTGTATGGGAACTCTATTAGTGGTAGGTTCTCTTCCCATGAACTTTGAAAATCTATCGCACAGGCACGAAGCATGCATGTCTTCCATTACTTGATTGACTCTATCAGCCTGTCCGTTGATTTGGGGGTGAAATATTGAACTTAACTTCAGCGAAGTTGCCAGTGCTATCTGTAAGCTTTTCTAAAATCTTGACGTAAAATGTGAATCGGGGTCTGACACGATTGATACAGGCACTCCATGTAGTTGAACGACTTGTTGTATGTACATTCTGCTCAATTTCTTGACCAGGTAAGTCATACTATAAGTGATGAAATGAAACGATTTGGTGAGTCGATCCACGATCACCCAAATAGCATTGCGATTCTGCTGTGATCTTGGCATTCCTACAACGAAATCCATTATTATGTGCTCCCATTCCATCCGAAAACTGGTAGTGGTTGCAATAGTCCTCCCGATTTCTAGTGTTTGGCCTTAACTTGTTTGCAGGTCATGCACTTGGATACAAATTCCGCTACTTCTCTCTTCATTCCATCCCACCAGAAATTTCTCTTTAAATCCTTACACATTTTTGTTCCTCCAGGATGAACAATCATCCTTGACTTATGTGCCTCTTCTAATATATCTTTCCTTAGGTTGTCCTCATCGGGTACACAAAGTTGATTATGACATCTAAATCCTCCATCCGTTTCTACATTCCATTCGGTGGGGTCTTTTGTTGATGCCTTCACAAACCATTGATGAAGTCCTTCGTCCTTTCCTTGAGCTTCGAGAATGTGACTTATGAGCTTTGGTTGTACTATAAGACATCCAAAGAGTCATCCTTCACTTGACTCGGTAGTCTGAAAATCAAATTTTGTTAATATCTTCAATGTTTTCCATTCCTTAACAATGAGAGGGGATACAATGAGTTTACGGGGTTTCTGGCTTAGTGCATCAGTAACAACGTTTTCTTTACCAGGGTGGTATTACAACGTGAAATCATAGTCCTTTAGCAATTCCATCCAGCATCGCTACCTCATGTTCAATCCTTCCAAGAGAACAAGTACCTCAGGCTCTTGTGATCTAAAAATAGATCAAACTTCTATCCATAGAGATAGTGTCTCCAAATCTTGAGCGCAAAGACAATTGCAGCTAGTTCGAGATCGTGCGTAGGATAGTTAAGCTCATATGGTTTTAGCTATCGTGATCCATACGTTATCACTCTCCTATCCTGAATAAGCACACATCCAAGTCCTTGATGTGATGCATCGCTATATATGGTGAATTGCTCACTACTCTTTGGTATTGCAAGCACTAGCGCTGTAGTTAATCTTTTCTTTAACTCTTGAAATGCGGTTCATGCTTTTCGTTCCATTCGTACTTTAGGTCCTTTTTGGTCAAACTAGTAAGAGGTTTTGCGATCTTGGAGAGTCCTTCCACGAATCTCCAATAGTATCCAGCTAGGCCAAGGAAACTTGTGACTTCCGTTGTTGTGGTCGGTCTATTCCAATCCAAGACAGTGTCAATCTTTGATGAATCCACTGTTATTCCTTCTTGTGAGACAACATGTCCTAAAAATTTGACTTCCTTTAGCCAAAACTCACACTTGCTATACTTCGTATACAAGTGATTGTCTCGTAATGTCTGTAGTACGATCTTCACATATCCTTCATGTTCTGCCTCGGTCTTGGAGTAAATAAGGATGTCATCTATGAACACTATAATGAATTGATCTAGGTAAGGTTTGAAGATTTAGTTCATTAGATCCATGAACACAGCTGGGGCATTAGTCAATCTGAATGGCATAACTAGGAATTCATAATGTCCATACTTGGTCCTGAAGGACGTCTTGGGTACATCCTCAGGTTGAACGAGCAATTGGTGGTATCCAGATCGCAGATCTGTCTTTAAAAATGTTGTAGCTCCTTGTAACTGATTGAATAGATCATCAATCCTTGGTAGTGGGTACCGATTCTTGATTGTGACCTTGTTTAATTCTCTATAGTCTATATATATTCGAAGTGTTCCATCCTTCTTTTTGATAAACAGTACCAGGGATCCCCATGGTGAAGTGCTCGGATGAACGAATCTGAGGTCTTCAAGCTCTTGTACTTGCATCTTTAGTTCTTGCATCTCCATTTAGGCCATTTGATGGGGTGTTTTTGATATTTGTGAGGTTCTAGGTATCAGCTCGATGCGAAAATTGATATCTCTCTTGTGTGGTAGTCCTTTAACTTCTTGGAAGATGTCTTCAAAATTTTAAACTACGGGGATTTGGGCTATAGGTATCTCGTCACTCGTGGTTCCAAGGGTAGCTAGACAGTTGGTGAGGAAAATGTCACACGAGGGATTGCACTAAAATTTAAAAGGTTTGCCTTTAAGTACTGAAAAAGATATTGATTTGCTGGCACAATCTAACTTAGCATGGTATTTCACGAACCAGTCAATTCCTAAGATTACGTCAAATTCCTTCATCGACAAAACTATCAAATCAGTGTGGAGATTCTAATCTTTCAAGCTTAGAGGGTAGTCCTTGTATATTTTTTCCAACATAACACTCACACCTAGGGGTGATGTTGCATTCAGAGCTATATCCATCATTTGGGGTACTAAGCCTAAGCGTTGCATGATTCTAATTGCAATAAACGAGTTTGATGCGCCAGTATCGAATAAAAGCTTTTACTTGACTTAAAAAGGGTTAGAGACCTTCTAGATTCTGCTGCTCCTCTTCATCAAATTCTGCCTCTTCAGGGATAATAGCTTTGAGGCAAGTCTGTCCTTTTGCAGATCCTCCATAGTAATCACCCTAGGTGCCCTACAATCCTTGGGGTGCCCTACAATCTTTAGCCAGATGTCCTTTCTTGTTGCAATTAAAGCAGACCACATCTAGGCGACTATTCCTCTTTGGGGCACGACAATCCTTAGACATGTGTCCAGGGATTCTGCAGTTGAAGCACACTCCACGGTTGTCATTTGTTACCCCTGATTGTCCATGGGGTGGAGTTAGTTTCAGTGGTACAGCCAGTTTGTTACGGAAGGGAACTGACTGTGACTTCTTTTTGCCATTCTAATTTCTTTTGTATCCTTGGTTACGAACAGGGGCTTGCCTCTGTCCTTGATTGAACCTCGGAGGGAGTGGCCTATTCACAAAGCGCTTCTGTTCACGGCCGGTGATTTCTTTGAAGCCATGGGTTATTCCCACTAAAGCTTTGGATGTTTGGTTCAGGTGACCATAGGTCAGCTTTTGCAAGGGTGGGAAAAGTCCCAGGTGATACTTCTGGTTCTTCTTCTCTGGGGTATCCACATGTGGTTTGAAAATCGAGAAAGACGCTCAAATTGCACTATGTACTCTCGTACCGTCCAATTCCCTTAGACTAGATCAACAAACTCTTTTTCCTTTCTGTTCCTTTCTATCTAGGGGAAGTAGTTTTCCAAGAACAATTCCTTGAATGCTGCTCATGTCACCCTTTGTGTGGCTCCTCCTAGTGTCACTTTCTCTGACTCCTACCAATCAACTGCAGCGTAACTCAATTAGTAGGTAGCCAATCGACGTTTCTTCATCTCAGAACATCCCAAAGTGTCAAAGATAATCTCCATTCCATGAAGCCATTGTTCTACTTTCCATGGTTCAGCCATTCCGTTTAATTTGTCTGGACGCATTCCACGAAAGCGTTCCACCGTACGATCCTCTTGTGGTCTAGGTGGGACTACGGGATTATTATTAGCATTGTTATTGTTGTTAGGGTTGTGATTGTTCCCAATGTGTTCTAGGCATTATAAAATGCGCTGAACACACTAGTGGGATTCATCCCAGCAGGAATAAGTTTCAATGCTCCTCTAGCAGGGCTTGGGGTCCTATGCGTCGATTGCTTCTTGGTATGTTTGGCATTGGTTATCTATTTTACCTATAGAAGTATTCACTTAGAAATCTTGTATACAGGGTTTACCTGGGTATCTACGAACATATTTATAAAACAATTAAGTAAACAATACAAGGATAAGGATATGTAGATCTTAAAACATCTTCTTTAGTTATAATAAGGATAACAGTTACATAGTTGGAGCCTTCTGAGAATACATGAATACAAAAGTGGGGATATTACCCTATTACATGTATTCTTACAACAAGGGTCATTAGCTCGAGTCAACATAAGTACAAATAAACTAAACTACTAGTATATTATAATAGATCATCTCGAATAAGTCATCTAGGTCACACTCGGATGTGATTTCTCCCATGTCAGAGTCGCGTGGTCCATCTTCATCCAAGTTGGGTTCACCCAAGTCCCAATCTTTGATGTCAACATTGCCCTCATCATCTTCGTAATCATCATCATCTGCGGGCATACTATAGGTTGGTCCCATATAAGTTGAAGGGGTACTACCTGCTCGGGTTCTTCTTCAGGGTTTTCTTCTTCAGGATCTTCTTTTGGATCATCCTCCTCATCATCCTCTTCCTCTAAATACATGATCGGTTCATCATCGGACATTTTTGCATTGTTGGGGTTGGTAGTAGGTTCTACCACTGGGGGTGCCACTTCTACAAGGGCATTCTCATTAGGTGGCCAAACAAGATTGTCTTCTGGGTAGAGAGGGAGGGTTCATGTAGTATCTGATTTACTATTGGCTGGAAGACAGTGTCATCCATTGCTAACCTCCTTATCTCTCCATGCATTAACCCTTGGGTATATGCGATATGAATGGCCTCAGCTTGAAGTCGGTGAGGGTCAGAGATATGGAATACATAGTGCTGACTCTCAATCTGCCTCAGAGGCATTGACAGGCTTTTAGTTTTACGTTCTCAATGAATCCATCCGGGTCGGTAGGTTCGATGCCATCGGGGTAAATCATATATCCTCCAAAGTCATCATTGACATAGTAGCCTGGTTGTCAGGATTGTGTTTGATTCATAGGCACTCCTTGGGATGGAGGGTTGTTGGAGAAGTACGGAAGGTGGTGGGGACATCCGATAGGCACTGGTATACATCCTTTGGAAGTCCTCAGGATTCTTGAATAGCTTAATCATCTCATCATGGACCTTTTTGATGATCTCAGCATCATAGATAGCTTCTAAGTGCAGGGTCTTAGGGTTATGAATAATATGCTTATTCATATCGATCCATAGGTTTCTCTTTCCTCCATCTCTAGCGAGTTGTCAAATTTGGTAATGATAAACATCTGGGTTTACTAGCACTACATGGTCGGGAAATATTAAACGTCCTCTGAAGTCGTCTGAGACATAGGTGGGTTCCATGAGACCTGTTTCACCAAAAGAACTATCTTAATAAGGTACTAATTCGAAGTATCTTAAGGTTTATTCCTTAGAAATTTACCTGTTAACTTATTAAATCATAAGGGTAAATAACACAAATATGGGTAGTTAGAAAGTAATAGATAGGTTTTAATTAATAAGAAAGATATTACAAGAGGGAAATTCAAATATGACTTTTACATATACTTTTGCCAAAATGTGGGATTATAATCCCATTACAACATAAACAAAAAGGTAAACTAACTAGAATGTTCTAATTTTGTAGCTGTGGGAATTCTCCTAAAATTTCAATCTCTTCTGGGGGTGCCCATGACATCCATCTTTCATTATCCCACTCTATCGGCCAGTCGGGATCATACAAGTATAATGTCCCTTTTTCTTTGAGATCTTCTTCAGCTAGGTCTATTTCCATTTCTTCATCATCTGAACTATTTATTGGGTTGGCGTGGATCTCTAGAGGTATCATTTCAGTCGGTAATACTCCTTGATCAATTGTTGTTAAGTCACCAGAAGTATGAGAGGCCTCGTCCACTTCTATAGACATGGTTTGCGGTACTATGACCCTAATATGAGTAGTCTTAGGAATACATTTCCCAAGTGAGAAACATTTTGTCCATCTTTCTATCTTCTTATGAGCATTGCGCCTGAGGGCGGCACCAATACAAACTAGGCCTCAGAAAGTGACTTTCTTAAACTTAGTGATTCTATGTTCTCCACTTTTAGCTTCAGGCTTCTTTTGGTTCTTCATACTACCTATTTCGAAGAAAACCATTTTGGTGTCGGTTGCTATATCTTGGGTTTCTTAACTTAAGAGTGTCAGACAGTCAGTGAGCACAACTAAACCTAGTGCACTAATACCAAAAATCATGTCATGCCCCAGAGTAGCAAAAATTAGAGAAAAATAAAATTTTCCTTTCCGAATCTATGAGCCATGACTAGTTATAGAAGACTGACCTATCCATGCAAGCATTCTAAAATGAATATATCATAAGAAGGAATTACAAAACGTCTAATAGTATTCATGGGGGAACTTCAAGTGTTTTGCTACTTAGGCTATTACAATAGTTCCAAATGAAAACCACAAAATATAAGTTTAGGCAATCGATGCCACTTAAGTTATTACATCAGACAAAAGATAGTTTCTAAAACATAAAGGAAATCTTAATACGATAATAGGCCAGAATCTTCTTTCTACCCATGCCCTTCATCAGTATACTTTTCTGAAAAGTCTTTCTCAGGGTAACCTTCCCGATAGTTCCCCACTTAAGGATCGAGATTTTCCTCTTCACAATTATCTTGATGACCTTCTTCATTATATCCTAGACATATTATGTCCAGGACAACAAGAGTCGTTAGCTTTTGAAGCTAAGTGAGTTGATTTAGCCGATCATTCCTAATACAAACAATATCATACAAGTACAACGAGTATCTTGGACTAAACATTTGATAAGGATATAAAATAATGGTATAAGTGAAATAGTGATGACACAATGCAGTATCAATATATTCGACTTTACTCAGACACCATTACTGACTCATGTGACTTGTTACATTACCAGTGTAACGCCATTAGCTTAGAGTAGAATGATTACGTTGCTATCGTCACCTAGCAGGGCCCCATAGCAAATTTTAGTTTAAAAAGTTGTAATCACTTTAATCTTAGATCCTCGTGACCTTGCCTGGAGAATAGAATAGTTACAGTGCTATCGTCGCCTAGCAGGGCCCTATAGCATTATAATTGGTAAGTATTGTATTCTAAGTTTAGATGGATATTTTGTTATTGTCGCCTAACGTGGCCCCATAGCGTATAAACCACCAATTCATAATTAACTCCATATTAATTCAAATGGGTACCTTTGCTATCGACGCCTAACAAGGCCCCATAGCTTTATAGTTATTCCTATTGAATTGACTGTTCTACTTGGACCCCCGCGGTCCACTAAACATGTGTGATAATATGATTGGGTTTGTCTCCTCGACTAACCATGTAGACGTCAATATTGACATTGTGACTCGATTACGTTCATATGAGTGTTCATGTGTTTGTATAAGTACAACGTAAAAGGCATGAACCATAACAGCAATCATTAGTTAAGCATGGAGTACAGTTATCTAACATTTGTTCATCATACAAACAATAAATCTAAACATATATGTATATACAACTCATTCCATATGTCTACACAGGACACAATGGATATTCACATAATACACAAAGAGTATTTCTATAATATACCAAGTGAGTTAGGATGACTCACCTCGATGCAAGTTTGTGAATACGAGTATAGCTTCTGTCCCTACAATGTATATAAATTCATAGGCCGTTGATTAACATATATGCTAGTAACAGAGGCATAATGGTAGTAATTGTGTCGGATGGGTTCCTAATCCTCAACATGATGATCTAGACATCATTCTGAGTCTAATGCCAATAACTAAACTCAAATAGGAGTCAGTCGCATAAAAGGCTGGGTTTTCTATACTAGTGTGGATCCTTAAAGGTGAGCTGTATTTTTTTACCCTGTCAAAAAGTCACCAAACTTAAGGGGAACAATCTAGACATTATTCTAAGACTCTGGGAACTGACTGTGTATTTTTCTGAGTCCCGATTTATTTAATATGAATTATTGAAGTTCTAAATATGTAAGTATAGGCTTAGGAGTCCTATAATCATAAAACATAATTTAAGAAGACATTCGGTGTAACACCTGTAAATTTTCTTTCATTAATAATATAAACTTTTCGAATTTTTGTATTGGACTGGCTGTATTAATATATTATTATTTTAGCTGGGTGACAGTTTTGACGTATCTTAGGATTACTGATTAGACTATAGTAACCGTACTGACTTGACCGTAATCAGATTTAACTTAGTTCCGTACTCGGACCCGGACAATAGAAATAACACCCGGTTGCACGTAAATCGAGATCGACACGTATATCGAGGAACTTATGCACGTAAACCAAAAAAGTGGCATGAAACCCAAGGTGGGCCCCACCATGGCCGGCCACATGGCGACACATGCAACACCCTAGACACATGTCACTTGTATCCTTGCCACTTGTCCGTGCATGCAACCCCCTAACACATGCAATAGAACACCTAGCACTAGTATTTTCTATATAACCACTCCTATATGCATCCATAACTCTCTTAGACTCTCCATAATCTGCACTCTAGAGAGGAGATGAGGAAACTTAGAAGCTCATGAGTGTCATAAAGAAAGAAATAGAAAGTTAGAAGGAGAAGAAGTTCACTAGTGAAGTTGAGTTCAAGCTCCATCAAGCTCAAATCAACAATCCAAGCTTAGTTTCAAGTTGTTGTGAGTAATTGTGAGTAATCTAACTCAATTTAGAACCCATATAATATGTACTAATGTTTAGTAGAAGTTTGATGTTGTTGTGTTGAAGTTTTCATGACATGCAAGACAAATCCATAAATATGAGAAACTGAAACTCTCAGCAGAACATAGTTTAGTAAAAAGAATGTTTTGTGCAGCTCAAAAATTCAAATTAAGCTAGTTTTTTTGTGTTAAAAGATAACTCATATATCTACAAATACCTCTTCTATAGCTCAGTCTAGAAATCCTTCCTTCGTGGGTGAAATGCATGTACAACGCAGTGTTATAAATCTGAAAAACTAGAGAGAGAAAGTCTACCTTCTCTCTAGAAATTTGATGCCTTCTTTTCTATGGATAAACACAAAGCTATTAGAATTATTAACACCGCGAATTTGGATCCACCTTCTTCTATAGCACTCAATACTCCTCCACCTCTCAATGATATTAATGATCTGCTACCTACTTGCCTTGAAGTTCCTAAGTTCATTAATGCTGTTCTAAACATGAATGCTGCTTTTCAAGACCAAGATTCTCTTTCCACAACCAAGGCCATTGAGGACCTGACTTCACAGGCTATCACAACAAATACTACCTTAGATTCAGCAACCTTCAATACTACTGATAGTTTATTAAAGGATGGTGAATCTAATATTGCTGTTAGTACTGAAATATGTAATGTTGATCATTATAATGCTATTGCCGATGTTGGCAGAGGCAGTGAGAATGATGAAGGTGACTTGAATCTGGATCACCCACTTAAGATTGGATATGAAGCTTCACTGAGGGTTAACTCCAAGCTAGTGGATGAAAATACCCAATTAAGAAACCAAATTGCAGAACTTCAGGAAAGAAAGAAGGTGGAGTTTCACTCCCCTCCTACCTATTTTCCATCTCGTGGGGGTTCATCTCAGGCTGGTAGAACTCCCTTTAGAAACAATGGAAGAAGGGGAGGCATGAGGCCCACGAACAGTAATAGAACAGATTGGCAATCTACCCAGCTTGAAGTTTTTGATATTTGTCCAGGTGCTAACTTTAGTAGCTCGGATCAAGAAGATGTTGAGGACAAGGGAGTTGGTTTGAGGCTAGCTTCCAAGGTTCAAGACAAAGGCAAGGGTATATCCTCATTTGATCTCCAACAAGATGAGTTTCCGGTCCTGATCCATTCAAACCCTAACCCTATTGGTACAAACCCAAAAGCTGGTATAAACCCTAATATTTCGAACTCCAATAAATTTCCACATCCTTTGCTTGATCTGTCCAACCTACCCAGCACACGTCCCAATGTGTTTGAGGCACGTGAGACCAGTGCAATGTCCAACGGTAACAACGTGGGTATCCACACTCCACTGTATACTGTTAACAGCGAGCACATGGGCTCTGCCAACTTTTCCGCGAATTCTGGTAGGTTGTTGACTGAGTTCTCTGAAGCTAACCCACGTGATGGTCCTAGTGTATCACCACTACACGCTTCCTCATGCCTTCCACCTGGAAGAAGCTCTGCATGTGATCAGAACTTGGTGCTTGGCTCGGCTAATTATTCAGCTATCTTAAATTCCAGCGCCGAGGCTTCCCATGCACAGAACCACGTGAATTTTTCCACTGTTATCCCACTTACACCAGCTGGAGGGCTATCCAACGTAGATTATGGGCCCACTTATGGTGTGGCCCCCACAGATAACCCGTCGAATGCATCCCCAAACCCTACAAAGTCTTGGGCTTCGCTAGTAAATCAGCAAAACTCCTTAGGGTTCAAGCTCAAATATTTTAAACCTCAGGAAGGGTCCCATGGAAGTCATCTATGCATTCCCACAGAGGTATATGTAGAAGGCAGCCATGCTTGGCAAAATACATTGGTTGGCTACTTCTTAGGGAAGAAATTACCATTTACATTTGTAAAAAATGCAACTAACAGATTGTGGGGAAAAAAGGTTTGTATGACATGGTTGCCACTGATTCAGGGTTTTTCTTTTTTAAATTTCATACTGAGGAAGAAAGCTTGGCAGTTCTTGAAGGAGGCCCTTGGCATGTGAGTGGGCAACCTATAATCCTGAGAAAATGGCAATCGGGTCTTACTCTGTCCAGAGAATCTATATCCACACTCCCAGTGTGGGTTCATATATCTAATATTCCTCTTGAACTCTGGAATCCCCTGGGATTAAGCCATATAGCAAGTGCCTTAGGGAAACCTTTGCATGTTGCAAAAGTCACTGCAGAAGGAAGGAGGATTTCGTATGCTCGTATTTTCATAGAGTTGAATGCCAGCCAAGAGCTCCTGAAAGAAATTGTTATTGATTTTGAAGATCCAATTACTGGAGAGATAGAACCAATTTACCTTCGTGTTGATTACCAGTGGACTCCAATCCGATGTGCTAAGTGTAAGAGGTTTGGACATGATTGTGCTAAAATCCCTAGAGCTCCTATGCCTATCCAAATTCCCAAAACACACACAGATATAAGTTCTTTGAACCAAGATGAGGGTGAATGGAAATTTAAAGGCAAAGGCAAGATTAACTCCTCCAAAGTAAGTGCAACTATGAGTGGTCCCTCTAATAGTTACAACTCTAGGCAGGAGCCTAAGGAAGTGATTCTTGATAGCAATAAGTTCTCATCTTTAGGAGCTACTGTTATTGAAGAAGTTGAACCTAGTGCGCCTCCAAAGTCCTTGGAAGATGGGGGCTTAAATCTATCTCAAGTACTTGTTACTGTAGTACCCCCTGATGTGGAAGTGCAGAGCCTAAATGGTTGCTCTTACCCCTTACAAAGGGAGAATATGGAAGTAAACACTGATCAAGCAATGCTAACTAGTGAAGCTAATACAAATTCCGAGGCAGCAGTTGATGGGGAGTTGGGACCAGTCTTAGGGGATGAATCAAAATCGGACTCCTGTTACTCTTCTACTCCCCGGAACAGCCCTGGGGATCAATCCCAAGAACAAGTGTTGGATCCAGGTCAGACTACTACAACCTATTTCCCTTCTCCTTCAGGTAATTCTAATCATATTGTGCGTAATAGAAATAGCAACTCCTCGGGGAAGAGGAAAAAACACATAAACGTCATTAATGATTGTTTGCTGTTGGAATATAAGGGGTCTCAACCAACCCTTTAGACAATCTGAGGTTGCTAAATTTATTTATCAACATAATATTAATGTTATTGGTATTGTTGAAACCAAAGTTAGACAATCAAATGAAGACTTAATTAAAAGAAAAATTTTTAAAGATTGGAATCTTGTCACAAATAGCACTCCTGATTCTGTAGGGAGAATCTGGATTGGCTGGAACCCGGATAAAGTTCATGTTTCTATTTTAAAATCCACTTCCCAACTTATCCATACTTTCATTGAAAGTGATGATAAAAACATCTCATTTGAGGCATCTTTTGTATATGGTTCAAACTATGGAAATGATAGAAAGGAACTCTGGACTACTCTTCAATCAGTTAACATTAGCCCATGCTCTCCTAATCACATCATTTTGGGTGACTTTAATGTTGTGTTACAAACCTCTGAAATCTCTGATACTAATGCTTGCTTAAATTCGGAAATTAATGATTTTAACTATCTGGTCAATCAACTGAATGTTACTGACCTGAGATATTTTGGAGAATTTTTTACATGGTGTAACAGGAGGTTTGGTAAACCTGACTTCACCCAACGAAAATTAGACAGAGCCTTGGTTAATCAAGCATGGCTAGATAATTTTTCTGATTCCTATACACATTTTTTAAGCTAGGTACGTCTGACCACTCCCCTCTAATTACTTATGTGGATAAAATTGATAGAAGGAAGGGAAGGTCCTTTAAATTTTTTAATTTCTGGACCCAATTGGATCAATAACCTGAAACTGTCTCACAGGCTTGGAATACTAGTGTGAGGGGCACCCTCTAGTTTCAAGTTTGTCATAAGCTTAGACTTGTTAAATATGAGTTGAAAAAGTTTAGTAGACTTATTGCTGGAAAGGAAAAAATTAATGCTGATATTGCTAGGGAGGAGTTGGAAAAAGTCCAATCGGAGCTTCTTCAAAACCCACATGACACGTATCTTATTTCTAAACATAAAGTGTGCATGAAAAATTTACTTGAAACAAGTTGGATTGAAGAAGAAACTCTCAAGCAAAAATCTAGGCTGCAATGGCTGGAATGCGGTGATAAAAACTCTAGCTATTTCTTCCATTCTATCAAAGGTCGAAGGAATAGGAAAAGAATTTTTAAATTGGAAAAGCCTAATGGTCAATTTACTTGTAACATTGAAGAGGCAAAAACTGAAGCTATTAGATATTTCCAAGACCTACTTGGCTCACCAGCTAGGAATCATTACCCAGGGATGGACTGTCTAAGAACCTTTATTCATAAAAGGATTCCTGAAAATTTTTTACCTAACCTTGAGAGGGTGCCTACTCCAGAAGTGATTAAGGAAACTTTTTTCTCTTTGCATGATAACAAAGCCCCCGGGCCTGATGGATTTAACGCTTTTTTCTTTAAAAATTCCTGGGCATCTGTTGGCCATGAAATCATTTTAGCCATTACAGAATTCTTTACCACAGGAGAAATGCTTAAAGAATCTAATGCCACAATAATAGCCTTGATCCCTAAAGTTCCTAACCCCTCTAATATGGGGGAGTTTAGGCCCATATCTTGCTGTAATACTATCTATAAATGTATCTCCAAAATCTTAGCTAATAGAATTCAAATTGTTCTACCTTCTCTTATTGATCAAGCTCAATCTGCTTTTATCAAAGGTCGAAAAATTAGCGATAATGTTTTATTAGTACAGGACCTCTTAAGAGACTATCATAAGTGTGGAGGTAAGCCTAGGGCTACTGCAAAAATTGATCTTATGAAAGCCTATGACAATGTCAATTGGAACTTCCTCTTTGATCTTCTTGACATTTTGGGTTTCCCTCCAAGGATGAGAAAATGGGTCCAAGCTTGTGTCTCTACCCCTCGATACTCCATTAATTTTAATGGGGAATCTGTAGGTTATTTTGAAGGAGCAAAAGGGCTTCGACAAGGTGATCCCATATCCCCTTACCTATTTGTTATTATTATGGACGCTCTTAGCCAACTACTACATTTCAATATTCAAAATGGCTCCTTTTCTTTCCACTGGAAATGTGATAAATTGAAAATTTCGCATCTATGCTTTGCTGATGATCTAATTATACTTTTAAATGGGGATTTGGAATCTGCCAAAGTTGTTAGACATACCTTGAACCAATTTTATGAATTATCAGGACTTCAAGCTAATAACTCCAAGAGTTGTCTTTTTTTCTCTGGGATTTATGATAATTTGGCTCTGGAAATGCTTAGTGAGTTCCATTTTACCAAGGGCAACCTTCCCTTGAAGTATTTGGGTGTCCCCTTAATTACCACAAAATTAAGGAAACACCATTGTGAGGAACTTGTCACCAAAATTTGCTCCAGGATTAATTCTTGGAAATCCAATTCCCTTTCCTTTGCTGGTAGGACCCAACTCATCCATTCTGTTTTATCTGGTATTCAACTGTATTGGTCTGGTATGTTCATTCTTCCTAAAAGTGTTCTTAAGCAGGTGGATCAAGCTTTGAGAAGATTTTTGTGGAGTGGCACTACTGATAAAGCCCATGGAGCCAAGGTGGCTTGGGCTAGTGTTTGCAGACCTAAGCTTGAGGGAGGCCTTGGTTTTAAGGATATTTTCCTTACTAATACTGTGCTTAATTTAAAACATATTGGAAATCTACTTGATCCTAAAAACAACTCTTTATGGAAGCAATGGATCCACTTATACATGATTAAATCCAAAAGCTTCTGGGAGGTGAAAGCCCCCGGGCATTGTTCTTGGTATTGGAGGAAACTTTTGAAACTTAGAAATATTGCTAGACCTTTAATCAGGCATAAGGTTGGTAATGGACTTCATACTTCCCTCTGGTTTGACAATTGGCTCCCTTGTGGTCCTTTATTTGAGCAATATACAAGTAAAATTGCCTATGATGCTGCAATAGCTCCCACTGCTAAAGTAGAGACTATTATCACTGATCTTGATTGGCATTGGCCAGCATCAAACTCAATTAGGCTTAATGAAGTTCGTGCCCTGTTGGTCAACTTTTATAAACCTTCTGATTTGCACGATAGAATTGAATGGCTAACATCTTCAAACGGTAAATTTATATTTTCCCATGTTTGGAATCATATTAGATCCACTTCGCTAGCTGTCCCTTGGCACCAGTTTGCCTGGTATTCAGGGAGTACCCCTAGACAGAATTTTATCTTATGGCTTGCCATTCAAAATAAGCTAGCAACTCAGGATAGAATTTATCAGTTTACCCCTGGTCCACTTGCATGTTCTCTTTGTCTTAGGCAAATGGATTCACATAACCATCTTTTCTTTGAATGTGATTACTCTACTTTCATTTGGCAGGAATTAATGCTGAAATGTGGATTGACTTGGAACCGCACCCATTGGGACAACACTGTTAGTTGGATGACCCAGCATTGGAAAGGGAATACTCCCCAACATATGATTCCCAGAATCTGCTTGGGAGTGTCCATTTATGGCTTATGGAGGGAGCGGAACAACAGAACTTTCAAGAACTCCTCCATTCCAAAAGACCAACTTCTGAAAAATTTTGTCTCGCAAGTTTATGCTCTAATCAACATCAAATGGAAAAGGCACAACCAACTTGATGCCCTGTTGGCTAATTGGCACTGATTTTCATTCACTTTGTTTTCTTCTTGATTTTGGCTCCATTCTGATGTATTTTGCTTGGCAAACTCTTTGTTTTGCCTTTTATTAGTTGCCTAAAGTGGCTTATTTAGTGGTTCTTTTGCCACTTGTCCTTATGCTCTGTGCTTATTGTATTTTCCTGGGGTATGCCCCTTGTACATGTGTACATCCCTTTTTTGGAATATATTTACCATTTTCCGAAAAAAAAAAAAGAGAAACTGAAACTTTCAGCAGAACATAGTTTAGTAAAATGAATGTTTTGTGCAGCTCAAAAATCCGAATTAAGCTAGGTGTTTTGTGGTAAAAGCTAACTCATATATTTACAAATAACTCTTCTATAGCTCAGTCTAGAAATCACACCTTCATGGGTGAAATGCATGTACAACGCAATGTTATAAATCTGAGAAACTGAAACTTTCAGCAGAACATAGTTTAGTAAAATGAATGTATTGTGCAGTTCAAAAATGATAATTAAGCTAGGTTTTTTTGTGAAGAAAGCTAACTCATTTATCTACAAATAATCCTTCTATAGCTCAGTCTAAAAACCCTTCCTTCATAGGTGAAATTCACGTACAATGCAGTACTATAAATCTAGGACAGAACAGTCCGAGATATAAGAAATGTCTTGCAAAATCAATAGTTTGAGTAGCTCAAAAATGTAATTGAAGCTAGATTTTTTTGTACATGAAGATATTCCTATTATCTATAATGTTTTAGTTTTGAGTTTGATCTATAAAACAATTTATCATACCCAAATAAATCATGTTAATTCAGTCAACACAGTGAAAATGTATCCTGGCAGATTGTGTAGCTTTTTGTATGATGTTTTGTTATGCATGGTGTTGATTGTTGATGCTAGTTTTCCGGTACCTGTAGTGTTGTAAAAATCTTGTGCTATGGTAGTGTTATCGCGTAGATGAGTATGTTAAGGGTTTCATCTATATGTTTTATTGGTATCAAATCTATGATTATAAATCCATAAGCTATGTGAATATAGTTTAATGACCGTTGGAAAGTTCATACCCAAACTATAATTATAATGTATGGCACGATTATTGCGTTGATAAATGATCGAGAAAGTTTCCATCGCAAGTATATTGAGAGGAAAACAGAATGTTGGACGTATAGCGAAATATTAGCGGTTATAAATGGATGATATTAACGAACTAAACTACGAAACATACGAACACGTAAAATAATGATAAAATCTTCGATAACAGATTTAATGTGAATAAGGGACATTGGGCCTCGTTTCTTTTTTTCTTTTTCTTTTTTCAAAAAAGGGTGAATACATTGGGCCTCGTTTCTAGTCGTGTGACTATCGGTCAAAGATGATTCGTGAACTTTTGTGTCGTGTTTGGATAATTCTTGCAAAGTTGGTCTCTCGATTATTCCATGGAGTCGATTGGTGAGTTATGTTTTGTTCCTTGATCTGAGGATCAGCATGACGTGTTCGGTCAAGTGCGGATGACCTGAGGATCGTCGTGACGTGTTCGATCAAGTGGTTGATTATTTTTTTCCGCACCCTTGGACTGAGGATCGGCATGACGTGTTCGATTATGTACGGGTGACCTGAGGATCGGCATGACGTGTTCGTCCAAGTGATTATTAATTTCCCGTACCCTTAGTCTGAGGATCGGCATAACGTGTTCGGTAACGTGCGGGCGACCTGAGGATCGGCATGACGTGTTCGACCAAGAGATTGTTAATGTCCCGCACACTTATGCCATTTGGGCGACAGTTTGAGTGCCAGTTGGGCGACAGTTAACTATTCATTGTTGAGTGTTGTTCTTTCTTGACCAGTAAATGCGTTTGGAGTTAAGTCTTCTTTCAGTCAATGTCATTGGTCAGTTCAGTTCTGAAATGATGAACGAGACATAGTATAAGAAAAGACGAACAAGACATAGTATCGAGAATAAGAAATGATGAACGAGATATGGTTTCGAGGAATAAGAAGAGATGAAGAATAACTTACCTTAAGTGGTGGTAACCTTAAGGGGACCCTCACTTAGCTTAACCGCTAACGGCTTTTCATGCCGCTGGACCTTCCACGTCCAGCCTTTGCAGGTTCAGACGGAGCCGACTGCTATCAAGATGCTGATTTTACTACTAAAGACTATGCAGGTGAAGATTAGTACGAGGAAGGCTACGGTTTCGCCAGCTGAAGACTTTGGAGCTTTTCTTTTGTTATAGTTATGTTATTATTATGTTAGTGATGTAATAGTTTAGCTGGTCTTGTAATATGTATCTTTTGGATATCTTTTTGGCCTGTAATATACTACTGATGTAAGACTTGGATGTTTTAAATTTCTGCTTCCGCTGAACTTAGTCACTTTCCCATATCACATTATTGTTATAAGCATGTTTGGACAATCAGGTGACACTCACAACCAGTCACGTGTCTACGAACCCATAAAGGAAATTTATTTTTCCCTATTTTTGGTACTTCGGGGCGTGACATTCGGTCCTCATAAATATTTTTATTAAATGCTAGGCGTTAAAATAGGCTAGTGGTATTCTTCTCGAAATTTTTTGAATGCGTTTGGTATTTAAATAAATTAACATTCAACCAAACGGGTCCTATATAACTAATTTAATAGTATTAAAAGATACTAAAGTTTGGGTTTGATAAATTATAATTTATAAAATGAAGGCATCAGGCCTTAAGAAAATTTAAGATAATTTTCTTATATTTTAAAATGGTCGTTAGGTATTTAATACCTAATTATTTTAGTTTAAACTAATTCCTTTATTTATTTAGGTTAAATAAATAATAAGGATAATATATACTTTACACAATATAATAATATGATATAAGAATATTATTTTAAAAAAATAATTTAGAATATTAGAAATATTAAGTTATAATATTCCAAAATTTTAAATATTATTAAAACTAAATTTACATCATTTCAAATAATTAACAAACATACTAAACCCATTTATTAACTAAAACAGAATAATAAAATAATCTAAATATCAGCGGGTTGGTGTAGACACCCCGATTTTGACCAAACGTCAAGCCCAGGGATTGGTTACCTCTAGAAGATCGATGATGACAATGACCGGTAAAATTCGAAGATTTTCCAGAGGATTCAAATTCTTCAAAGATTCTTCAAAATAAAATTCAAAAATCAAAGTAAGAGAGAGAGAGAGAGAGAGAGAGAGAGAGAGAGAGAGAGAGAGAGAGGGAAATTGGGTACTCGGGGGAAACCCGAAGGTTGAAGAACATGTGAGAAAATCAGTCTAAAAAATAATAATAATAATAAGTAAATAAATTCAAAGAAGAAATATAATATGAAAGGAGTTTTCAAAAGAAAAAGAAAAAAAAAAAAAAGAAAAGAAAGAAATAAAAAGATAGTATATACCATGTATATAGGTGTATCTTAATAAAGTACACTACAAATATAAGTACATTAGTATATACTTTGCTAATAATTAAGATTGTGGTAATGTAGGTTTTGAAAATTAAAAATAGGGCAAAATTCTGTTAGCCCCGGCACGCAGGAAAGCCGGCGGCACCCGGCATTCAGCGAGTGCCGCCCGGCATTCAGTGAATGCCGCCGGCAGCCATCGAGTGCTGCAAACTATAACAGACTGCTTTTATCACATGTTCTAGAAGAAAACTTTGCACATGGGTTTTCACCCGAATTTACCCATTTAACCTTGAGTTGGTGGTGATGGGAATCAAGGAGCACCAAAGGATCCATTACAAGTCCCAGTTGGACCAATTACAAGGGCAAGGGCTAAACGGTTCAAAGAAGCAGTTAATGGGCTGATCCACGAAGTTTGGGCTAACTCCAAAGTAGTGAAGGCCAAGATGGGACCACATAATGATAAGGGGTTGACTAATGTTATCCAGGCCATAGAAGGAGCTGATTAGGTGTAATGGACGTTTTTGGCATTTGGAAGATGATTTGAAGATGCTACTTGCCAACTGCCAACTACCTGTCATTAATTTTAGCTTCCAACTACTTGCTTTATTGTAACTGCTTGTTATTATTGTAGTTGTCTTTGTAATTCAGTTATAAAAGGGGATGTATCCATCATAAGCAAATCAGTTCTGAATAAAAATCATTTTGAGTGAGAGTAAACCTCTTTGGTTCTTTTAGAACTCTTTGAACTTATCAGATTTCCATCTGTGGCGTTCTAACTCCGACTTATCAAGCAGTCTTCCACAACTGTTTGTGGCGTCATCACTTATCATCCATTCCTATCTTAGAGAAACGATCTGGGAACAAATTTCATACGGGTTCCTTCACTTCGTGGGCGGAGTTCGTATCATTTGGTATCAGAGCCTGGCTCTAAGTCAGGTTACTATCTTTATTTGTGTTTCTGTAGGTTCTGTTTGTTCTTCAGTTTTATCTTTATCAGTACCTAGGTTCTGCTTGATCTTGTCCCGTATTCAGTTTTATATTCGTGTTTGATTAAAAAAAAAAAAAAAAAAAGACTCCATCTGTGATTCGCACTTCTTATTTCACTATCGTTTTTGAAACTGTTCGTATTGTTTTTCAGTACCTTTCGTGTCACTGCTATCTAGTTCAGTGATTCGTAGTTCTGTATTTGGTAAATTGGTCATATCGGTCTTGTATTGAACGTGATCTTTAAAAAAAAAAAAAAAAAAAAAAAGAAGAGAAGAAAAGGAAAGAAGAGAAGAGATCGGTAAGAAAAAAAAAAAAATACAAAAACTCGGCTTAAAATTTTATTTTTGTTTTACAATATTTGGGGTCTAAGAAGTCCAAATCTGACCTTACTCCATAGTGTGAAAAAAAAAAAAAATAATTCCCGAAAATTCCATTTTTTTTTTTTTGTGTGCTATTGGAAACCTAGTCTTCCGCATTCGTTTGAGTCGTGCTCTCAATTTCCAAATTCGATTGGTCTAGTTTGGGAGTGGGGATTGTTACTAAGAAATCTGATTCTTGTTTGATTAGTTTGATAAGAACCAAGCGAGATTTACTACGAGTGGAAAAAGGCAAGAGAGGTGAGCATACTAGAGGGTAAAAGCCAAATTTCTTGAGTGAAACACGTGAGGGAGTGAGAATCTGTTTCTAACCCACTTTTGCAGGAATCATGGCTCTAAACCAAGATAAAAACCCAAATGAAGAAGATCAACAACAGGTTATTCCAAATCTGCAAATCCAAGCTTTAATGGGAGAAATGAGACGGATGATGAGGGCGGAACTAGAGCAGTTGCATGATAGGATGGATAGGGTAGAAGAGGGAACACAACGGGGGCAGCCACGAATTGCTCCTAATGCACAAAGAAGGGAGAGAGTTCATGAAGAGGAAGGATACTTTGGGGAAGGGTTTGGTGAGGAAGATGATGGGGATCCAAATATCCACAATAGGAGAAATGGTGGGCGGTTTAGAGAAGCTAGGAATAGGGAAGATAACAATTTGGGTAGTATTAAGATGCAGATTCCGTCATTTCAAGGTAAAAATGATCCAGAGGTTTATCTTGAATGGGAAAGGAAGGTGGAATTGGTGTTTGAATGTCACAACTATTCTGAGCTTAAAAAGGTCAAACTTGCAGCCATTGAGTTTTCTGACTATGCTATTGTTTGGTGGGATCAATTGGTGATAAACAGGAGAAGAAATAGAGATCGACCCATTGAGACGTGGGAAGAAATGAAAACCGTGATGAGGAGGCGATTTGTGCCAAGCCATTACTACCGGGAGTTGTACCAAAAATTGCAAGGCCTTAGACAAGGTACCCGGAGTGTAGATGATTATTATCAGGAAATGGAAATGGCTATGATCCGAGCAAATGTAGAGGAGGACCGGGAGGCAACTATGGCTAGGTTTTTGGGTGGTTTGAACCGAGAAATTGCCAATTTGGTGGAATTGCAGCATTATGTGGAACTGGAGGATATGGTACACGTGGCTGTCAAGATTGAGCGCCAACTCAAGAGGGGGGGCAGCAACGCACGACGTAATCCTACCTCGAGTTCTTGGAAGCCGCATTTCGTGCAAAAGGAAGAAAAGCAAGTCGCGGCTAAACCCAAGACTGAACAAATGCAAGAAAAGGCTAGCCATGGGAATCAAGAAAAGACTGATTCTTCCAATACTCGAAATCGTGATATCAAGTGTTTTAAATGCCAAGGCAGGGGTCATATAGCAAGCCAATGTCCAAACAAAAGGGTTATGGTGTTGCGAGATGATGGTGAAATTGAGATCGAGGATGAAGATGATACCGACTCTATGCCACCATTGGAGGACGTGGGTTGTGAGGAGTACGCAGTTCATGGTGATTTGTTGGTAACAAGGAGGGCTTTGAGTATGCAGGCTAAAGAAGAGGAAGAGGTGCAGCGAGAAAATATCTTTCATACTCGATGCCATGTGCAAAACAAGGTGTGTAGTGTGATTATTGATGGAGGAAGTTGTACAAATGCTGCTAGCACTACGATGGTGGAGAAATTAGGGCTGCCAACAATTACACACCCCCGGCCTTATAAATTGCAATGGCTCAATGATTCTGGAGAAATAAGAGTTACTAAACAGGTGATGGTTTCTTTCCGCATCGGAAAATATGAAGATGAAGTTTTGTGTGATGTAGTCCCGATGCAAGCAGGACATTTACTGTTGGGCCGACCATGGCAATTCGATCGGCGAGTCAAGCATGATGGATTCACCAACAAATACTCTTTTGTACTCAATCAAAAACCAATCACTCTTGTTCCATTGACACCAAAACAGGTTTATGAGGATCAAGTGAGGATGCAAAAAGAGAGTGATCAAGAGAAAAAGAGTGAAAAAAAGAGAGAAATCGAGAAAATTGAGAGAGAAAAAGAAAAGAAAGGTGAAGTCATTGAGAGAAAAAAAGAGGGAAAACAAAAGAATTTTTATGCAAGAGCGAGTGAGATAAAAAGAGCGTTGTTTTCAAATCAGCCTATACTTGTACTTTTATACAAGGAGGCATTTTTGAACACTAACGAACTTAACCCCTCTTTGCCTAGTTCTATTGTGACTCTTTTGCAGGATTATGAGGATGTTTTTCCCGAGGAAACACCCCATGGTTTACCACCAATCCGAGGGATTGACCATTGTATTGATTTCGTGCCCGGAGCAACTATTCCAAACAAACCAGCCTATAGAAGTAATCCAGAGGAGACAAAGGAACTTCAAAGGCAGGTTAGTGAATTGATGGAAAAGGGGTACGTAAGGGAAAGCATGAGTCCATGTGCAGTTCCAGTGCTGTTAGTACCTAAGAAGGATGGGACATGGAGAATGTGTGTTGACTGTCGAGCCATCAATAACATAACGGTAAAGTATCGCCATCCTATCCCTCGTTTAGATGATATGATAGATGAGCTTCATGGTTCTTGTGTGTTTTCTAAGATTGATTTAAAAAGTGGTTATCATCATATTCGAATGAAAGAAGGAGATGAATGGAAAACTGCCTTTAAAACAAAATATGGTTTATATGAGTGGTTAGTTATGCCTTTTGGTTTGACTAATGCTCCAAGCACTTTTATGAGACTTATGAACCATGTTTTGCGTGCATTTATAGGCAAATTTGTTGTTGTCTACTTTGATGATATCCTCATTTATAGCAAAAACTTGGTTGATCATGAAGTACATTTGAAATCTGTTTTAGATGTGCTTAGGGAAGAAAAGTTATTTGCTAATTTGAAAAAGTGTACTTTTGGCACCGATAAACTTGTATTTCTGGGATTTGTTGTTAGTGCACAAGGTATACAGGTTTATGAAGAGAAAGTGCGGGCAATACAAGATTGGCCAAGTCCCGCAAGTGTAGGAAATGTTCGAAGTTTTCACGGACTTGCTAGTTTTTACCGGCGGTTTGTGAAAGATTTCAGCAGCATAGCCGCACCACTCACTGAAGTCATCAAAAAGAATGTTGGGTTCAAATGGGGTGAAGAACAAGAGAAGGCGTTTCAGTTGATCAAACAAAAGCTGACCAATGCACCCTTATTGGCTTTACCTAACTTTTCAAAGATGTTTGAGATTGAATGTGATGCTTCAGGTTTAGGGATCGGCGCTGTTCTTATGCAAGAAGGACGGCCAATTGCATACTTTAGTGAGAAATTAAATGGGGCAGCCTTGAACTACCCTACTTATGACAAGGAGTTGTATGCATTGGTTCGAGCTTTAGAGACATGGCAGCACTACTTATGGCCTAAGGAGTTTGTGATTCACACTGATCATGAATCCTTGAACCATTTGAAAGGCCAACACAAGCTGAACAAGAGACATGCACGATGGGTGGAGTTCATAGAGACTTTTCCATACGTCATTCGGTACAAACAGGGTAAGGAAAACATTGTTGCAGATGCACTTTCCCGCAGGTATACCCTACTCTCTACTCTTGATGCTAAATTGCTTGGGTTTGAACATGTTAAAGAATTATATGCCAGTGATCCTGATTTCAATGTTGAGTATCAATCTTGTGAGAAAAATGCTAGTGGGAAGTATTTTAGGCATGATGGTTTCTTATTTCGAGAGAATAAGTTGTGTGTGCCTAATTGTTCTTTGAGAGATTTGCTAGTGAGGGAATCCCATGGTGGAGGGTTAATGGGGCACTTTGGCATTGTTAAAACATTAGCTGTGTTGCAGGAACATTTCTATTGGCCACATATGAAAAGGGATGTTGAGAGAATTTGTGATAGGTGTGTCACGTGTAGGCAAGCAAAATCCCGAGTGCAACCCCATGGTTTATACACACCACTGCCCGTTCCTAATGCACCTTGGATTGATATCTCGATGGACTTTGTGTTAGGTTTACCTAGGTCAAAACGAGGTAGAGATTCAGTTTTTGTGGTTGTGGATCGATTTTCTAAAATGGCACATTTTATTCCATGTCACAAAACTGATGATGCTTCACATGTTGCTGACTTGTTCTTTAGAGAGATTGTGAGATTGCATGGAATGCCTCGGACCATAGTTTCAGATAGAGATGCTAAGTTCTTAAGTTACTTTTGGAAGACCTTGTGGTGTAAGTTAGGAACTAAGTTATTGTTCTCTACTACTTGTCATCCACAAACTGATGGTCAAACTGAAGTAGTAAACAGGTCTTTGTCTACTTTGTTGAGGGCCATTATTCAAAAGAACATCAAAACTTGGGAAGAATGTTTACCGCATGTTGAGTTTGCTTATAATCGTTCTGTTCATTCTGCTACTAAGTTTTCACCATTTGAAATTGTTTATGGTTTTAATCCTTTAACTCCATTGGATTTAACTCCATTACCTTTATCTGAATGTGTTAACTTGGATGGAAAGAAAAAGGCTGAATTTGTTAAGCAGGTACATGAGAAAGCAAAGCTCAACATCGAGAGGAGGACAGAGCAATATGAAAAACAGGCAAATAAAGGGCGCCGACAACTGATTTTTGAACCTGGAGATTGGGTTTGGTTGCACCTAAGGAAAGAAAGATTCCCAGCGCAAAGGCGTTCTAAGCTACTTCCGAGGGGCGATGGCCCTTTTCAAGTTCTGGAGCGTATCAATGACAATGCATACAAGTTGGATTTGCCAGGTGAGTACAATGTTAGTGCTACATTCAATGTCACTGATTTAAGTCCTTTTGATGTAGGTGATGATTTGAGGACAAATCCTTTCCAAGAGGGAGGGAATGATGGGAATCAAGGAGCACCAAAGGATCCATTACAAGTCCCAGTTGGACCAATTACAAGGGCAAGGGCTAAACGGTTCAAAGAAGCAGTTAATGGGCTGATCCACGAAGTTTGGGCTAACTCCAAAGTAGTGAAGGCCAAGATGGGACCACATAATGATAAGGGGTTGACTAATGTTATCCAGGCCATAGAAGGAGCTGATTAGGTGTAATGGACGTTTTTGGCATTTGGAAGATGATTTGAAGATGCTACTTGCCAACTGCCAACTACCTGTCATTAATTTTAGCTTCCAACTACTTGCTTTATTGTAACTGCTTGTTATTATTGTAGTTGTCTTTGTAATTCAGTTATAAAAGGGGATGTATCCATCATAAGCAAATCAGTTCTGAATAAAAATCATTTTGAGTGAGAGTAAACCTCTTTGGTTCTTTTAGAACTCTTTGAACTTATCAGATTTCCATCTGTGGCGTTCTAACTCCGACTTATCAAGCAGTCTTCCACAACTGTTTGTGGCGTCATCACTTATCATCCATTCCTATCTTAGAGAAACGATCTGGGAACAAATTTCATACGGGTTCCTTCACTTCGTGGGCGGAGTTCGTATCAGGTGGTCTATATAAACAAAACCTTCATCTTCATTTAGGGAGACTTGAATCAAGAGAGAGAAATACAAGAGTTATATACATACATTAGAGGAAGAATATAGAGCTTTTCTTGAAGAATTAAAGAAGAATTGGAAGATTTTTAGAAGAACTCCACAAAAGATAGAAGAATTCTTTGAGGTCATAGAGGTAACCATCAATCTTTTGTAGAATTAGGAGAATTCAATCACAAGTTCATAGTTCTAGGAACTTTACACATTTTCAAGACCTCTCTTCCTACCCCATTCCATCACACACCACTTAGAGCTTGTGATTGAATTTCATAATGTTTCATTAATTTGGATCCAAAATAGAGCTTTGGATTTATGAATAAAAGAGTTTTGACTTGAAATTTTCAAATAACCTTTGATTTCCTTTCTTTTTGTTTATATTCTTCTCAAGAGATCTATGAGATCTTCAATATCTCATTAGATTTCTTTGAGTTTGATCCTCTAGTCCCCTATGATTTTATGATTTATTTGGGGATTAAAGTGGATCATGATCATCTCTACATATAGGTGGTTGAGTTCAAGTCTTAACCCATGACTTGAAAAAATCTTATGGGATCCATGCTATATTCCATAGAGGCTTATGTAGTTGGGATTTTATTTAGTCTCCAAGGACCATTAACTTGGTAGGAGAAATAATAAGATGACTCTATATTCTTCAAGGATCATACATTTGAGAGAAGAATTGGATGTAGATTTTCACTTAAAATAAGTAGGACCTTAGGATTCTCTTGCTAGATCTCCAATCATGAGATCTATGATAGGGATCCATAAAGGTTAAATCTAGGGATTTCTCCCTATTTCATTATTTGTCCCAATAATCATAATCATACTTGATTCTAGTCCTTTCTAATTTCATGGCTCAAGTTGGTTTTGAACTATGAACATTAATCTAACAAAGGTGCAGTGAATCCATAAACCAATTGTCATCAAAGATTTTCTATAGGATCATGGTTCATTGTAATATGGATGAGACCAATTGGAGGATGTTCATAACTCATTTAAGCATCTCTGTAATTTTTGTTTTGATGAAATTCCATGTCTAAGATGGTTTGGTCTTATGATTTCAAAACATGCAACTCTCTGTCCAAAGTTTCAGAACAGTAAGTCCGTTTTGAAATTAATAAATCAGAATCTTAATAGAGTTTCCCGGGTCTCTGATAATTTTTTCTAAGTACCTTAATGTGTTAGGAAGATACCCTAAAAAGATCTAAGTGTTTCTCATTTTTTTTTACTATTTTTAGAAAATCGTACAAGATTTCTGGACAGAGAGTTGTAGATTCCTGAGTGATGTCTAGTGTTTTCTATATTCCCAAAGATCTAACTGTTCAAACCTTGATTTTCTTTTTGGATTAGAAACTAGACTCACAGAGTCATATCATATCCAAAAATCATTAAGATCCAATAGTTGGAAGTATGATTTTTCTACCTTTCAAAATCTGGTCTGCTCTCTATAATTTGGGAAAATCAGTCACTATTTTGTCTAATCTCATTGATTTTAACTTAGATGGCTTCCTAATGTTTTGGAACCCGAATCATGTTTTGAATAATGATAATTTAGCTTAAATCCAGAGGCTAAGTGATCCAAATTGGTGAATAAATTCATATCTCATTCTTGTTCATGTTCATTCATTCATCCATGTACATTGATGCTTATGATTAGGACTAGTTATTGGATAAAGTTGGACTTAGTTGAACCTGATTGAGCATAACCATGGATTCCTTATGATCATGTCGGGATTATAGCACCCCTATGTGGACATTACATTGGCTCTTAATTGAGACTTATATATCTATAAAGGTGTTATGACTCCAACTAATCAAAAGGAATTCATAGTTTTGTCAATTCTTTCCATGCTTGATAGATCTAAGCTAGAGATTTAGGATTGATTATTTGATGTCATATTATTGTGTGAAGCATGTGAACTAACCCTTGTTTTGTAGCGCTTTGGAGGTATGACTTCTCATCTCTTCTCTATTTTATTTCATTTGTTGATTTATTGATTTTCGACTCCATGCGCGACACCTTAGCTTAGGTCTTGCCTTATGTGTATATGTGATTAGAGACTTTTCTCCTAGGATTTCTATTCTTTGTATGCATTGCATGTTTCCCATTTCGCGGCTGGATCCCGGGTAAGTTCTCTAGTTCCCAACTTGCACATCATTTTGCTTGCTATTGAATTATGTGGTTTATGAATGATATTTTGTCGTTAGCAATCTTGCACCCTTTTCAACATGCTTGTGTAATGTATTATTTATATATATGTATTAGTTGAGGGCATGCTTAGATTATCAATTCGATTAAATAGGATGATGAGTAGAGGCCTATAACGAGATAGGATGAAAGGGGGTGTTTTAGTCCGCCGGGCTCCTTCCCCTTTCATTCCATAATCCCCGGACCTAGATTATCTTTGGTTTCGCAAAAGATCAGTTTGCTTTTAAAAAAGTTTCTTAATTTACCTTTAAAAATTAAGTGGCGACTCGTCTTTTAATTTGAAAAATGTTTTAAAAGTGGGCCCAAATGCCGGTAGCCACAGTTGGCCTGAACCGACCCGAGACTAAATGGGTAGTTCGTTTACTAACTCAATCGATTCCATCTCGAAATCTCGCGGGTTAACCCGAACCTAAAACTCGATCCAAGCCCAGACCCACTTCTACTCATAAACGTACCCACCCATACCCGCACCTGACCTGAACCAACAAATCTGGTCGGATCCAATATGAAACGACACTGTTTCATTAAGTCAATTACGGGTTATTTTATAAATAAAAAAAAAACTAACCCGTTTGTGTAAATGTTATAACCCTATACTAAACAGGTATGTACCATTGTTTAAGCTTGGTGTACAATCATTTTATGCATTTTTCCCCAGTCACCATCTCCGGTGATTGGTCTGGCCATCGCCGGGCCTCACGTCGTCGAAAATTCTCCCAGGCCTCATTTCTTTGCCGTCTCTACATAGAAATGGACGATACCAACGCCAAACTTCTCGTCTCTCTCTCCTCTACACGTCCATGTGTATAAGGAGATCTAGTCATCTAGTTTAGGGTTCTAACTAAGAGATTATCCTTTTCGGTTTTATTTAGGATAATTCCTTGCATGGGCTATCAAGCGTGTACCAAATGGAAGGTTGTTCAAGGGACTAAGGGGTCTAAGGGGGTCCTAATGGTGTAGCTTAGGGGCTGTTTGGTGAGAGTTGAAAAATCAAGCTCTCAAGCTTGAGCTTTCATGGTGGCCGGAGTTTATAGAGAGCCTTAAGGCTATGTTTGGTTCATGCATGTGGGTGCGTGTGAGGGTATATTACATATAGAAATGAGATAGAGGGGTGTAAAGGGGTTTACCTCCTTTTGGCAGCCTCGGGTTATCTTTCTCTCTCTTCACTCGAGTCAGTCTTGTTCTCTCCTCCCTTCTCTGCGTCTCCTTCTTCTTCTCTGGTCAGTGAGTGTGTGTTTGAGAATGAGGCAGAGAGGCAGTGAATGGGGGTGTGTGTATTTTCTAACCCTCTCTATCTTCTGGTAGTTCTCTCCTCCTCCAAGGTTTCATATATATATATATATACACAACCACTTACATACATACATACCTATGCACAGATTTGAGAATCTATTTGGAAGCTAATAAAGGGGGACATGAGGGTGATTGAGAGGAGTTGATGGAGAGGTGTCCTACGGAGGGGGAAAAGTGGCTGGCGGTTAGGGTATGGGTGTTTTGTCCAGCAGTTTGTGGGTATGTTTGGGTATAAGGGTGTTTGGGGAATGGGTATTACCCAATAGTTATAGGATAGTTTAGGTTGTACAATGGCTATTTAGGGTAAGTACTTGCATTACTATAATTGTATGATTCCACAGTCGTTTGAAAATACATGCTATACAGTCTAGATTAACACAGATTTTATGGTTTCGCGTGACCAGTCAGTCCAGGTTCGTAACTTACAGTCTAAGTTAAATAATTTAATAAAAGTGTATTATTCGTATAAGGTTACAAAAATACGGGGATCCATTTTATTAATATCTTAAATTTTTACGGGTATTACAATGGTGTTGTTGTTAATTGTGTTGTGTTTATGAGGTGTTGTTACTAGTATGTTGTGGTTGTGTCATGCGGTTTGTGTGTCATTGAGTTAGGGCTGAATCGGGCTAGGACGATTGAGTTAGGGATGAATTGGGTTAGGCAATTTTGTAATGGCCGAATTGGGCTTGGTGTTGTGTTAGGGCCGAATTGGGCTAGGACAATTGAGTTAGGGCTAATTTGGGCTAGGAGTTGTGTTGTGGCCGAATTGGGCTTGTGCTTTGAGTTGTTTGTGATGGTTGTACTTTGGGGTGTATTTGATATTTATGCCTGCTTGATCTTACCACAAGGTGTACCTTATGCTAATCTAGTAGTACTTTAGTAAAAATAACTTTTATCCGTGGAATGTGGGTTCTTAACTTGGTAATGGAATTAGCCTATAACACTTCTACGTACGATGTACGAGAACTACGCAAACAAGAATGTGACGTACTTAAGTGCGCGAATCCGAGAATAATGTGCCTTAGCAACTTGTACCACGTGTGTTAATCATTGATAAGATGATCGTATTAGTTGGTCTGTCCCTTGTGTTTCTATCGTATGATTAGTTCAAGAAATAGTAAAGAGTTCTAGTTAAGTTGTTGAGACGGTTAATAGCCATATGGGCTGATGTCAAGCAAGTGGCCATTTAGGACAAGATGACAAGTTAACCGAGGTCAAATGGAACAAGGGATTACCAAGTAATGAGGTCATAACGAAGATGTCAAGCAAGTGGCCAATTGGGGCAAAGATGTCAATATGATAACCCATGACCGAAAAACGACGATATTCCAGGCCAATGGCACTCGTGCCGGATGAATGCAAAGAGTCGTGTTTAAAGATTGAACCTGTGGTTCAAAGTGAAGTATTTGAGTCAGTATGGATTGGGTTGTAGTCCAAAGTGAACAGTCAACTGTGGTTAGTTGAGTTCCCATATTTCAAGTATGTCACCAGACGCCTCTTAACGCATGTAATTAAGTCTTAGATTGGCGATAATGTTTTCAAAAGAGAACTGAAACAGAACATCTTACTTTCTTAACGGATTAATATTATTTTATGAGCATGTTTAGTGTAATAGGTTTATTCACTCAACTTGTAGTAAAGTTGACGACTTTCATGTCCTGGACAATCAAACGTCCAGATCTTGCAGAGGCTGATTTCTCGGACGAGGAGTATGCCGAGTAAGGATGCGGGTTTGCGAGCTAGCTGGCGGAAATGAAGACTTTTGTGTATTTATCTTTTGTTAGTAGTTGAGGCACGAGATGCCGATCTTATTATTATTATGGTGTAGGGCTTTACACCCAAGATATTATTATCTTTCCTTTTCTTTTCTGTGGGTTGTAATAATGGATTTAAGACTCTGATGATGTTTAATATTATGTAAGCCTAGAACCACTATGCTCATTATGACTGCTTCCATTTATTGTTTATTGCTTTTATCTTGGTTCTTTCTTGTATGGTCAAGCACGCGATCCTCAAACCAGTCACATGTCTATAGGTCCAAAGGTGGAAATTTAAAATTTTTCCCTACTTTGCTACGACAGGGCGTGACAGCTCGAGCCTACTGTATTAATAAAGTTTATGTTTTCTATGGTAAGAGATGTAGCAGACCAGTAAGTCCTACACATGTGAAATGCAGGAACTCTAAGAATAGTAATGAGATATGCGTGCTATGCCTAGACAGAATATGGTGTGGTGTGGTCTTCGGGATGTATTCCTAGACAGAATTGCATCCTTTGGTTAGCTGCTCAGAATAGACTATCTACTCATGATAGAATATTTAGCTTTACTTCTGGTCCTTTAGCTTGCGTGCTATGCCATAAACATATGGAAACTCATGACCATTTGTTTTTTGCCTGTTCTTTCTCTTCTTTTGTTTGGCAGGATATAATGCGTCGATGCGATTTACATTGGCAAGGTCGGAGTTGGAATGATAGCTTGGAGGTGATGGCTCAAAGGTTGAAAGGAAAGACATATCAACATGTGATTCCCAAGATGTGCCTTGGAGTGACAGTCTATGGTTTATGGAAAGAAAGGAATAATCGCACTTTCAAGAACACCTTTAGCACCAAAGAAGTGTTACTTAAGAACCTAATCTCTCAAGTGAATGCCCAAATCAGGATCAAGTGGAAAAATCATACAAATTTTGATAGATTTTTATGTAACTGGATTTGGGAGCCAGTTTTGTAATTGTTGAGTTGTCGTCTGTTGATTTGTTTGTAAGTGTTCAGGGTTCAAGGGTTCTTGTTCCTAAGTTGGTTGCTTTGCTTCATGTCCTCATGATTTGAGCTTAATGTCTATCCTGGGGTATGCCCCTTGTACTTTTGTACATACCTTTTTTTGGATTTTATTTACCATTTTCCGGGAAAAAAAAGTAATGAGATATGCATAAGCATAATAATTCGACAATAACATGCAAATCCAATAAATTACTTGGCTTGTGTAGCTTTAAATCCTCAATGGCTTTGTGGAGCCATCAAAAACAAAAAAAAAAAAAAATTGGCTCTGTCGCTGTTTCAATGGCATTATTTTTATGTTGAAAATTTCCTAATTAATTCACTCTTTTTTAACTGTTTATCGGTCATATAAATTCAATTATTCATACATGACCAACAGACTGGTGCTAAGTACCTTCCATGTGCATGGTTACATAGTGAAAAGAGAGAAGTTTGTAGCCCCAATCAAGTCAACATAAAGATTGCTACATAATATTTATCATATGGTGGGGACAATAGTCTAGTAGTGGACTTGATATTCAGATATCAACTTTCATTCAAAATGGTGGGCTCGAGTATGTAAAGCTATGGAATTGTTGAAGCTTCATCGTTTTTGATTTTGTCTGATCTGATAAGTTTAAAAGGCTTAAGTTTTGGAGCTTGACCCATGAAATTTGGACATGAGGGAGGGTTGCATGTATCAGTTGACTCATGCTTATAGAAAATCTGGCGGATCACAAAAACCTGGTCTAAAAAAACCTCCCCAAGGTTAGATCGGTTTGCCAAAAATGGCCAATTCTACAAGTAAGAATTTATTGGACTGCGATAAGTATGAAATCAATTACTTGAAATCGAACCAAAAGGGAAAAAATAAAAATAAAATAAAAATAAAAAATAAAGCTCTTCAAAAATTACACAGGTTTCATTTTCAAAGAGCCAGGAGGGGCAAGTGTTTACACCCAAAATATGTATTTTTTACATATTTGCCCAATCATTTGGTTCAAGGATAATTTGGGCAATTCAATCAAGTTGCTGACACTCAGTAGGTGATGGAAATATTTTCATCATATTTTGACCAAAATAAATTTGCTCTAACCAAATTAATATTTGCTCCCAAAGAACTATACCTATTGAAAAATGAGCAAAATGAGCAGGCTTTCATGATCGAATTCAGCAATGGGAGATTTCTCTAGCGTAGTCAAAGAAATGGCTGAACAAATAAAGCAATGACATGTGACAACAGTTGAAGGAAGTTGTGCTCCATGATTTATATAACATACAAGATCGGTCAAACATGGCCTGACTCTCAACACATCAATCAACTCGACAAGCATACATAACGGAATTGTCTATTTTTTTTAAGCATTCATGCCTCTGTATTAGCTTTAGACTTAATTCCTGTTTTCAATCTTTCAATTTCCAGCAACGTCATGTTCTTTCCGTGTAATATTTTCCCTTTCTTAGTGTAATTTCCCTCTAAAGCTTTCAATGATTTTGGTTTGCTTTCATTTGTTACCTCTACTCTAATGGAAATATGTTTCATTTTCTGAATTCAACGTTGTCTTACATTTTACTTTCATCACTTGGTCGAATATTTGAAGTCCTTATCAAACAAAAGGCAAGTGCAACCTCAAAGGAAAGGGCATCCCTATTTTCCAACGATCACTGGATCACACGCACACCAAACATAGGGATTAGTTTGGCTACACGTTTGGGCCTACCGTACAAGGTCGTGGCACGCCTATGTAAAGTCAATATTTTTGCCAAACACTTGCAAAATAAACTTCACCCATAACAACTCATATGCAGTGTTAGCCATAGCTCTATATTCAGCCTCTACACTCGATCTAGCTACTACATTTTTCTTTGCGCTCTTCTAGTTGGCTAGATTTCCACCAACAAAAATGCAAGAACCTGACACTGAACGCCTATCCAGATGGTCTCCAGCCCAACTAGCATTTGAGAACCCTACTATCTCTAAGTTATTTGAATTTCATGTATCTCAATATACGACACAGCTTTCAGTGTTGTTGCTTGGGACTCTACATAAACTGATTAACAACTCCTACCGAAAAAGTGATGTCTGGTCGAGTCACGATCAAATAAATCAACTTACCCACAAGTCTCCTATCCTATCCTGTATCCAGCATCACCATAATCTTCTCCATCATCTTTACTAAACTTTATACTTGAATCCATTGGAGCGTCAACCGATTTTGAACCCATCATACCTATTTAATTTAGTAAGTCAAGCACATACTTCCTTAGAGACAAAGTTATTCCTTCCTTAGACCTGGCTACCTCTATACCCAAGAAATAACGTAGTCGTCCCAAATCTTTCATATAAAAGTTCTTGCTTAGGTCAGACTTTAATAATTGTATACCTTTATTGTCATTGCCAGTAATTACAATGCCATCCACATATGCTATTAGAACAATCGTACCTTTCTCACCATTTCTCACAAAAATTGGATGATCTAAAGTGGTTCTTTTCAACCCATACGAGCTAACTATTTGACTAAATTTGTCAAACCAAGCCATGGGAGATTGTTTAAGACCATAAATGGCTTTCTTTAACATACAGGCCTTTATGGGACTCCCCCTAAGAAACATACCCAAGAGCTTGCTCCATTTACACCTCCTCTTGAAGATCACTATGAAGAAAGGCTTTTTTGATCTCAAGTTGATAAAGATGCCATTTACGATTGACAACAACAACCAACAATACACGAACTGAACTAAGACAAGCCACAGGAGAGAAAGTCGTAAAATAATCAACATCGATGGTCTAAGTATATCCATTAGCCCCCCATATGCCCTTTAATTGTTCAATAGTACCATCTCGATGATATTTAACAACATAGATCCAACGGCACCCCATAACTAGTTTTCCAGACAGAAGATCAGTTAACTTCTACGTACCATTTTTGTATAAAGCTGACATCTCATCATCTATAGCACTCTTCTAACCAGGAGAAACCAATGCTTGAGTATGAGCTAAGGAATAGAAATAGAAGACAAAGCACTAATCTCTAAACATCTAGTTGGACATATAAGATGCGCATATAAGCGTAGATCATCAATTAGCATATAGTCCTAAGTGTCAGTATGATAAGTGGACATGCGAGTACTAATTCATGGATTAAACATCTCAGGTTAGTACATAAAATAATTATAAATATAATCAAAGCACATAAAACAAATAACATAACAATAAACTGCTAAACCCGAGCGCTTAGGGTGCTCGAGCGCTTATGGCACGAGCGCTCCGGCCTAACTCGAGCGCTCGGCCTTGACAGTAAATAGATTCCTGGTTTAAAACACACATATAAGTTAGTAATTAAGTTCTAAGGGTACATGCAAGCCATAGCAATTTGAAAAAACTATGTCTTAAGGACTCTAGATGAGAATTCATACTCATACAAGCTTAGGACATGTTTAGATGATCATCAAAGCTACCATTTGTTTCCAAAATTAAGAACTACAACTACTTATAATTCACATGCATGGGTGTAATATCATGTAAAAACTATTTCTACAGGTTTCTTAGTGAGAAAAAATACTCATACAAGCTTGAATTGTGAATAGAAGATGATAAAGTGAAGATTGTGTTGAGAAAGCTTGTACTATGATCTCCAATTCAACTTCAAGTAAGCTTCCAAGCTAGGGCTCTTCTCAATATTCTTGATCCTTCAAAATCTTCAGCTCCCAAAACTTTGAGGTAGTGAAATGGATGTGTATATGTGCAAATGAGAGTGTAGATGATGGATTTTGTGGACATGCAAGGTTAAATTACAAAGTGTATGAAGATTTCTCACAAATCTCTCTTGATAACAAGCTCTCTATTTAAAACAGAGTTAAAGACGTACAAATGTTGTGCAATGGTCTGGGATTTATAGTTTTTCAAGACCCAAGGGCAAAATAGTCATTTCATCTATTTATAATCCCGAGCGCTCACTGTAAGAGCTCCAAGTTCTTGAGAACTCGGGTTTACTTTCTAATGAAAGTTTCCCCAAGGCCTCAAGCATATACCCAAACACACATAAATCATATTAAACCATAAGGAACAAGAAAAATAGGTCTTATTATATATAATCGAGAGTATTACAAAGAGAAAATATAGAAATTCAAGAATTACAAATAGAAAAATACAGGTGTTACATCTCTCCACCACCTACCAAAAGATTTCGACCCGAAATCTAAGTGAGCTAGTCCTAGAATAACTCTGAATACTTTTCTCTTATTTCTGATATAATCTCCCAGGAAGCTTCTCTATCATCATGATGGCTCCACTGTACCTTTACCAGAGAAATTTTCTGGTTCCTCAACTTCTTGGTCTCTCTTCCCATTATCCATACTAGCCTCTAGTGATAAGTCACATTGTAGTTCACTTTGATGTCCTTGAAGTCGATAACCAGTGATGAACTGGGAACGTACTTCCTTAACATACTAATGTGAAAGACGTTGTATACTTCAGACATTCTTAGTGGTAGTGCAAGTCGATAGGCGACTTTGCCCACATGTTCAAGAATTTTGAAAGGTCCAATATAACGAGGCAACAGCTATCCTTTCTACCTTCCAAATCTAACTACACCTCGTATTGGAGATACTTTAAGAAACACATGATCTCCTACACTGAAATCCATGTTCTTTCGATGTTTATTCGCGTAGCTCTTTTGTCTACTATGGGCAGCTTTCAGCTTTTCTCTAACAATGTTGATCTTCTTGCTTGTCTATCAGACCATATCCGGTCCAAGAAGTTTACCATCTCTGAATTCGGCCCAAGATAGTGGCGAATGGCACGGTCTTCCATACATTGCTTCAAATGGTGTCATCCCTATGCTCGAATGATAACTGTTGTTATAGGTGAACTCGATTAAGGGCAAGTTTGTTTCCTACAAACTTTCAAAGTCTATCACACAAGCTCTAAGTATTTCTTCCATGACTTGATTCGTCTACTCAGTCTGTTCATTAGTCTGTGGATGAAAAGTGGAACTTAATCTCAAAGATGTTCCCATTGCTGCTTATAGACTTTCCCAAAATCATAAGGTGAACCTCAAGTGAAGATCTGATACTAACGAGACTGGAACACCATGAAGTTAAACAACTTGCTGGATGTGCATCTGACTTAACTTCTCCACCGTGTGAGTCATACTGTAGGATATGAAATGAGCAGACTTCGTTAACCGATCTACTATCACCCAAATGGCATCGTGACCTTGCTGTGATGTTAACAATCCGACCATGATGTCCATTATGACATGCTCCCACTTCCATTCCAGAATCGGTAGTGGTTTGAAGGAGTCTGAATGATTTCTGGTGCTCTACTTTGACTTGTTGACACATGAAACATTCGGATACATGCTCAGTGACTTCCCTTTTCATGCCTTCCCACCAAAAGTTCCTCTTTAGATCTTTGTACATCTTTGGTCCTCCTTCGTGCATGGTCAGTCTAGACTTATGTACTTCACCCACTATGTCTGTTCAAAGCTTTCCATCACTGGGTACCACAAGTCAACCACTACATCTAAACCCTCCATCTGATCCGATGCTCCACTCTTCTGGTTTTTTTACTGAAACTTTGGAAAACCGCTTCTTTAACTCTTCATCCTTCTATTGAGCCTCCAAAATACGACCAATGAGTATTGGTTGAACTACAAGACACCTAAAGTGTCATCTCTCCTCTTACTGTGCGGGCTGAAGATTGAATTTTGCTATGTTCTCCAATGCTTTCCATTCCTGAATCATAAGGGAAGAAACTATCCCGCTAGGTTTTTGGCTTAGTACGTCTGCGACTACATTTGCCTTACTGGGTTGGTACTGCAAAGTAAAGTCGTAATCTTTTAATAATTTCATCCACCTCCTCTATCTCATGTTGAGTTCCTTGTGCAAAAACAAATACCTCAAGCTCTTATGGTCCAAAAATAAATCGAACTGCTCTCCAAAGAGGTAATGTCTCCAAATTTTTAGGGCAAAAATGATTATGGCTAACTCAAGATTGTGAGTTGGGTAGTTCATCTCATGAGGTTTCAATTGTCTTGATCAACCTTCCCATCTTCCATAAGCACACACCTTAATCCTTGGTACGAAGCATCACTATAGATGGTGTATCTTTCACTGGTCTTTAGAATTACAAGCACTGGCACTGAAGTCAATCTCTCTTTTAACTCCTGGAACGCGTGTTCGTTCTTATCCTTCCACTCAAACTTTAGATTCTTCTTAGTAAGACCAGTTAATGGGGCTGCAATCTTGGAGAAACCCTTTACAAATTTCCAATAATAACAAGCCAAGCCAAGAAAGCTCCTAACTTCTGAGGCATTACTTGGTCTTTTCCAATCTAGTACATCATCAACCTTTGAAGTACCTACAGAAATTCCATCTCGAGAGACTAAGTGTCCCAAGAACTTGACTTTTTCAAGCCAAAATTCGCACTTGCTAAGTTTTGCATACAAACGGTTATCTCTGAGCATCTGCAACGCAATCCGCAGATGCTTCTCGTGTTCTTCTTTAGTCTTGGAGTAGATCAGAATATCATCAATGAAGATAATCATAAATTGATCCAGGTAGGGTCTAAATACCCTATTCATCAAATCCATGAACATTACTAGTGCATTGGTCATTCCGAATGGCATCACAAGAAACTCATAATGACCTTATCTAGTTCTGAACACTATCATCGGCACATCTTCCGACCTAACTAGAAGCTGTTGGTATCTTGACCTCAAATCAATCTTTGAAAACATTATTGTTTTTTGAAGCTTATCAAACAAATCATCAATCCTCGGCAGTGGGTAGCAATTCTTGATGGTTACTTTATTCAACTCCCTATAGTCTATACAGAGTCAAAGCGATGCACATTTCTTCTTCACGGACAACACCGGTGCTCCCCACAGTGATATGCTAGGTCGAACAAAACCTAAATCATGCAACTCATGTACTTGCTTCTTCAAATCTTGCATTTCATTCAGAGCCATTCAATACAGAGCTTTGGATATCGGGTCATACCTAGTACCAATTATATGCAGAAATCTATTTCTTACATGGGCAGTAACCCTAAGATAGCTCTGAAGACATTGTTGAATTCTTCCACCACTAGAATCTCGACGACTGAAGTCTCTGAACTTATGCCCTGGATGGCAGCTAAGCGGCTTGTGAGAAATGCGTTGCTCGATGTATTATATTGAAAACTAAAGGGTTGGCTTCCAGGCAATGAGAAGGTAATCAACTTACTAACACAGTCCAAATTGGCATGGTACTTAGTCAACCAGTCGATTCCTAAGATAACATCGAACTCTCTCATAGACAATACTACCAAGTCTGCTAATATGTCTATGCCCTCTAGATTAATAGGGTAGTCCCTACATACATTACCCTATTGGACAGATACTCCCAATAGGGAAGCGGCGTTCAAGGCTACGAAAAGGCTCTAAGGCACTAGACCCAAATCTTGAATAGTTTTACTCACATTAAAGGAATTCGATGCCCTAATATCAAACAAAGCTCTAACTATATTACTGAAGAGTGTGAGCATACCTTCCATGTTTTGAGCCTCGGTATCAAATTCGGCTACTTTTGGGATGATTGCATTCAAGCAGGTCTAGGTGGCCAGACCTTGAGCTATAGGTTCATAGTATCCTTGATGGGGTGCTTTACAATCTCGACTCAAATGGCCTATCTCACCACAGTTGTAGCATGTAATTTCCTTCTGGTTGTAAGTCATCAGTGCACGACAGACCTTGGCTAAATGCCCAGGGGTTCCACATTTAAAACAATTCCCATCATTGCTCCTGGGGGAACTGGGGGTGCAACGTACCCTTCTGTTGAGGCGGGTGCTCTGTTTTGGATCGACGGTAGTCGTGGTGCTGCTGGTTGACCTACCTGACATTGAGGGTGTGCTGGCTGGGGTTTCCTCTTACCTGTCCATGTGTGTTTGTTTCCTTGGTATGAAAACAGTGGTCTTGATCCTAGATAAGGTCTATGTGGTGGTCTACTAATGAATCCCCTCTGCTCGGCTCGTTTGGCACTCTCGATGGAGATAGCAAGATCTACTAAGGACTCAAAAGATTAGCGTAGGTAGACTGTGGTCACTCCTTGAATATAAGGGGCAAGACCTTGCTAGTATTGCTCATTCTTCCTCTCCGGTGCGTCAACCATATGTGATGCAAAATGAGACAAGCACTAAATTAGGTCGTATATTCTCTTACCAGAACGGTTCCCTTGAACCAACTCTATAAATTCCTTCTTCTTTGCATTCCTTCTTCAGGGCTAAGAACTTCACTTTGAATGCAGCCCATGTCATTCTTTTGATCCCTTCTTCTCCAACTGTGGCTTTTTGTAACTCCCACCATTCCGTGGCAACGATTGTTAGCTCAAAGGTGACCAAACGGCACTTCTCTTGTTCATTGTAATCCATGGTATCGAAGATTAGGTCCATCTCTCTCATCCATTGTTCTGCTTTCCATGGTTCACCCAATCCATTGAACCTTTTAGGGCAAAATGTGTGAAATCTTTCTAACAGTCAATCTCTGGTCTGTGCATGATGTGTACAATGGTTATTCCCATTTTTGGTTCCTCGATTCTCTATTTTCCCCACTATAGCATTAGCTATTTCAATTCTTCCTACTAGAGCTTCCAAAAGTCCTTTTCGGATCAATCTATGGTAGAATCAAATTAGCAGGTCCAGCTCCATTATGGTTCCTCGCTCCTATAGTATCGGGTGCCATTAGACCTGGATGCCAATGGATTAACACAAGTACCTAATGTTCAATACAAATTCCATTGATAGGTGGATTATACTATAAGGTGCATAAGAGAAATACTTCAAAATTTTGATATTCAAAATAACTCTTTCATTATATGGACATGGAATTTACAAATAGAGTCTGCATACTAGTAGTTAAAAAACATGTACACGGTGGTTTCATCTAGAACCACAAGCGGCGTGGTAACTACCGCGCTATCTACACTAATTCTACAAAGTACCACTACTATATACATAATATATACACAAAAGAGGTGGCCCAAGGCCTACAAAAGATAATCATTAGTAAAACTAGTTTATAGGAAAGAGACTCCTGAAGTCCTTCTCATCCAACTCTATCAACAGTGCCTCATCCTCTGGCAGAATAGTCTCCTCTGGTGGCACCCAATCAAACTAGAAGTCCAAGTTATCAACCATAGGGCCATCAAAGTGATCACCCAACTCCTCTACCCAAGCTGCATCTCCTCCTAGTGGATCTAGTCTCGTTGTAGGCTGAACAGGGTGTGCTGGTGCTGCGGGAACAATCTCCCCATGCTCATCATCAAGGTCCTCCTCAGCCTGCTCCTCCTCGAGATCATCATCCTCTACTCCCACCTCTGGTTCATCCTCTGGAACTAACTCTGGCTCAACTCCATCCTCGAGGTCTCCCTCTATATCATCCTCAGCAAGATCACCAACCTCCACATCATCATTGTCATCACCTCCTTTGTCGTCTCCATCCTCACCCTCCTCCATAGGCTCGTCATCAGCATCATCATCATCATCTTGCTCTGGCTTAGGTAGGACTAGTGCTGGAGGTACTGGTTGTACTAGTGGTGGTGGCTGAGCTGCATGAGCTGGTGGCATATGTGTGACCCAGGCTAGAATCTCCTGATAACTTAGAATATCTCGCAATATAGCCTCCATCTCTCGATCAACTCGTAAGAGAGTGAGTACTAGATGTAGAGTCTCAACGCATACCCTCTCCAAATCCTGAACACCTTCAATGTGCATAGATCTCCAAAAGTCCTCCTCAACGAGACATGTACCTGATCTAACCCTTTGGAAGTATAGCTCCTAATTAACAAGTTGTAGATGATCAGGAAACAAGAAGTATCCTCCAAACAAATCCTCAACGTAAGCTGGCTCCATATTATCCTGAAAATGAAACTATGTTATAGTTAGTACTAGCGCAAGTCATCTTAATTTTCAAGATGTGTAGTTCAATCATCGAGCTCGTCTAAACTTAGAGCTCTGATACCACAAAAACCCTGTCACGCCCAAGAGTAAGGCAAAAATAGGGAAAATTTTAAATTTCCTTTTTGGATCCATGGACACATTGCTGGTTGGATGTCACTTGACTGTCCTCAATAATAAGATAGCAAAAGCATAATAATAATGGCATGTGTCTAGTTTAACGCAGCAATACTATATAAAAAATTGATAGTCTTAAGGCAGCAACATATATTACAAACCCCAAATAAAAGAAACATAATTAAACATCATAAGTCTTGTGACAATGCTTGTCACTAATCTCCGTGATCAACTAATTTATTACATCAAAACAGGAAAGATAAGAAGAACATTAGAAGGCAATCTTCAACTAGCAAAGCCATAGTGGCCTCTATAGAAGTCTTCTCTAGAATATAGCCTTCCTCGTAGTACCCTTTCATCAAGCAAGCCCTCAGCGGCATAACCATCATCACCATAGTTACCCTCGGGCTGTGCACCACCTACTAAGTTTGGCATAGCTAACGTGGAAGGTCCAGTGGAATAAAATACCATCATCTTGCATACAAGCTGAGTGAGTATAAAGTCTCACGAAGCTCCGTTAGAAATAGTTGAATCAGTAGTTAAGTTCATTTTTCATGTGTCAGCTTATTTACATTATTATGAGAAGTCAAGAATTTTGATCAAAGGAAATGATAATAAAAAAAGGACTTAAAACCTTCATCAAGACTCATAATAGAAAAGACCGGACAGCAACGTACTCAGTCTCTGATTTCAAACTCAGTCATATCACCTTCTTGCAATCCCAGCATAAGCCGTTGGTTTAGAATATAATGCCACAATGATCGCATGATGAGTATACTACATGTGCTACAACAGCTGCTTGATCGCCCTTAGCACATCAAGATAGTATCATGCCTTATAGCCGACTCGACCAATATATTCAAACTCAAAGACCTATCCTAACATGCTTTAATAGCCAAGTGATTAGTATACTATATGTGCTACAACAACTGCTTGATCACCCTCGGTGCATTAAGATAGTATCATGCCTTAACAGCTAACTATATCACTAATGTCTAGTCACGATTCGCTTCTTTAATCTCGATACAGACTCATACGAAATGACATCAACATTAATCAAACTGATGACGTTCAATGACACAGTCACAATGCTTGCACATCAAAAGATAGACCAAAGTACAAGTGTCGATGTGCGCAACACAATTCGATAGAGTATGTGATTGTTTGGAAGTTTTGATCTTATTACGAGTGTCTTATTCCCATTATCAGAGTTGTGATAAAAATGGAAGTCATCGTCGTCTTTTATGAGTTCAAAGACTAATCTCTAAACATCTAGTTAGACATATAAGATGTGCATATAAGTATAGATCATCAATTAGCATGTAGTCCTAAGTGTCAGTGTGATAAGTGGACATGTGAGTACTAATTCATGGATTAAATATCTCAGGTGCATACACAAAACAATTAGAATTCTAATCATAGCACATAAAACAAATAATATAACAAAAACTACTAAACTCGAGCGCTTAGGGAATGAGCGCTCTAGCCTAGCTCGAGTGGTCGGCCTTTACAATAAATAGATTCCTGGTTTAAAACACACATGCAAGTTCGTAATTAAGCTCTAAAGGTACATTCAAGCCATAACAATTTGTAAAAACTATGTCTTAAGGATTCTAGATGAGAATTCATACTCATACAAGCTTAGGACATGTTTGGATGACTATCAAAGCTACCATTTGTTAATAACAAGTTTGATTATTAACTTTCTTCCAAAATTAAGAGCTATAGCTACTTATAATTCACATGCATGGGTGTAAAATCATGTAAAGACTACTTCTATAGGTTTTTCAGTGAGAATAAAAACTCACACAAGCTTGAATTGTGAATAGAAGAAGATAAAGTGAAGAATGTGTTGAGAAAGCTTATACTAAGATCTCCAATTCAACTTCAAGTAAGCTTCCAAGCTAGGACTCTTCTCAATCTTCTTGATCCTTCAAAATCTTCAGATTGTAGAATTTTGATGCAGTGAGATGGATGTGTATATGTGTAAATGAGAGTGTAGATGGTTTTTGTGGACATGCAAGGTGAAATTGCAAAGTGTATGAAGATTTATCACAAATCTCTCTTTATAACAAGCTCTCTGTTTAAAATAGAGTTAAAGACATACAAATGCTGTGCAATGGTCTGGTATTTATAGTTTTTCCAGACCCAAGGGTAAAATAGTCATTTTACCTATTTATAAGTTCGAGCGCTTGCGTGGCTCGAGCGCTTGGAGTTCGAGCGCTCCAAGTTCTCTAGCGCTCAGGTTTACTTTCTAAGAAAAATTTCCCCAAGGCCTCAAGTATATACCTAAACACACATAAATCATATTAAACCATAAGGAACAATAAAAAACAGGTCTTATTATATATAACCGAGAGTATTACAAAGAGAAAATATCGAAATTCAAGAATTACAAATAGGAAATTACAGGTGTTACATTACCAAAGGCCAAGTCGAGCATAGAGAAAAGGCCAAGGTGGGTATAGATGAAAGGTAACCTAAAGGCCGTATGGCGACAATGTTCCAGGCCCAAAGGCATTTTATGCCGGATTGCATGCAAAGAGTTAAATCGGTGAAAGATTGGATCAGTGATCCAAAGTAAGTCGAGTCATAAGAGGTTGAACCAATGGTTCAAGGTTTAGTATAAAGTTGGTACAGATTAGACGGAAGGTCCAAAGTGATCAATCGGTTGATGTCAGTTGTATTTCTCTGTATGAGTATTGTCAATGAACATTACCTATCATATGTAATACGTCAAGATTGAGATTCGTAAGGCTTAACAATTATGATTTCAAAAGTACGAAGGGAACAATTTTACTTATCAACGAGATTAACAATGTTTTTGGAGCCTGTTCAAGTGTAGTATGTTTACTCGCTCAGCTTTCAGTAAAGCTAATGGCTTTCATGTCTTGGACAATTAAATATCCAGATCTTACAGAAGCAGAGTACCCAACGGCTTCACAAGTTAGCTGGTGGAAGGTGAAGACTAGTATCTTTATTTTACCCTTTTGTTTAGTATTGAGGCACTATATGCCAAACTTATTGTCCTGATGTAGGGCTTATGCCCAAGATGTTACTCTCTTTTCTTTCCCCTTCTATGCTACTGTAATAATGAGATTTAAGACTCTAATGTTGATGTTTAGTATATTATGTATGCCTAGAACCACCATGTTATTTCTTACTGCTGCTTGTTATTTACTGTATTGGTTCTTTATTGTTGTGGACAATAATGAAGTATTCAAATTGCCACATACCTACGGACCCAAAAGAGAAAATATTTTAAATTTTTCTTATTTTGGCTACTTCGGGGCATGATAGCTTTAGTCGTGCTCGTTGATTGTACTAAACATATGAGCCTTAAGATACCTTGTGACTAGTATTGACTTAAGTTAGTTTCTTTTTAGATCATGGAGCCGATGCATGTAGAGGATGAGCTGGGAGGATATATCATTTACGCTGATAGAGTAGAGGCTACAGATTTTGTGTTTTATTGCCAGTGTATCCGGATGAAAGCCTGGGAGTGTTTGGAGAAGTACCTAAGGCATTTAATGCACATAGATAGACTATTACACCCAGGCAGGATTCGTATGGGGGCTAAGCATCGTTCCCGTATTGCAGAGCTTATTTATAAGGAGATGGGTCAGATGATATTTGACGATGAGGACTTTTACTCTACCGAGGTATAGGCTATCTTAGCAGATCCTATGCAGGCACCACCCGCACCATGGCCTCTAATTCCAGTGCCAGCACGTGCTCTAGTCACTAAGCCAGAGCCTCAAATGTAGCTAGACATACCAGTTTTTTCGTACGAGGAGCCTATTATATCGCCAATAGCTCTAGTTAAGGAGGATGCTCAAGAGGACACAGATCCTGAGGATGACAATTAAGAGGATCCCAAGGAGCCAGAGATGAAGCCTGAGGAAGAAGACGATGACCCTATGGAGGTCGAAGGAGATAGAGATGAGCATGGAAAGGATGATGATGGAAGTGAGGATGAGCATGAGGACGATCCTGATGATGAGCCTGAGGATGAGGAGGATTAGGAGGATGATCATGACGATGACCAGGAAGAAGAGGCAGAGGAAAACCTGATGAGAATGAGGGTGATAGTGAGGATGGAGAGGTTGATCCCATGGATGACGATGGCGACGATGTTGAGGATGAGGTAGTTTAGGTACATTAGGGCTTTGCTACAAGACCCGTTCCACTACAGCATGTTGTTGATGGAGGTTGGTTACTGGCAGACGAACACGAGCCTGATGTTCCACTAGAGGGTGACCCAATCATGCTCTCCCCAGCTTATTCAAGTTATTATTGAAAGTGATGACCTCAGTTTTCAATTTCAAGCTTCTTTTATTTACGGTTTTAATACTGGACAGGAAAGGAAGGATCTTTGGTCTGAATTAACTTCTACTTACAACCCTAATTCTAATGTTAACCAAATTTTTCTAGGTGATTTCAATGTTGTTTTAAATACTAATGAAGTCTCTGGCACTGACTTTGCGCGTAACTCTGATATCACTGATTTCAATAAAGTTGTAGATTCCTTATGCTTATCTGACTTGAGGTACTTGGGAGAATTCTTTACTTGGAGCAATAGAAGGTATGGTCGTCCAGACTATACTCAAAGAAAACTAGATCGGGCTCTGGTCAACCAATCTTGGTTGGATTCCTTTCAAGATTCTTATGTTCATTTCCATAGCCCAGGTATTTCTGACCACTCTCCTCTTGTTCTCTATCTAGATAAGAATGCTAGGAGAAAGGGTAAGGCTTTCAAGTTTTTCAATTATTGGACCCAAATTGAAAATTACTCTGACACTGTTTCTCATGCTTGGCACACCCCTATTCGTGGTACAGCTCAATATCAACTTTGTCACAAACTTAGATTGATTAAACAAGATTTAAAAATCCTAAGCAATAAGTTTGTTGGGAAAGAAAAGGTCTTAGCTGATAAAACTAGGGAAGCAATCCAAGGAGTTCATTCTGAACTTCTTAATGATCCTCATAATCCCGCTCTCATCTCAAAACAGAAACAATGTATGGCCGATTTTCTTAAAGCTAGTTGGATTGAGGAAGAAACTTTAAAGCAAAAATCTAGAGTGCAATGGTTGGAGTCTGGTGACAAAAACTCTAGGTATTTTTTTCAATATATTAAAAGTAGAAGGAACCGTAAAAGGATTTTCAAGCTTGAAAAACCTGATGGTAATTTTACAAATAATTTAGATGAAGCTAAATCTGAAGCAGTTAGATATTTTAAAGATTTACTCGGGTCTACTGCTAAAAATCAGTACCCAGGAATTGGGGTTTTGAGGAATTTTATCCACAAACGTATCCCTGAGGATATTAAAGAGGCACTGGATAGAATCCCCACTAACACAGAAATTACTGATACTTTTCTTAGTATGCATGCGAATAAAGCCCCAGGCCCTGACGGTTTCAATGCTCATTTCTTTAAGACATCTTGGTCTACTATTGGGCCTTCAGTCATTGATGCTATTCAGGAATTTTTCCACTCGGGAGAAATGCTGAGAGAATCTAATGCTACACTTATAGCCCTTATTCCTAAAGTCCCTAATCCCTCTAGGATGGGGGACTTTAGGCCCATTTCTTGCTGTAACACTGTCTATAAGTGTATCTCTAAAATCATTGCTAAGAGACTTCAGGCTCTCCTTCCCGCTATTGTTGACCAAGCCCAATCAGCTTTTGTCAAGGGTAGAAAAATTAGTGATAATATCCTTTTGGCCCAAGATTTGTTAAGAGATTATCATAAGTCTGGTGGTAAACCTAGATCTGCTGCCAAAGTTGACCTTATGAAGGCCTATGATAGTGTGAACTGGGAATTTTTGTTTGACTTACTTGATGTTCTTGGATTTCCTCCAAACTTAAAAAAATGGATTAAAGCTTGTATTACCACCGCTAGATACTCTATTAACTTCAATGGGGAATCTGTGGGTTACTTTGATGGTGCCAAGGGTCTTAGACAAGGGGATCCCATTTCCCCTTACCTGTTTGTTCTTATAATGGAGTCCTTTAGCCAACTACTTGCCCACAACATCCAGAGGGGGGCCTTTACTTATCATTGGAAATGTGATAAGTTGAAAATTTCTCACCTTTGTTTTGCGGATGACCTTATCATCCTCCTTAACGGAGATATTGACTCCGCAAAGTTGGTTAGGAAAACTTTAAATCAGTTTTATGACATCTCTGGCCTTCAAGCTAATAACCATAAAAGTTGTGTTTTTTTCTCTGGGCTCGAAGACCATGAGGCTTTTAATATTAAGGCGGAACTCCAGTTCTCTGAGGGAATTCTCCCTATGAGATATCTTGGAGTTCCCCTTATTACCACGAAACTGAAGAAAGTCCATTGTGTTGATCTTGTCAGTAAAATTTGCTCTAGAGTCGATTCCTGGAAATCTAAATTGTTATCTTATGCAGGTAGGGCTCAGCTTATACAGTCCGTACTCACTGGGATTCAACAATATTGGTCTGGGATGTTTATGCTCCCAAAATGTGTTCTTAAACAGGTGGATCAAGCATTAATGAGATTCTTTTGGTCCGGTACTACCGAGAAGGGGCATGGTGCCAAAATAGCCTGGGTTAAAGTGTGTAAGCCTAAGGACGAGGGTGGCTTGGGGTTTAAAGATGTTTTCCTCACCAATACTATTTTGAATTTAAAACACATTGGTAACCTTCTTGACCCTGGAAATAAATCCATTTGGAAAGAATGGGTACATTTGTACATGGTGAAATCTAAAAGCTTTTGGGATGTTAAACCTCCTGGCCAATGCTCTTGGTATTGGAGAAAATTGTTAAAACTTAGGGGAGTAGCTAGGCCTTTACTAAAACATAAAATTGGTAATGGGCTACATACTTCCCTTTGGTTCGACAATTGGCTTCCATGTGGCCCTTTGTTTGAAAAGTATACTAATCGGATTGCTTACGATGCTGCTATTGATACCTATGCAAAAGTAGCATCTATTATAAGGAACCACGATTGGGTCTGGCCTGGGTCTAACTCCATTGGTTTAAATGAAGTTCGAGACCTCTTATCTGATTTATATAAACCTTCTGATTTATCTGATAGTATCTTATGGACCACCTCCCCAAATGGAAATTACAAGTTTTCTCATATTTGGGATCATGTTAGAGCTTTTTCTCCAAAGGTCCTTTGGGACAAACTTGTTTGGTTCTCAGGGTGCACCCCTAGGCAGAATTTTATCTTATGGTTTGCTATTCAAAATAAACTTGCAACACACGATAGAATCTACACTTTTACTCCTGGTCCACTTGCTTGCGTGTTATGCTATAGTCATATGGAATCTCACAACCATTTATTTTTTCACTGTTCTTATGCCTCTTTTGTTTGGCAGAATTTGATGAATAGGTGTGGGCTTACATGGAACAGGACCAATTGGGATAACACTGTTAGATGGATGACACAACAATGGAAGGGGAAGAAAATCCATCAAGCTATACCAAAAATCTGTCTTGGGGTCACTGTCTATGGCTTGTGGAGGGAAAGGAACAATAGAACATTCAGTGGCACATTTACTCCCAAAGATCAACTACTGCAAAACTTTATCTCCCAAATTAATCTCCAGATTAGGTCCAAGTGGAAACATCATCCCCAGCTTGATTTCTTTGCTTCACCCTGGACATAGCTTCTTTGTTTTGGATTTATTTCCATTTGTCACTATTGTAGTTTGATGTGCTCTTATGCCTCTGAGTGTTGATTGTTCTCTTTTTTCAGTGGCCTCCCCCGCCACTAGTCCCCTTACTGAGCTTACTGTTTATCCTGGGGTATGGCCTTGTTCTTTTGTATTTTATGTTTAAGGTGGCTATAATGTAGTCCACCTTTCTTTGTGAGTGGTTTTTCCACCAGTCCTCTAGCTGTGCTTTTATTGTCTTATCCTGGGGTATGCCCCTTGTACATGTGTACAGTCTTTTCTGGAATATATTTACCATTTTCCGAAAAAAAAAAAAAGAGATGGTTGATGAGTTTAACTTGTGGCTTGAATAGGTGCCACTGAAGGAGATTGATGTTCCTAATGATGAGCCACCTCCATTCAAGTCAGATGATGAGGACTTTTGGGATCGAAACCCTAGGACCTAGATCTTTTGTTTCTGTTGCTCAGGGCATGTAGCCCACTCTCTTTCGGTGTAGATATTGTATATAATTTTGATGGTTGTGGTATATGTAGATGTGTTTTAAATACCCTAACCATACCATACTGTAAATTTTTTTGATTATGTATATATGAGCAGTATGCTTTTGCTTGATATCGTTTTCGAGTACCCGCTCATATTGGTTGCATATGCTTATTACTTTAGATGCTAATCCATTTGTATCGCATGCGTTATATCCTGCCTCAAGGATTAGTGAGTAACATTGAGACAATCGTGTAGGTTGTCGATATGGCAGATAGAATGAGAAACATAAGAAATCGACGAGGAAGGGCCCCTATTCCCGAGAATATGGATCCTACGGGAGTTTTTGAGGCTTTTCTACAATGTTTGGAACACATTGGTGATGACCACTACGGGGATCGCAATAACAACAATAATCGAACAAACCATCAAGCACCACCGCCACTGCCACCGCCACAGCCGCCGCCGTAGCCATTCATGGGTGACAAGATACCAGAGCGATTCAGAGCTCTCTGCCCAGATACGTTTGACCGAATTGGCGAAGCTTGGCAAGTCGAAAAGTGGGTGAGGAACATGGATCGTATATTCGAGAGGATGAGATGTGACGAGGAAGAGAAGTGACGTCTAGCGACATTCTAGTTCACCTGTGCTACTGATGACTGGTGGAAGACTGAGAAAGCCACAATGGGAGCTGAAGCGTCAAAGAGAATGTCTGTACTGCCTTTTGGGAGAGGTTTCTAGAGAAGTACTTCCCCGAGGAAGAGAGAGACTAGAGGGAGAGGGACTTCTTGGATTTGGTCCAGGACAACATGACTATGTATGAGTACACCACACAGTTCAAGAGGCTATCTCGTTTTGCCCAATACCATATGGACTCTCCCTAGAAGAAGATCAAGAGGTACTACCGAGGGCTGTACCAACACCTCCGACACCTGATTAGGGGACATTTGAATCAGATATTTGAGATACTAGTCAAGCTAGTTTCTAGACTAGAAATGGATGGAAGCCGAGCAACAAAGCAGCCAGTGGGTCGACCCCCAATGAAAGGAAAGTTTGTGCCGCGACACCCAGCCTACGTCCAAGGCATAAAGAGAACTTGGAATGGAGTAAGGAAGCCTCAACCAACCATACCCTGTAATTAACTAGAAGCATCTCAAGCATAACCTGCTACGATCAGAGAAAACCCGAAAGCGTGTTTTAACTATGGGATACTAGGGCATCTCGCTAAGGATTGTCGACGTCCAAGGAAGGATAGCTGCACCAATTCAGTGTGCTACAACTGTGGTAAGATAGTGCACATGGCCAAAGACTGTCTATCACCTCCAGGAGGATACTATGGAGCGACTGCTTAAGCTAAGCCCGGATAGGCTAGGCTCAATGCTATTATTATGAAAGATGCTGGCTACAAAGAGGAAGCTCAACAGAATATGGAAGGTACACTTATGTTACTCGATAGTCGGATCAAGGTCTTATTTAACACTGGTGCTTCGAATTCTTTTATCATTGTTAGACTTGTTTAGAAGTTGAGATTAGAACCCTAGGCACTTAAGGCTACCTTTAACGTTGTTTCACCTTTAGGAGCGAGTGTAAAGCTAAGTAGGGTATGCAAGGATTGCACTTTAACCTTAGAAGATCGAATCCTTCTAGCGAATTTGATTATTTTATCAATGAAGGAGTTTGATGTGATTTTGGGAATCGACTGACTTATGAAGTACCATGCTAAGCACCATGCTAAGTTATACTGTACTAGTAAGTCGATTTTGTTTTCCGTACCCCGGAAGTGTGCCTTTCTGTTTCTAGTGTAACCCCTCATACAATGCATTTCTAGCTAGTCCTTTGGCCACTGTAAAGAGCTCTAGTGCCGAGACTTCTACAGCCCATATACCCATTGTTCAAGATTTCCCTGAAGTGTTTCAAGATATGTTAGATTACCACCCAAGAGAGAGATTGACTTCTGTAAAGAGTTGGTACCAGGAATGCTACCAATCTCTAAGACCCCTTATTATATGGCCCCGACCAAGATGTAGGAATTGAACAAAAAAGTATTGGAAGATTTGGGATTCATCCGACCAAGCACTTCGCCTTGGGGAGCACTGATACTATTCGTGAAGAAGAAGGATGGATCGCTTCGACTTTGTATTGAGTATCGAGAGTTGAACAAGGTCACAATCAAGAAAAAATATCCCATCCCACAGATAGATGATCTGTTCGATCAGTTACAGGGAATAATGACTTTCTCGAAGATAGAGCTTCGATCGGGATACCATCAGCTACTCGTTCAACTAGAAGATATGCCAAAGACTACTTTTAGAACCAGATATGGTCACTATGAGTTCTTGGTGATGTTGTTTGGACTCACTAATGCCCCCGCAATATTCATAGATTTGATGAATAGGGTGTTTCGACCATACTTGGATCAATTCATTATCATGTTTATCGATGATATATTGATTTACTCAAAGACAAAATAGGAGCACCAGAGGCATGTTTAGATTACATTACAAATGCTTAAGGATCATCAGTTGTATGCTAAGTTTAGCAAGTGCAAGTTTTGGATGGAAAAAGTTACGTTCTTGGGTCATGTGGTCTCTTCAGAAAGGATTTCAGTAGACTCGTCTAAGACTGACGCTGTCTTGAATTGGAACAGGACATCTAATGCCTCAGAAGTAAGGAGTTTCCTTGGATTAGCAGGCTACTATCGGAGATTCGTAAAAGGATTCTCAAAGATAGACATGCCATTAACTAGTTTGACAAAGAAGGATTCGAAGTTCAAATGGTTAGACAAGCATGAACGCACCTTCCAAGAATTGAAGGAAAGGTTAACCTTAGTGCCAGTGCTCACCATACCAAAAGGTGGATAAATATTTACCATTTATAGCAACACTTCTTATCAAGGACTCGGATGTGTGCTCATGCAAGAAGGTAAGGTAATCGCCTATGGCTTGCGATAACTGAAATCGCATGAGGTGAACTACCCAATTCAAGATTTGGAACTTGCAGCTATTGTTTTCGTTCTCAAGATCTGGAGGCATTACTTGTTTGGAGAGAAGTTTGACCTATTCTCTGACCATAATATGTTGGATGGAGTTTCTTGAAGACTACCACTTCACTCTACAATACCACCCTGGTAAGGCGAATGTGGTCGTGGATGTTTTAAGCAGGAAACCCCATAACAAACTCGTTGTTTTAATGATTAGGGAATGGCAAGCATCAGAAACCCTGGCAAAATTTGACATTCAAATCACTGATTCGGATGAAGGGAAGCATTTTGGATGCCTTGTCATTGAACTGACACTTATCAGCCGCATTATCAAAGCTCGGAAGAAGAACGAAGGACTATGGTAATGGAGAATTAGACAAGGTAGAAATCTTCGATGTTGAGACCAACTCTATGTGCCAAAGGACAATGGATTAAGAGAAGAAGTGATGAATGAAGTGCACAGGTCAAGGTTGATGGTTCATCTAGGTAGTACTAAGATGTACAAGGACCTGAAAATGAGTTTCTGGTGGGAAGGTATGAAGAGAGATTTTTTGGAGCATGTTTCGAAATGTTTCACTTATCAGCAAGTTAAAGCTGAGCATCAAAAGCTGTTAGTGTCACGCCCCGACGTAGCATAAATATGGAAAGCGTTTAATTTCCTTTATGGACCCGTAGGTCGCGACAGTTTGAAGGATCGATTCCGTCCCAAACGTCGAACAACATAAAACCATTAATCAGAGTAGAGCAATCAAGGCTTATAAAATTTTTCTAACTTAATAAATATTACAGCACGGGTCATCTACAGGCACAGGCCGCCTTGAAACAAATAATAACTTGTCATCTATTACAGTCATCCTTATTACAAAACTAATTCATAACTTAAAGCACATAAACTTAAAGCATATAAAAGTAAATTCTCTTTCCAGCAGTTGTTCTCAATTAGCGTAGTCATAAGGTTCTTCCTGATTGTAACCTGAAAAGCCTGAACATGAATGTCCAGGACGCATCAACGCCGTCAGCTTCAAGAAGCTGGTGAGTATTAAAAACATAACTTTGAATGTAAAACATACTCATTTACCATTTTCAAATTCCCATTTAATTCAATGAGTTTACATTAGAGTAAAGAGTTCATTTTAGAAAACAACAACAATATCATTTGAAAGCTATAATTCACATATATGTGACCGTGTATGAAAACAATGCACCAAACTCATCTTACCGACTCTTTTCTCTCGACAAAACCCAACAATCCATTATCACACACCAGTATCTTTGAAATACTCCGATAGCCACACTTTAGCACAGGGGTGCCAGGGAATGTCCAGTTTGCCTCACACTTTGGTCCGGGGTACTAGGGAGTGTCCAATGCCTCACACTTTAATACCTAATCCGCCATGCAAATACCGGAGGAACCCTCACGCAGTATCCAGACTCGGGTATCAGGGAGTGTCCGTAGGCCACACTTTAGCACTACCATGGGTGCCAGGGAATGTCCAAGTTCGGCTTCACACACTTTGACGCTACCATGGTCGTCAGGGAGTGTCCAATTTTGCCACCGTCGCATTTCAAAGACACCCTCGCCGCAATCTCAATCACAACACACTTTGGTACTCACTTACCAGGGAGTGTCCACAACACAATCTCAACCGCACTCACTATACCACACTATCCATTACTCTTTTCCATACTGACCAACACTCACCATGCATGTATAACTGACTCCACATGAATGATATGTGACTTAATACAAAAATATAAAGTACTGGTAATGATAACCATGGATGTACGAGAAGAAATCAAATCTTATATTAAACAACCGGTGAATTCATCAAAGAATGCTTTAACATGCTTTTATCGCTATTAAAACACAAGTGGGTCTACTTTGAAGTAATGCCCTCAAAAATGAGTTATAATTTGTATACATGAATTACATATCAATAGAAAGGTCTTTGAGTCTAGTTTCCAACGCTTCAAACCGTGCGCGTTTTCAAGTTTCCTAGAGGAAGTTATGGCCGTTTTACTAAAAGTCGTCAGTGCTGAAAAATGTCAATCGTAGCTCTCGGATTTCACGTAAAACCGAGAGGTGACAAAACTTTAAATCAACGGTACGTCGCGATACGGATGAATTAAGCCGTAGTATTCGAACCACAACTTATTGGGACTAAGATCTTTCATTCCCAATTCACAGAATTGATTTTGGTTAAGTTTGAAAAATTACTATTTTTGAGCTTCAAGCTTTCATACGAAAATTAACAATGGTGTTCTTCAAATTAGACTAAACTAACAGTAAATAAATATGAGATTACATTCCAAGTGAGTTTAGAATACTCACTGTGATATAGATTGAAGAAGTTGTTGAGAAAGAAATACAAGAACAAGAATTACGAATTTCCAATTTCAAGCTTTGGCTATGGAGGATTGAGCTCTTCAAATTCTGAAATTATGAACTCTCTGCACTCTCTCAAGCTCTCTGTGCTAGAAGTGCAGAATGTGTGTGTTTGAGAGAGTAGGTGAGTGTTTAAATAATTAAGCTTCCACTTGGAGACAATGGCCTAACAATCCACTCATTAACCATTAACTTTCTAATCAATTGGTAGTTTATAAGGAATATGCAAAATGATGTAAACATATACTGATGCACATCTTAGAACTCTTCTTGCTGAAATGAGAGAAAATCAGAAGGCAGATTTGGTTTCCCCTACTAAGTATGGTCCCTCAAGTGGAGACAATGCCTTTGCTGGTAGAACTCCTTTCCGGACAAATGGTAGTAGGGGAGGTAAGGGTCAATTTAGAAGAGGCACAAATTGGAGAGATACCCAATTTGAAAAATTTGATATCTGTCCAGGTGCCCCTCTTCCTGATTCTGTTTATCCCCAAAATGCTGAAATCTCTTCTGGGTTAGAAAAGGTTTCAAGAAATCATAATGTTCATCCACATACAACTTTTGATCCTTCGAAAAGGACCTCCACTTCTTCCGAGGAGTCTGTGGCACGTGGGGACCCCAACGGTCATATCCTAATTCCATCTACTCCCTTACAGTCTGCTGCCAAGCACATGGTTCAGTCCGCAATTCCCGGCGCCCTGTCTGTTCACGCACATGATCATGTGCCATTTGCTGCTGATACACGCGCGGGTGGGGGCAAGTTGGTCCAAGCAACTACTGATACTACTGTCTTAGCGCACATGGGGCAGTCTACTTTGTCCGCATTGCCCGGCGAGGTGTCGGCAGGTGGTATTCCTTGTGGGCGACGCGTGGATCCTGCAGCCCTTTCTCCACACGCTACCCAGGATCTTCCAGCTGGTGCTAGCCCAAACACAATTGTAAGGCCCTCTAGTGGCTCGGCTCCTCCAAGTTACCCGGCTCAAGCTGAGGCAGATATTGGCAAATCTAAGTCAAAGTCATGGGCAAGTCTTGTTACTCCTCAAAATTCTTTAGGATTCAAGCTAAATTTTATTAAACCTCGAGATGGACCACAGAGAAAACATTTAAGTATCCCCAAGGAGGTATTTGTTGAAGGTAGTTTCGAATGGACAAACACTCTGGTGGGTTATTTTATTGGAAAGAAACTACCCTTCTCTTACGTTAAAAATGCCACTAGCAGGTTATGGGGGAAACAGGGCCTGCATGACATGGTAGCCACAGATTCTGGTTTCTTTTTCTTTAAGTTCAATAGTGAAGAAGAGAGTATGGCTATCCTCGAAGGAGGCCCTTGGCATGTGAGTGGGCAGCCTATAATCCTGAGGAAATGGCAAACGGGGCTTACTCTTTCTAAAGAATCAATATCTACCATTCCAGTTTGGGTGCATATTTATAATATACCTCTTGAACTCTGGAATCCGGTAGGGCTAAGCTATATCGCAAGTGCTATTGGGAAACCTTTACATGTTGCAAAAATTACTGCACAGGGTCGGAGAATCTCATATGCAAGGATTTGTATTGAACTAAATGCAAATCAAGAACTCCTCAAAGAACTCATTATTGATTTTGAAGACCCAATCACTGGGGATATTGAACCAATTTATCTCCCGGTTCAATACCAGTGGACTCCAATCCGTTGTGCTAAGTGTAATAAATTTGGGCATGATTGTGCGAAGCTTCCAAAGGCTCCTATCCTTATCCAGAAGGCCACTACCACTGCCCAGGAGCATGGAGATGGTGAGTGGAAAACCATGGAAAAAGGTAAATTCATCAAAGCATTGGATCCTGCCTCTGATTATTCTGGTGGAAGTATCTCTGGGCAAACTTCGAAAAACTTGTGCAAAACACCATTGAGTCCTAAGGTAATGGTCCCAGAACGAAATATGTTTTCTTCTTTGGTTGTACCCACCAATGAAGAATTTGATGCAAAGGGAAATGTAGACTCTAGGGAGGATGATGGCACTCCTATCGGTCAAGGAACTTCACCATTAGAATCCACTGATGTGGAAGTGCTTAATGTAATTGTGTGTCCTACCCCATTATAATTGGATGTTATTGAAACCAATAAGAGTCAAGATGTAATTCCTGGTAAAATCATTCCAGGACAACAATCTAAGCAGGAACTAAAGGGCCCTATGGACCAAGTACTTAGAACTGAGGACTCAAGCTCAACATCCACTGCTACACCGCAAATTACAACCAGCTCTGAAAGCACAGATTCAGTTCAAGAACTCGACCCGGGTCAGAAATCATCTAACTCATTCTTGTCTCCCACAGGTATGAAATCTTCTAATCACAATAGGGGGAATAAAAACAGTCATTCCTCTGGAAGGAGGAAAAAACCCCACAAACGTTTTTAAAAAAAAAAGTTTGGTACTCTTTACATTAAATTTTTAATGATTGTGTGTTGCTGGAACATTAGGGGTCTCAACCAACCCTTTAGGCAAAATGAGGTTGCAAAATTTATCTATCTTCATAATATTGATGTGATTGGAATTGTTGAGACCAAAGTTAGACAATCCAATGAGGACATGATTAGAAGGAAAATTTTTAAAGACTGGAATCTTGTTACCAATAGCTCCCCAACCTCTGTTGGAAGAGTCTGGGTTGCTTGGAATCCTGATAAAGTTCATGTCTCTGTTTTGAAAACCACTTCCCAACTTATTCACACTATCATTGAAAGTGATGATAAAACTATGTCTTTTGAGGCTTCTTTTGTTTATGGCTCTAATTTTGGGATTGACAGGAAAGATCTCTGGGCTTCCCTAAAATCAATTACAGTTGGTCCTAACTCTCCTAATCACATCATTTTGGGAGACTTTAATGTTGTTTTACAAACCTCTGAAATTTCTAATCCTGAAGTTTGTTTAAACTCCGAGATCTCTGACTTCATCAAGTTGGTGGATCACTTTAATCTGTCTGACCTAAGATATTCTGGAGAATTCTTTACTTGGTGCAACAGGAGATTCGGTCGACCTGACTTTTCGCAAAGGAAATTAGATAGAGCTTTAGTTAATCAAGCTTGGCTAGATAATTTCCCTGATTCCTATACTCACTTTTATAAACCAGGTACATCTGATCACTCCCCATTTATTACTTACGTGGATAAAATTGCTAGGAGAAAAGGTCGACCCTTTAAATTTTTTAATTTTTGGACCCAACTGGAGCAATATCCTGAAACCATCTCCCAAGCTTGGGGTAATAGAGTGAGGGGTTCTGCCCAATTCCAAGTCTGTCATAAACTTAGACTTGTTAAACATGACTTAAAGCAATTTAGTAGGCTTATGACTGGGAAAGAAAAACTTAATTCTGACAAAGCTAGGGAAGATCTAGAGAATGTCCATTCTGAGCTTCTCCAACATCCTCATGACATTAATCTAATTTCAAAACAAAAGATATGCATGAAAAACTACCTTGACTCTACTTGGATTGAGGAAGAAACACTCAAGCAAAAGTCAAGGTTACAGTGGCTGGAATGTGGAGATAAAAATTCCAGATTTTTCTTTCAATCTATCAAAGGTAGAAGAAACAGAAAAAGAATCTTCAAGTTGGAAAAACCTGATGGCACTTTTACTTGTAATGTTGAGGAAGCTAAGGTGGAAGCTCTTAGGTATTTTCAAGAACTTCTAGGCTCCCCTGCTAGAAACAACTACTCAGGGATGGATTTTCTTCGGACTTTTATTCACAAAAAAGTTCCTGAAAATTTTTTACTTCATCTTGATAGGATACCCACTCCATTAGAGATTAAAGAGGTTTTTTTCTCTTTGCATGATAACAAAGCTCCGGGTCCTGATGGATTTAATGCCCATTTCTTTAAATACTCCTGGGCTACTGTTGGCCTTGAAATCACTGCTGCTATTACTGAATTTTTTACAAATGGTGAACTGCTAAAGGAATCCAATGCCACTATCATTGCTTTGATCCCTAAAGTCCCCAACCCATCGAAAATGGGGGACTTTAGACCTATCTCTTGTTGTAATACTGTCTATAAGTGTATCTCTAAGCTTTTAGCTAACAGAATTCAGAAGGTTCTCCCCTCTATCATTGATAGAGGTCAATCTGCTTTCATTAAAGGGAGAAGAATTTGTGATAACGTTTTGCTTGCTCAGGACCTTTTAAGAGACTATCACAAAAGTAGTGGTAAACCTAGGGCTGCAGCTAAAGTTGACATTATGAAAGCCTATGACAATGTTAATTGGACTTTCCTATTTGATCTTCTTGATATTATGGGATTTCCCCCTAGGATGAGATTATGGATCCAAGCTTGTGTTTCTACTCCAAGGTATTCCATTAATTTCAATGGAGAATCTGTTGGGTATTTTGAAGGTGCTAAAGGGCTTAGACAGGGGGATCCTCTTTCTCCCTACTTGTTTGTCATTGTTATGGATGCTTTTAGCCAATTACTACAGTCAAACATTCAAAGAGGTCCTTTCTCTTTCCATTGGAAATGTGATAAAATGAAAATTTCACATCTCTGTTTTGCGGATGATCTTTTAATTCTTTTAAATGGAGATGTAAATTCGGCTAAACTTGTTAGAGAAACATTGAATCAATTTTATGAGCTATCTGGTCTTCAAGCTAATAATTCTAAAAGCTGTCTTTTCTTCTCTGGGATTGATGATAGTCTGGCTCTTGAGTTGCTTAGTGAACTCCAATTTACTAAGGGAACTCTCCCATTAAAATACTTGGGTGTCCCCTTAATTACTACTAAATTGAGGAAACACCATTGTGAAGAACTTGTCACCAAAATTTGTTCTAGAATTAATTCCTGGAAATCCAAATACCTATCCTTTGCTGGTAGGACCCAACTTATTCACTCTGTTTTATCTGGCATTCAACTTTATTGGTCTGGAATGTTTATTCTTCCTAAAGGTGTTCTTAAGCAGGTGGACCAAGCTTTGAGGAGATTTCTTTGGAGTGGATCTAGCGAGAAAGCTCATGGATCCAAAGTGGCTTGGGCAGATATCTGTAGACCTAAACAAGAGGGAGGCCTCGGGTTTAAGGACATTTTCATTACTAATACTGTGCTTAATCTTAAACATATAGGGAACCTTCTTGATCCAACTAATAACTCTCTTTGGAAAGATTGGATTTATATGTACATGATCAAAACCAAAAGTTTTTGGGAGGTGAAAGCCCCCGGACAATGCTCTTGGTATTGGAGAAAACTTTTGAAACTTAGAAATATTGCTAGACCTTTAATTAGGCATAAAATAGGAAATGGTTTACATACTTCCCTTTGGTTTGATAATTGGCTCCCTTGTGGGCCTTTATTTGAGAAGTATACTAGCCGTATTGCCTATGATGCTGCAATAGCTTCTAATGCGAAAGTGGCAACGATTATATCCCAACTTGATTGGAATTGGCCTTCCTCAAATTCCATTGGACTTAATGAAGTTAGAGAAACGTTGTCCAACTTTTATAAACCTACTGGGTTACTTGATAAAATTGAATGGACAACCTCTCCAAATGGTAAATTTAATTTTTCCCATGTTTGGAACCATATTAGACCTTCTCATCCATCTGTCCCCTGGCACCCTTTTGCTTGGTACTCTGGATGCACGCCTAGACAAAACTTCATCTTATGGATTGCCATCCAAAAAAGACTCGCTACTCAGGATAGAATTTGTAATTTTACTCCTGGTCCATTAGCATGTGCTCTTTGTCTTAGTCAAATGGACTCCCATGACCATCTTTTCTTTGAATGTGACTTTTCTAATTTCATTTGGCAGGAATTGATGTTGAGATGTAATCTGAATTGGAATGGTACTCCCTGGGATAGTACAGTATGCTGGATGATCCAACATTGGAAGGGGGACACTCCCCAACACATGATCCCCAGAATTTGCCTGGGTGTTACTATATATGGTTTGTGGAAGGAGAGGAATAACAGAACGTTCAATAATTCTTCTACTCCAAAGGAACAATTATTAAAGATTTTTGTCTCACAAGTTTATGCCCAGATTAGTACCAAATGGAAACGACACAACCAACTCCAAGCCTTACTGGTTAATTGGCATTAATTGTAATCAATGTGTTTTTTTGATGGGGGTTTCTCAACCTGTGTTGGTTAACATTTGATTTTCTTTGCCTAATGTGGCTCTTTCTGTGGTTTGCTTTGCCACATGTCCTTATCGTTGAGCTTGTTGTATATCTAGGGGTATGCCCCTTGTACATGTTTGTAATGTGATGTAACTTAGCCTGTTGAGGCGTTTCTGTGGTGTGTTGTGCCACTTGTCCTTATGCTTTGTGCTTATTGTATATCCTGGGGTATGCCCCTTGTACTTTTGTACAGTCCCTTTTTGGAATATATTTACCATTTTCCGAAAAAAAAAAAAAAAAACACTAACTTCTAATTAATTGCTAGTTTATAAGGAATATGCAAAATGATGTAAACATATACTGATGCACATATAGCTCCACAGATTAGTGTATAAATAACCAAGCCTCCACTTGGAGACAATGGCCTAACAATCTAATCATTAACCACTAACTTCTAATTAATTGGTAGTTTATAAGGAATATGCAAGATGATGTAAACATATACTGATGCACATATAGCTCCACTAATATTGAAAGGGTAGTGTAGATCGATAGGGGTCAAGGTGTGTTTGGGAATTTAAGCTTATGGCATTAGGAAAACACACATACTACAAGCATTGCCAAACAAGGCCTAAGGAAAATCATTAGCAACACTAATTGTATATAAAGCAATTGTCCAAACAGTCACTTCCAAAATCTGTGGAAGTTTAGCACCACGCGGACAGTTTTAAATTTAAACGGGTATTTTCGTGACACGGTGTTCATCACAAAAATACAGAAAATTCATTTTATTGAAAGAAACAATTTTCTGGTTTTATAAAAATTCAGTTTGAGTTAAAAGAATTTATTTTCACCGTTTTGGAAATACAGATTTGAAATTCAACACAGGTATCGCCAAATTTTATAAAAATCGCATTTTGACCCCAAAAGTAATTTCAATTATGAGATCAGTTAACAATGTATATTTAATTTTAAATATGACAATGCAAGAAAATGCGGGTTATTACAGTTAGAACTTTTGCAACCGCTGCCAGTACCAGAATGGAAGTGGGAGCACATTTTTATGGATTTAGTCATGGGATTACCAAGGTAGCAACAAAATCATGACACAGTTTGGGTAGTCGTGGATTGACTCACAAAGTCAGCGCACTTTATTGCGCACAACATGACGTACCCGATCAAGAAGATGAGCCGACTGTACTTGTAACAGATCATCCGACTGCATGGTGTGCTCGATTGCTTCAAATCATGATTTACGTTTAATAGTCAAATTTTGGGAAAGTCTGCAAGCAGCCATGGATAAGTTCTGCATTTCATCCCCAGACTGATGGATAAATAGAAAGGACTAACCAAGTGTTGGAAGATATGCTGCGAGCATGCATGATCCACTTTGAAAGTACTTGGGAGATGCATTTGCCGCTCATTGAGTTCACCCACAATAACAGTTATCATTTAAGCATCGGAATGGCACCATTCAAAGCATTGTACAGAAGACCGTGTCATTTACCCCTTTGTTGGGCCAAAATTGGAAAAGGTAGGCTTTTGGGACCGTATGTGGTGCGAGAAACTAGCGAGAAGATCGAAATAGTGAGAGAAAGGATGAGGGCAACCCAGAACAGACAGAGAGCTATGCAGACAAGCGCCGTAAGGACCTAGAATTCTGCGTAGGAGATCATGTTATGCTGAAGTTTCCCAGTAAGAGGAGTGGTGAGGTTCAGATAAAAGAGAGAAAAGCTTTCACCTAGCTACATTAGACCTTTCAAGATTCTAGAGCGCGTAGGTAAGGTCGCCTACAGGTTAGCACTACCACCGAAGATGTCCAGAGTTCATAATGTGTTCCACATCAGCATGTTAAGGAAGTACGTGTATAGATCAATGCACAAGATATAGACTTCAAGGATATTGAAGTGGATAGTTGAGTGTCATACACCGAGAGTCCAGTACGGATTTTAGGAAGGGAGATCAAGAAACTGAGGAACAAGGAGATTCCACTGGTGAAAGAGAAATAAAAGCACCGCGACGAGCATGAAGCATCGTGGGAGATGGAATCCAAAATGCGAGAGAAGTAGTCGGAGTTGTTTAGTGAGTCTTAGCTCAGATTTTGGGGACAAAATCTTTTGTTGGGTGGTGGAAAGATGTAACACCGGCCTTTTTGTCTGTATCCATCTATATATGGATGTATTCCTGTATTTCCATATGTGTATGTGTAAGTTACGATCATTTATGAATGAATTCTATAGATAATTAGTATGAAAGTTTGATACTTGAATCTTTGAACCTTTAAAACATTAAAAGGATTGCTGAAACGAGATCCCCGAGCGCTTGATCTTGCGGGAGCGCTTAAGCCAAGTGCGAGCGCTCAAGCTAAAAGTGGTGAAAAGATAATTTTGCCCCTTGGCCTTGGAAACTCTATAAATATCTGAGCTCCTCCAGCATTTGTGCGCTTATAAACTCTGTGATATAGAGTGTATTCTAGAGAGAGAGAGAGAGAGAGAGAGAGAGAGCGATCCTTGAGAGTTATACACATTTATACACACATCCATGCTTGCATGACTTTCAATTCATGATACATGCTCTCATACACACACAAACACCTGTATTACAATTGAAGTGAAGTTCTGGAGCTGAATCCATGAAGATCAAAGTGCATAAGGAAGAGTTTTGAAGTCTTGGAGCTTTCTAGAGTTGCATTGGAGCTTGATCATCACACATACATACATATCTTCATCATTTTCATCATCTAATCCATCTAGAATCTTATGAGTACTCATGCTCACTCTTAAATTGTGTTTTCTTAGGGCATTTCATGATCCATGTCCATGCATGTGTTATACATGAAGTAAAAACAAAGTTATGTTGATGAAATAAGCAATTTGCAAGTAAACTGTCAAACCCGAGCGCTTGGACCAAGCGCGAGCACTCGAGCCCAACAAACAGGCAAGGACTGAGCGCTCGAGTTCAACAATGTTTAAAAGATTAGTTTGTTGCATGTTAGTTTTATGATGGTCCATGATATGTACGATGGTACTATGAGCTGAGTTAGTTGTACCTTGAGATATACTTGCTAATCATGTTTGCATGTGCTTGAATGAAGCTGTAATTATGCTAATTGCATAGTGCTTTCTAAATATACAACATATTTAATGTAAAGAAGAAGGAATCTTGAAGTTTACAAAGGCAAGCGCTCGAGCCTACTGATTTTGGTATGAGCATGTTTTCTATAGTAAGATAAGGATTAAATTCTCAATCCTCCATTTCATTATAAAAGAAATAATATTCTATTACAAATATAATAACATTTTAATTTACAAAAGGAATACAAAATTCATTAAATAAAATTTCTTACAAAATTCAGGGAAAAAATAAAAAATAAAAAATAAAGTCTATACATCCAATGGTCAGAGCAACTACAACGTTCCAATGCCCAAAGACTCCACAGCCAAGCACAACGGTCACATCATCAAAAGTAATATCATGCACATGTCATCCAACTACGTTTCAAACAGAAACGCACCTGAATGCATAACACACTTGGGTCAGTCACATGACTAGTATGAGTTAAATAAAACTAATAACACACAGTCTTAGGGATCGCTCACAATCCCTTACACCAACACAACAATAATAAATAAAAGATCGGGCAGGAAAGTAGTTCCGCTCACATAACAGGACAATGGGTAGTTTCCCTTTTATGTGGCGGCAATATAGTTCCTACCCGAACTAGACTGAATAAATACTTACCCTTCTTAGCTATGGCAGGCCAATACCTGCAAACACATTAGTGGGCCTACCATCCTGCAGAAATAGACGTTAGTACAAAAAAAAAATCAAAAATCATATTTTAAATGTTATAAAAAAAATGAATTTATCTCTAAGAAGGGGTTGGAATTGGACAAAACTTAAAACACGAAAGATGTTCAGAATTAAATTTCCAACAGAAATCTCGCTTTCCCGTTCATTAATTCTAAACACGTAAGTCAGAAATTAATTATTAAACTTCAGCTCATAAACACGTGATATTCAGCAGATTCTGAAATTAAATTAGATCGGTGTCAAGACGACGTTTTTAGGAAAAGTGTAAAACACAAAAGTCGCTCAGATTGTCGTTTTACTTCAGGGAACGTGAAATGACCCTCAATTGTGAAGTTAAGTGACCAAATTATCTAATTTACTAATCTGGTCCTATTTATTATTAGTTCACAATGTTCCCAAAGATATTACGGTACACATACAAGACTACATTTTAAACTAACGGATACCCATAGAAGTTGTCGATATGACAATTACTAATTTTTAATATTCAACTACAACAAGATATAACGAACAACAATACAACAGATAGCAGCAATTTAAGCACCACATGTGTTTTAGTTAATTAAACCTTATGTTCAACACTTCGGCCACCCATCCATGGTTCAGCCTACACATATATCCCATGTGTCTCCTAACGTAATACTAACTCCCACTCCGGTCCCAACTCCCATGGGGTATCACTGGGATTTGAGTCTACATCGAACGGCTAGTCCTTACGTTGTTAACGTCAATAAACAATGTCTAAATACACATGAAATAGACCAACAAGAAGGGTCATCCACGAAGTCGCCGCCTAAACTCATAAGGAGCAGTGGTGAACATTAAAGGATTTCCTATTATTAACTTCTATAAAATAAAAAAAAATCTTCACACAGATGGTCTCACATTCACAAGTTTATGAAGCCCAACATTAGATGAGAATGCTTACATCTCAACAAAATTTCACGTTATATCATAATAACGAAATACGAGTTCATCCCAACACATAAATCAACTTAGTCAATCACCGTGTTTTTAATCTTATAAAAACTGCTACTGAAATTTAAATTCACAGCCCAAACGGTGAAGAATCAGGAAAAACTCAAAACACGAAAAGTGTGCAGAATCGTGTTTTACACAGGACAAGCGGACAGAATGTTGAAACTCCAAGTTACGAGTTTACAATAATTTTCTAAAGTTTCTGCAACTGTGTGAATATAAAAACGAATTTCACATATATTTCTTAATTACCATGAATATTTCACATATGGTTTTATCAAACTAACTATTCACCTAACCCTTTCGAATACCCTAATGTCATATTCACAAAGTCACACGAAGGGGAAAGAAAATATCTAGATTACTTCAACAATAGCAATGTGTAACCATTACAAAGATTTAACCCTAACAAATAAATTAAACACGTACTAATTTAATTTACTCCCATATACATATATACATACGTGTATATATATACTCGGATACACAAAATTTAACTCACCTAGGTCGCGATTAAGCACTTGAAAATGGTGTTGAACGTATTACGAACGCGATCCCGGATATGAATACCCCGCACCGTATCCTTCCTTCCTTTCTTCTTCTTCTTCTTCTTCTTCTTCTCCTCTCTCTCTCTCTCTCTCTCTCTCTCTCTCTCTCTCTCTTGCAGCTGTGAAAGAAAATGGGTATCCTATTTCTTTTCCCTTTTTTTATTACCCTAATGATCTAATCCTATGATCTAACCTAACCCCTTACAAACTATTGCATACACAACCCCTACACACACTTACACACACGACACACACATCTATCCACACACCACATATAACTATGCTAACAAATACACTCGTGTACTACTAACACACACGCACGACACATACCTACACATACACACGGCCCACACACCACATACCCATGGCCCACACACCACACAACACTTATCAATAAACACACACTACTATGTGAATCCCGTTTTTTGTCTAAGGGTCTCACAAAAAGGCTTTATATGAGCCCAAAAATGCATTCTAAAGTGACAAATGATTAGGCCAATGGGTGCCCATGACCCCGGGCACTGAATTTCTATGTTAGCACACTACTTAATATACTAACAACCCGTACACACCACTGCAACTATTTTTTATTAGGTGTCTCTAAGATACATACACATAGTTAATGTCTAATACTTGAAAATAATAATTTAAAAATGACTAAAAGCACTTAGAAAATTAGGGTTGTTACATTCTACCCTCAAAGAAAATTTCGTCCTGAAATTTGTAGCAAAGTTAAATACACAAGTCAGTCATAAATAAAGTTAAGCACGCAATTTCATACAACTATGTATTGCGTTTGACTTTCAACCTTACGAGACCAAGTACGTTGAGCGACTAATCCAAACAAGGAAACTCTCATCTATATACCTTATTCATGTATAGTCAATTGTCAAACATTAATAGATATTCCAAAACACAGATATTGATGTAAACCATGTGAATACGAACTATGCATGCAACATGCTCACAATTAATAAAAAATTAATTATATGCCTATGTTGACCTCTTACCTTGTCTCGTACCACTTCTCATCGGAATACCCAATACTTACCACTCAAACCGATAGCTTCAAAATCTTCCATAAGCTTGCACTGAGAATAAGAATACCCGTATAGATCCATCAGATGTTGTAGACATAAGAATACTGCCGGCTCAATATATGCTCTCGAAAAAAAGTATAGAATTTCCACACGGAGATATACGAGAGAGATGCAGTATTAGAATACCACTTGATAATAACAGCTTCATAATAAGAAATCCAGAGTGCCAATAATAATAATGTCCAATAAAAATGGCCAGATAAGAATAATATAAAGAATAGAAGTCTTGCAAATAATAATAGAAATCCCGATCGTCCGATAGAATAATAATCCAACCGTCACATAAAAGGGAAACTACCCCTTGTCCCGTTATGTGAGCGGAACTACTTTTCTACCCGATCTTTTATTTATTATTGTTGTGTTGGTGTAAGGGATTGTGAGGGATTGTGAGGGATTGTGAGGGATCCCTAAGACTGTGTGTGATTAGTTTTATTTAACTCATACCAGTCATGTGACTGACCCGTTGAGTTTTTCTCACGGGTGCATTTTTTTGGAGCGTAGCCGATCGGAATTTGCAGGGATAGGGAGAAGTTCGTGGCATCTGATAGCAGGAGAAGTGTGAAGTCCTTATTAGCTTTTAAATTTTTATTTGAGAGTTTTAATATTTTATATTTTGGCATTGTGGGCAATTTGACTTTATCAAATATTGTTTGATTGATGTTTTTTTTTTAGAGATTAATAAGACTTATGGGTGCAAGGTACGTAAACCTCGATAATGATAACATGATAAGTACAAGAATATGATATCCCAGTAATAATGTGCATTAATGACTTGTACCACACGCGTTAGTTATTGTTATGTTAAGTTATGTTAGCTCTGATCACGAGATCAATAACAATGTAGATATTATGAAAGCTATTAACGAAATGATCGTATCCGTCGGTCTGGTTCTTGTGTTTCGTTCGTAAAAGAGTAATAAGTATCGTACTGTTATTCGAGTGTTACCAAAGCCCAAGTTAGGCATGGATGTCAGATAAAAAGGTCAATTTGGGCAAGTGATGTGGTAGTACCTCGTCGGTATTGTCAAAAAAAGAGTACTAGGCCATTTAGGCAGTATGGGTGAGTCAATTAAGTCTGTCAGAACAAGATGAGGTTACCTAAGGACAAGTTGGGCATAGTTAAAAGGCCAAGTTGGGCATAGATGAAAGGTAACCTAATGGCCGTAAGGCGATGATGTTCCCAGGGCTGAATGGAATAAGATGGGGTTACCAAAGGCCAAGTCGAGCGTAGATATAAGGCCAAGTTGGGCATAGATGAAAGGTAACCTAACGGCCATAAGGCAACGATATTCTAGGCCCAACGGAATTTTATGTCGGATTGCATGCAAAGAGTTAAGTTGGTGAAAGATTGGATCGGTGGTCTAAAGTAAGTCAAGTCGTAAGAAGTTGAACCAGTGTTTCAAGGTTTAATATCAAGTCGATACAGATTAAACGGATAGTCCAAAGTGATCAATCGGTCAATGTCAGTTGTTTTCTCAGTATGAGTATTGTCAATGAATGTTACCTATCGTACATAATACGTCGAGACTGAGATTCATAAGGCTTAACGATTATGATTTCAAAAGTACGAAGGGAACAGTTTTACTTATCAACGAGATTAACAAGGTTTTAGAGCCTGCTCAAGTGTAGTAGGTTTACTCACTCAGCTTGCAGTAAAGTTGATGACTTTTATGTCCTGGAAAATCAAACATCTAGATCTTGCAGAAGTAGAGTACTCGGACAAGGAGTACGTCGAGAAAGACTACAGCTTCACAAGTTAGTTGGTGGAAAATGAAGACTAGTATCTTTATTTACCCTTTTGTTTAGTATTGAGGCACTATGTGCCAAACTTATTATCTTGATGTAAGGCTTATGCCCAAGATGTTACTCTCTTTTCTTTCCCCTTCTATGGTACTATAATAATGAGATTTATGACTCTAATGTTGATGTTTAATATATTATGTATGCCTAGAACCACCACGTTATTTACTATTGCTGCTTGTTATTTATTGTATCGGTTCTTTATTATTGTGGACAATCATGAGGTATTAAACTTGCTGAATGATGTTGTTTAAGGTAATAAAGAACATCCCATTCACGAGCTCCACCAATCATCTTCTTCGAATTGAGGTCCTCAAAAACACCAGGAGAGGGAAAAAATGTTACTGAACAATTAAGTGATTTGGTAAGTTAACTGACCGACAAGAGACTGAGGGAAAATTGAGGAATATAATTTAGGAGACGAAGTAGGAGAGATAGAACCATGATCAACAATAGGACAAGAGCGACCATCAGCTAAAGCAACTATGGATTTTGAGGATAAATTATTCAACTAGAGTAGGGACATTTGCTGTTGGTATTGGATTAAGGAATTGTACTCCTCACTAAAAAGAGTAATAGATTCACTTGAAGATGTCACGGCAGGTGGAGCAGAAGAACTAACTTCCTGATGAAACCCAGCAGAAGGGTTATTGGAGGAGAACAAGGCACGATTAGGAAAGGTCTCCCAAGGTTTACCATGGAAAGAAGGATCGATTGGAGGAAAAATGAGGGCGGGTGGGTTCAGCTAGACCACTATGGTCATGGGGGGCTCGACTGGGGCAGGTTAGGGTTTGTGAGTGTTGGGTACAAGTTTGGGAGCTGCGACTAGGTCATAAGCTGGGGTTGGGTAGGTTTGGTGGCAGCGCAGGTGGAGAGTGGTGGAGTTAGGGTTAGCGCAAGTGGAAGAGAATGGTGGTGATGTGTGGCAGTTGATGAATGATCAGAGAAACCCTATGGCTCTAATACCATGTTAAGATATTGAAGAGGAGAAAGTGAAGGGCTAAGCCTCAATGGTTAGAGCCAACACATTTATATTAATATGTGAAAATAGAAAATTACAATACTACCTTATACGCTAACACCATATATATATATATATATTCCCTCACTATAGCTGTAAATTGCATATTATGGGTATATTGCCAATGCCATATGTGAAAGAATTGATCATTGCAAGAATGATAGGGGTATGTGTCCAAGTGGGGTCTGTATATTTTGCATATAAGTGTATTGTACATACATTAGAAGCTACAAATCTACATACATATACATATGAACATAAGCGGGGCCTGGATCTTACATTAGGGGCACAAATGTGTACATGGATTCAAGGGCTGTGATTCATTCAAAATCAAGTTCTTGTTATAACCCTATTAAAAATGTAGTATTGAAAGTAGGGTGTCGAGTCCACAGGGATTGGAATACAACAACGATTAATGCATGGAAATGAGAGAAATTAGAAAGGAAAACTATGCTTTTCATCTTTGGGGTTTTCATTTACTACAATGACTAACTTAAAGTTAGAAGTGAGTTTCACTAATGACAAGTATGATTAGATAAAGGCTTTGAAAAGGGAAAGATAGAGGTTGGGGAGCATTTCCCTCACCTTGGACCATAGAATAAATTAATTTCATGTGTGTAGCACATTCTAAGATAGAAAACCTTATTGAGGTTAAACTATCAAACATGCGGTGTGCAACCTACAATGCTTGATAGAAACTTCAATGAAATACATGGTGTGCGGTTTGAAATCAAAGGGTTTTTAACAACCTCTGATGCTTGACAATTGACATCATAAATGAAGTCCTAAATTTCAAACCTTACACGGATGAACCCTAGAAATACTACAAAATATTAAAATCCTACACTAGAGCTCAAGGGGATCCAATGGTGGGTTTATGATCCCCAACCGACATAATCTAGCTACTCATGAAATCACAACATAAATATTAAAGAGAGGGAGAGAGAAATGATACCAACACATAGAAACCATCATCAATGCTAGAAGAACTTCAATAAATAACTTCAACAACCAAGTAAAGCTTTAATGTACCCAAATACAAATGTTATATATACATAAATGGAGTAAACGCAAGGAAGAAGCTAAAACCTAGGAGAGAGAAAAAACTTTGTTCTTGCAAAAATACAAGATGATCTAAAAGAAAACTCTCTCTAACAATTTATACCCCCAATACACAATGGGATAACTGTAATATAATTTGAAATCAGCATGGTGGATCGATCTGCGACCAAAAGCCGGATAGATCCGCGGATCGATCCGATATAGAAAAACAAGGTCCAAAGTTGCTTCTAAAATCACAAATCGATTCACGACAAAATGCCAGATCGATCCGATCTTCAAACAAACGATTCCCATATCCTAATCCTGATCTGGATCGATCTGCGAAGAAACGCCGGATCGATCCAGTCTTCAAGAAGGTGATTCCTTTCCCTTTTTAAGTCTAAAACCAAAGGTCATTGATTTCACACTTTACAATACTTCCAAATCCTATACAAAATAGGGGGGTTTATTACAGAAAAAGGGGGAAAACAAGAAGAGAAAGTGTGCAAGTTATTCAATAAAACTCTCGGAATAGTTATATGACATGTTAAATATGAGCTAATCATGAGGACAAGAATGCAATATTGACCGCTAATCAGGCTGCCAGACCCAAATTGTTTTGGTCTTCATATTATAATTTTGCAATTTCTGGGTTTTAAGTAGATTGAAGAGTGAACATAATTAGTCAAAAGGCAAACTAATTTTTCCGTAACTCCTTAAAAAAAAGTGTTCATATGCTTAATGTTTTTTATCATTTTATTATTAGTTTCACTTGTAAAACAAATAAACCTTATTAGATTCATAAGGGCTATCTATAAGGGCTTAAATACTTGAAACTAATTGAGTAAGTAATATATTTATTGTGATGAAAGATTGAAATTTTAAGAATTAAAGTGAAATTTTAAGAAGTATTTTTTTATTTTTATTTTTGTTGAAAAGTTAAGGGGGGCAATTAAGGGGCAAAAATGAATAAAATATAATATATATATATATATATAAAAGGTAAAAGAATTGTCTTGAAAAGTTGAGAGAGCAATTAAGGGGCAAAAATGAATAAAGTATGAATATATAAGGTAAAAGAATTATTTCAAAAAATGACTAATGAGTGAAATATATATGGTAAAAGAGTGATTTTAAAAAGTTGAAAGGGGCAATTAACAAGCAAAAATGAGTAACATGTGAAATTTACAAGGTAAAATAGTGATTTTAAAAAGCTAAGGGGGGCAACTGTCCCAACATGCATCCGCCCCTGACGAGACTACTACACCAAATGATATAAAACAAAAATAAAATAAAAAAAGATAAAGAAGATTGATCAACTTCTATCATAGGGAAAAGAACATAAACCCACTTATTGAGAGAGAAAGTGGAGAGGAAAAATTGATGCTCTGAATGTAGTAGATAGAGAAAAAAGAGAGAAATATGGAGTGGTGACGGCCTTGGTGGTGGATTTTGACGTTGGTGGGTGTGCGTGTGGGTGGTGGTGGTGCTGACAGTGCGATGGCTAGCGGTGGGTATTCGGTTAGACAGGGCTGGTCCTGAGATTGTGAAATTCACACGAGACCGTAAGAGAACATGAGAAGAAAAATTTTGTTAGGCCTTTTTTTTGTCCTATTTTTATATATAATACATATAAGCCCCTATTTTTTGTTATGCCCTATTTTTATATATAATACATGTATTTTGGCCAAACAAGGCCTTATGCCAAGGCCAAGAAATTTTTTTTAGACCCTTTTTGGTCCTATTTTTATATATAATAGATGTATATATAAGGCCCTATTTTTTTTAGGCCCTATTTTGGCTCTATTTTTATATATAATACATGAATGTTGGCCAAACAAGGCCTTATTCCATGGCCAAACAAACCCTTATTTTTGAGGCCCCACGCAGCCACTTCGGCCGCTTGGCCCAAGGGCCAGCCCTGCGGCTGCGGTTAGATTGGTTCCGTTTGGGGTATTTCAATTCGGTTTGAGTTCGATTCAGTTTGGCAAAACGTCGACTGTTAACTAACTGAAATTTAAATCAATTCGATTAATCGAATTACAAATTCAATTCGGTTTGATTATTCGGTTAACCGAATGATAAATAATCCAATTTTTTATTTTTATTTTTATTTTTTTCATTTTTCACAATTTTTTATGATTTTTTTTTCTCTTTTATATTGCAAAGAAAACATACTTTTCTTTGTTTTCAATTATAAAAATGCATATATTTTTTTTATCTATAGTATACTTTTCCTGAGTATGCCCCTTGTACTTTTTGTACATCCCTTTTTTAAATTTATTTACCACTTTCCGAGAATATATATGTATATATAAGTATATTAATAATATAAAAAATAAATAAACAATTCGATTTTTCTGTTTAGTTCGATTTGCCTAGAGGCAGCTGTTAATCGAACTGAAATTTTTAATTCCGTTCGGTTTTTAACCGAACTAAAATTTTTAATTGAAATAACCGAACTAAAATTGAAATTCGATTCGGTTTGTTCGATTAACTGAACTGTTTACCCACCCCTAGCGATGGCTTGGCTTGGCGGCGGATGATGGGAGGAGAAAGAAATGCAGGGGGGACAAAAAAAAAAGGAAAAGGAAATGCACATATATTTGCATTTGAATGATTTGGCGGGTGGCAGACAAACAGGGGGCGAGGGGAAAGAAAGAAAAAAGAAATGAAACAATGGTAAAAATGTAACATAAACAAACTCTGCCAGGGAAGGTCAGTGTAATTCCTGAAAGGTGAAGGGGGTATGTGACATAAAATGAAACCCCAGTGGAGAGAACTGATATTTACCAGCCAAAAAAAAAAAGCCTGCACAACAAAAGGAACACTTGAAAATTCTGTGACACATCCTAATAGTTATGGTCCTAATATGTAACTCTGGAAACCTCATAGGTTTTAAAACCAAAGTGATTTTCAAATTTACAATTGGGACCTCCTTTTATCATTTTAGGATCAAATTACAATATTTTAGCACCAAATTAGGATGTATGATGCAATCAAAACCACTAGGATGTATCATAGAAGACCCCTAATCAAAAACTGGGGCAATCAAAGTTTCCATCACAGCAGGTATGTTTGGGGGAATTAAGCTTCCGACAGAACAGCTGTTATGACTCCATTTTATTTGCAAAATTTGGTTTTAAAAATGATTTTCAAAGAACAGAATCAATGTTTTTTTTATTTTTTTGGTTTGATTTCCAGGGAAAGGGAAGTATACAGGTAGGGGGACGGGCTACGGTACCCCTGCATTTTGAGATCTGGGGGCTCTTGGTTTGCTCAACTCCCAAAAGTTTTGGTCATTCCAAAGCAAAAGGAAAACAATAAACCCAAGGCCAATGGGGACTAAAAACCAAATTAGAGAGATTTATAACTGAAATGGACTTAATTCTATTCCTTTTCTTTTCCTCTTCGGTCTAGTGTGGGAGTGTGAGAAGGACTGAAGTTAACCAAGCCACTGTTGGGCACGACGATCTCCACCACCTCCAACAGAACGCCGAATGCTTATCTTTTCATTTGCATATTTTTCCTGTAACCATTCAAAGGCGTTAACGTCGAGTTTCCCAGAAACTGATTTCCCTTGCTTCCTACGGTTTTGTTGTTCCCTTATAGAATTCCCAAGCTGTTCAATAGCAACTCGTTGCTCGGCAGTGAACCTAGAAACGTTGTCCAAGGCATTCTTTACTAGAATGTCAATCACTGTTTGGCACCTGAAGAAGAAAAGTCCCAATACATTCAAGACAAATAAGTAAAGAAAATAAAAGAAACAGAGTGAAAATCATGGCATAACAAACTTGTGTACTTGAGAAGTTGGTAACACCAAAATCATGCAAAGCCATGTACGATTTTTGTTTTTAAGAAACTTCAATTTGCCTGTCCTGAGTCGTCTTTCTTACATGGCTTTACTTCATCCGAATGTCAATACTGTTTAGAACTTTTTTGTTACCCCCGGTTACCACTATAGACAAATACCAGAAAATCATTAAGTCGTAACAATTTGACATGGTTGTTAATAATAAAGGGAAAACAGGAAGAAGAAGAAGAAAAAAGTTTCACTACAAGTAGTAGCATGCAACTTTACCATGGAGTTTTGTAACGCCGTGCAGCAATCTCCAGACAGAGAATCAAGGCTTGTCTCTGCGATTTGAGTAATCTCTTGTTGGCCTGTTGTTCCTCCTCTTCCTCCTTCCTACTTTTGGCCGTGGCATCTTTCTTTACCTTTGATTTTTCATCTTTCTTCACTGTGCTTGGAATCAGAGAATCAAGCCCAAATGGATCAGACAACACCTTATCATTTCCATTTTCCTTATCAGCTGAAGCAACAGAAGAAGACATAACCTGCTGCTCTATCAGACTCTCTACATCATCCGCTACCACTTCAGTCTCGTGTTTAAGAGCTGCAGCCTCTTCCCTGTCCTCTTCCTCTGTTGCAACTGGAAGATTTGCTATGGCTTCTTTTACTCGCCCAGCTGTTCTTGAAAACTGAATGATTGGCCCACCAAAGTAACCAATTAGCAACAACCATCATCAGCATACGCGAAAAACAAACCGATGCAATGCAATACTAAAGTTTAAACATCATCATCATCACAAATTGTATATGGTTCAACATTTAGTGGCCAGGATTTAACTTAAAAAGAATTGGTCCAGCAGCTCAAAAGCATAAAATCATTAGAACTTACAAAATATATATATATAGATATATATATATACTAATAAGAATTCAAAACTGATTAGCTGACAGCAGTCTTCAAGAACAGATAAAGCGAATTCAAGAGCCTTTTTTTTTTATAGGTAGTTGTATTGCATGAAAAGGCACCAAAAGAAGGAAACTAACACGAAGTGGTTGGACTTCCTTCAGAAATCTGTCTATGCCTTGCCAGATTCTTCATAAGTGGTATACACAGCTCGTTAAATAAAAATCATCATCGTAGTCCTTATTTGTGCACTTTGGCAGGTTTTTGCTAGTTAGCAACCGTGACATCTAGGGATGTTTAAAAAAACGAGCCCGGATCACCTGACCGTCCCTATCCAACTAGATGAGATTTAGTCAGTTTTGATGTGTTGCGGTTCAGATGGCGGGTCTTGTAAAAAAAAATTCCTAATCAGTTCGGGGTCAGTTTCTATCATCAAAAAACTCGAACAACTGACCCAAACCGATAACACATTGAAAAACAAAAAACATACATATCAGCATATAATTCATTCACTCTAATCTCCATCAGATTCTTCCCCTATTTCTTAGGACTAAGAAACATTCTCTCTCTCACTCTCAAAAATTCAAAACTCTCCCAATCTCTCACAATCTTCCCCACCTTTCTCAATCTCTCACAAACTCGCACGACTCATGACAACTCACACCAATCACATACTGAAGTCTCTTCCCAATCTCTCACTCGCTATCGCGGCTCACACATTGCAACCCACATCGCGACTGGCAGATCACAGATCGGTTTTTCATCTCCTTCTACCAAGACTGAAGTTCGCATAAGCCCTCTTCACTCTTCAAAATTGTAGAATAGGCCAATATATTTTTGGGCCTTGTTGGGACCTTTGTGGCGCTTAATGTTCTTCCTTTTTATTTTTTTTTCGTTGAGACTCTGAAAGATGAGGATTGTATCAAAGCCCCTTGTTAGTTTTTTAATACAGGGAAATGTCTTTCTAGTTTCTACTGTATGAACATCAGAACATCTAGATGTATATATATAAATACAGGTTCTTTGAATGGTAAATTTTTGGTAATCTTGCAATGTTTTGGACTGTTATGATGTTCAACCAAGACCAAAGCATAGTCGGTTTATTCCTTTAGTTGGTCGGTTGGCGGGTGGGAGTGTGAACCTGAAGTCATTCAGTTTGGTTGTCGTGTCAGTATTTAGTGAAACCCCTCTCACCCGACACGAGAATACCCCTGCTTACATCAGTACACTTCCAGGAGGAAAATTTACAATTTTATTGGTGCATAGAATGAAGCATCTGAGTTTAATGCAGTCCCTTATAGAGTATTGGCAAGAGAGTTACCTTTAGTGAAGTACGTGATGCAGTCCTAGGTTAATAAAGTACACTGGAGAACTTTAAGGAAAGACAACATACCAAGCAATTTAGTTTGAAGAAAAAGACAATAACAGAGGGAGTAAATTAGTAATACTGATGGATGTAATTTAATAAAAACCACAGCTTCATTAAACAATAAACACCCAAAACAGTCACTAAACAAGAGAAAATTCAAAGTAAAGTCACCTTTAATTTAAAGTAGGGCAACAGACTTGGAAGAAATTAAGAGAGGACAAGAGAAAGAACAATAGTACTACCTCCGTCCCATTTTATGTGTCCATCTTAGGGAATCCAACTATTTAAGGGGACAAAAAGAATCTACACCTACTTTCCACAATTGCCCATAATCATTGCACTTCCTTTTTTTATTTTGTTTTGGTGTTGATTGCAAGGAAGGGTAGTTTGGGAAACTAAGTAAAATTTGCATACTAATTTAGGAAAGTGGACAACAATTTTGGGACATCCCAAAAAGGAAAGATGGACACATAAAATGGGACGGAGGGAGTAGCAGGGAAGGGGTTAATATTGGGTGGAGGAGAAGAACAGAGGCTGAGAAGAAGAGGTTTAGATCAGCAAAAAGAGAAGAGAACAAGGGAAGAGAGAAGAAGAAGTTTAACGAGAAGAGAAGAAGAAAACCTGACAGCAAGAAGGTGATGATCAGGAGCAGCGAAAGGATGAGCAGCAACAGACAAGGTAAAGGGAAAGGGAAAGAATAAGACGAGAGAAACAGGGCAGCAGTAGCAGTGCTGAGAGATAAGGGTGGGAAGAAGAAGAACCTGATGAAGAGGAGCACCAGAACAAGTAGAGGCAGCATTGAGCAGCTAGGCTAAGGTTTTCAATCCAAAAAACTGATGTGCTCCTCTCACTAACGTGATATATAGAGCTATTCCAAAAGGGTCATGCGCCCTACATGTAACTAATTAAATGATGTGGACAACCCCCACATCTTAAGGTTAAACTAGGAAACAAAATAAACATAACAAAATAAAAGAAAATATCATCAATGCCTAACATTAAAGTTCACACACCAAAAATATAAAAATACTAATAATAAAATATATGGACCCTAGATTACATCAACTATGTAACCTAGGGTTCCATCTGTAAGTGATGCTAGTTCTTTGAATATAGCTGTAATTATCTATATTTAGAAATTCTAAAGGTTTCAGGATTGGGGTTTAAGGCTTCACGTGTAATCAATCGTTTAGGTAATTTGGTATAATGCCTCTCACACCCAATCATCAACCACTTTCCTTGGTCGTAAGTACACCTCCCCTTCACCACTGGCCCCCTAAAGTGGTAATTGGTAAAGAAGGGCTCATTGGGGTCTAATTTTCTATCTGACACGACACACAAATACAAAGGGTTGGTTCTTTCATTACATTGATAAAAGTCTACCTATAAAAAGCTCTCTATTACTTTGAGAAGAAATCGTTGGTTTCACCGACGAACTAAATGGGGTAAATGGAACATTCTTTCTTTTAGTTTGATTACAAAAAACTTACCGGTTGCGGATTAATTAGTTTTATGCCGGCGTCAACCTAAAATCAAAGGTGTAGCTTGATCTCTTTGGTTGAGTCTGTATTCATTATTCAACTTGACACGCGGGAAGGGCTTACTGTTCTATGGGCTCGGCTTGGTCTCACTCCCTTTGCGCACTACTAGGGGTGTACTAGAGCCGAGCCGAGCCAAGCTTTATCAAGCTTAGGCTAGGCTCGGCTCGACTCGAATTGTTGGAACCTAGAGCTTGACAAAATGTTAAACGAGCAAGCTCGAGCTCGACTCAATAAAGAATGCACAAGAGCTCGACTCGATTAAAATTCAAAAATCAAAAGCTCAGCTCAAAGCTCAAGTAACAAGCCTACTAACGAGCCTTATCGAGCCGAGCCCATGTGTGCTCAAGCTTGGTTCATTTATTAAACAAGCTTGGTTCATTTATTAAATGAGCCTGGTTTTCAAGCTCGACTTGCCTTGTTTATTATACAAGCCGAGCTGAGCCGAGCCCTTATCAAATATGTTCGCAAGCCCTTATTGAGCGGCTTAGCTCGTGTACACGCCTACGCACTACTCCTCCTTAGTAAAAAGAGTGTATGAGAATCTTGAGAATGTGTTTCCAAATGATGATGATTTGTTAAGGGTAAATATGTCTTTTTGGCTCTTTTGTGAGGTCTGTTTTGCTGAGGTGCGTGCACGCAGGATGATTGATGAATCATACCCAAATTTTGCATATAAGTGGTGAATGGAGGGGAAAAGTACTCCTGTGCATTGTCAATGCAAAGAATAAGAACAGGGATATTAAATTGAGTCTTAACTTCAGTACAAAATGCACATAAAATTGAAGGGAAAAATACTCGTGTGCATTGTCAATGCGAAGAATACGAACAGAGATATTAAATTGAGTCTTAACTTCAGTACAAAATGCACATAAAATTGAAAACAACTCGGAACGATTTGTCATTAAATAAATCCACGTAGTTCTAGAGAAATCATCAACAAAAGTAACTAAGCCCATTATGCAGGTTGTACGGTGTGGACCACAAACATCTGAATGCACTAATAGAAACGGACTAGACACACGTTTAGTAACTCGTGGAGCAAATTGGATCCGATGATGCTTCCCCAATTGACACGACTCATACTCAATGAAGACAAATGACTCAAACTAAGAACTAGCAGCTTCAAAATTGGCCAAGGAAGGGTGACCGAGGTGGCAGTGGATCTCATGAGGAGACACAGTAGCAGGACAGGTAGTGCGAGTGGTAGGTGGTGCAGGCAAACCATCAAAATAGTAGAGACCATCGGACTCATGTTGGCTAGCTCGAGCCTCATCTAGTTGAACTCTGAGATTCTGTTGTGCTCTATGATCTTTCCCAAAGGCAAACCGTCCTGAAGAGTAAGATTGCAGATGCTGAAGCCGGGTTGAATCTTCAATGCATGAGGAGAAGGCGTTAAGTGTTCGTCTCGCTCTCTGGGATCTAAATTTGTGAAAATTGAATTTAGCATTTTGTAATATTGAATATGTTGTACTTCATGGCTGTCTTATCAGTCATTTCGTTGTTCCCTTAGCATTAAATACAAGTCGTTTCGCTTTCCGAAAATTTATGTCTTCAAGATGATGTCATTTCACTAACTTGTCTTTATGCCTTCACATGGTTAATAAACGAATTAATCACGGCTGAGTAATGATGGCATTAGCTGGGTCATTGAGGGCTTTCACATCTCCTCGTATTTCAAGGTGCATTTTGTAACTGCACACTATATAAGAGGCTCCTGTGTCCTAATTTGGTTTACTCTTGCTTTGAGGGAGAGAAAGCAAAGGAAGAAAGTATTAGGTAAATTCTCTTCTAACCACCACCAGTCCTTTTCATATCGTTCTCCCAGACCGTTTTAGGGAAGAGTGGCGCAGTTGAGGGGCATATCTTTGCCTCGCCCACTGTGCTGGAGCATGTGTATCAGCAAAACCCTCAAAAGATCGTGAACTTTGAGGAGAAGCGCCCGCATCTTCAAAGTACTTATTACGGTGAGTTAGGCGAGCTAATCATCACCCTTTGAGAAAACAAATTGGGTTCGATCTCGAGCGACACTGTTGACCACTTGTTTTTACGTGACAAGCTCCAACGCGCCCGTGTATACAACTTGTGCAATTTCCCCGATCTTCTAAGAGAAGAAAATCACTTCCTTTGTAAGTTAAAAAGATGTCCTACTTCACTAGGAATAATAGATGAGATGTATATTACTACACATGACAGGTCTGACAAACGGAACGGAAACTCCATAAATGAATACATAATTCTTCTTACTGTTCTCAGATGTTACAAGATTAAAGCCTTCCTAGTTTCATACACGATGAAATTAATGCCTAACCTAATAGATAGTAGAATAAATGCTTGTATAAACATCTAGAGTAATTCTACGCTTCCCAAATTAGAATCCCAATGGGAAACTTTATACCACATGCAGTGATATGTGGTACCACCGACCACTGCCATAGCATGCGGTAAAAGCGTCAAGTATTTGGAAACCATAATTGTATTCAAACATTTAATCTTTTACTTGAAAGATTTTGGTAAATAAACAACATAGTATGTTCTAAATTCTTGGCAGTTGGAATATCATGCGTGATCATAAATAAATTATAGAATATACATTATTATTGCATCAACAAACATGTAGAAACTCGTTTAATTTGATTTCTTAAGTTTCATAGCATTGTTTAATGAAAGTAGAAAGCTCACCACAAAGCTATCATCCGTGAATAGATCATTTGCCACCACAGCCCTGGTCACCCATGAAGCCAATTGATTTCTCTGATTCTTATTAAGGCACTAAAAGGGAACAAATGATTAGGAATCAAGTCTCAAGAGAAGTTTCAAAATTCAAGGAACTCAAAACAGAAAAAGTTCCTCAGTTTCCTAATTGGAGGAACTGAGAATCGATAAAGTTTTCATATAAAAGGAAACTAAATGCTCACTTCTATTGCATCTTGTGCTGCTGAGAACAATGCATGATAATCGGCTCGCACAGAAGGATCATTGCATGAGGTCGCTGATGCCATTGAAGCCTCAAGAATTGCAAAGAAATGAACACTTGTCCCAGGTTTGACACTACCAGCCTGAACCAGTTGTATAGCAAGTTTTGAAGCCTTGGAGAACTTTGTTGGGTTCTTTATATGCAACGCTATCTTCTGCATGGCCTCTATAACTTGGGTTTCTGAGGCATCAGTTGTAGTTTTAAACCTCAAACGTTTTTCAGGCGCAGTGGCTAGAAATTGCGATCAACAGTTCAGTTTCTTTTCAAGATGAGAATTGTTTGCAAAGAAAGTTAACAATGAAGCAAATCAAATATCGTAAGCTTATTTTGGGTGGCTGGCATATTGTACATTTGTACCCAAAGTGAAAATGGTAAATTCTACAAAGCAACCAAGGTTTCTATTGAGATTGTCCCACATCGGGGACTTATAATCTATCTACTCAATCTATAAGTTCAAGGGACTACTCCACCCATTACCAATTGGTTTTGGGTTGGACGCTCCAATTTAACATATGGTATCAGAGCAGGTTATCGCTAGGCCCAATTTGTCCATGTGTGCTCCACATCACCCTATCTCAGTAATCCACGTGTTTGGCTCTCAGTCATGCCACACGTGCGGGGGCGTGTTAAGATTGTCCCACATCGGGGACTTATAATCTAACTACCCAACATATAAGTTCAAGGGGCTACTCCACCCATTGCTAATCGGTTTTGGGCTGGATGCTCCAATTTAACAGTTTCAAACAACGGTTGACGATGTAAGAGCAGCTGTCGCGGACACAATCGATTATAACATCATTGGAGCAGCCATTGTGGATGCGAATCTTTTTTGCTTTGCACACGAACCCTAAATTTACTCATACTACGACATAACTCTATAAATTTGGTAGACATAATGTTTTTTTCTTTTTTTTTCTTTTCTGTTTTTTTTTTTTTTTTTGGCATTTTTTGGAGTTGTTTATTATCTTTTTCAATTTTTTTACTATTTCAAGTGTTTATTTATTGGGAGAAGAGTATGGGTACTTTTTAAACAACTTGATGAGAAAATTAAATATGTGATAAAAACTTCTTGAGCATGCTTTGAAAAGGAAAAAAAAAAAAGAGAAAACTACAGAGAGAAATCAGAAATGTGAAATACTTGTAGATGCTACCAGGTTGTTATATCAAAATGAGGGGAAAAAGCAATTTTGTAAATTAAAAACTGAATACTTTTGGGGTTAAAGTGCAATACATAGAATTAGTATACGCTATGCCATAGGGCATCGTTTTCTTTTCTACTTCCTAGCCAGTCGTAGCAAACAAAAGGGGCGAAAAGACGACGACAATGACGTGCTATGTACTCATTATTTCAACTCCGACTTCCATGACTTGGAAAAAGATGAGTATTTGGTGACTTCTTCTTTTTCATTGCCCCTCTCTCTCTCTCTCTCTCTCTCTCTCTCTCTCTCTCTCTCTCTCTCTCTCTCTCTCTCTCTCTCTCTCTCTCTCTCTCTCTCTCTCTCTTCTACTTCTTTCTTGATTAAGGATGAGTATTGGCATAGTCTAAAATTATCAGTCGGATATAGCTTTGCAGATGTCCCTAACAATCGTTACATCACCATAACGGGCAGTTACAGTACCCTAACTGGCGTAACGGACCACTACGCTTTCTTATCAGACGTTATATACGTGAATTGAAAACTCAACTTTGTAACGAGGTGTAACAAACTTGCACTTGCCGATTCCGTTATGTAAAGGCTGTCACGGATTTCATTTGAAACCTTGATCACAAAGGTTTTTTTTTTTTTTTTTTTTGGGGGGAAATGAAAAAAGTAAATTAAAACACAATAACCAAAGTAACAACTAAAAAAAAACTTGTGAGAAAAATATTAGGGTTGTTGGCACATAAATTTCAACCCAAATTCAAGCCCAACCCAAAGGAAGGTTAAGGCCCGTTTATTCTGTTGAGAATAATTGTTTTATTTTATTTCTTGGGTTATTAGTTATTTGTTAGTGGGTCTCCTTGTAATTATTTTACTTCTTCTTATGATTAATATAAAATAGGGTTAGATAATTTTTCTAACCCTAAGTTTGCACAATATTGGTTTCAACATGGTATCAGAATCATGGGATTCCCAACCCTAACTATCATCCAACCACCACCACCACCACCACCGCAAGACACCAAACCCCCACCACCCAGCCTGCGCCGCTAACCTCCTCACCTTCCCAACACTCGCCCCTAGCCTCCTCACCTTCCCAGCACTTGCCGCTGCCCATACCACCTTTTCCAGCCTGCGCCACTACCCTCACCACCTTCCCAGCCCGCGCCGATGCTCCCACCACCTTCCCACACTGCGCCGAAACCCATAAACCCCCTCTACCTCTTTGTCGCAGCCTATACACACCCTAGACTAGCTCACTTTTGCTATTTTGATCCTTTTTTATTTATGTGGTGTTGTCCGGTCCCTTGATGAACCTTTGATCAATTTTATCAATTTTGGTGATTTCCCATCTTCTCCGTTTTCCTTCACATTGTTGGGTTTTCCACTTCTATCCGGCACAATGCCAGACCTAACCAAACCGGAAGCTTCTACATCAACCACCATTCACACACTGGTTGCTCCTTTGGATCCCAATCTTAAAATTACTCTCACTCCCTTTGATGGCCAAAATTATCTGAAGTGGTCACAGGCAGTGGAATTGTATCTAAAGGCACGTGGGAAGATAGGCAACCTTGATCGGCGCGTGACAACCCTTGTTGCTACGGATCTTGGCTATGATAAGTGGGAGATTGAGAACTCTGTTATCATGGCATGGCTTATCAATTCTATGGTCCCTGAAATTGGTGAGAATTTCTACCGTATGAAGACTACTAAGGCGATCTGGGACAACGTTACTTCCACTTTCTCCCAATAAGGGAACTATGCACAGGAGTTTGAGTTGATTCATTCCATTGACTGTTCGGAACAAGGTAACATGACGGTCACCAAATATTTTCAGTTTCTTACCACCAGTTGGGATCGGGTTGATCATCTTCAGGCCTATCAGCCTGTATGTGTTACTGATGCTGAAGGATATCAGAAACTGCTAGAGAAGCAGAGGGTTTTTAAATTCCTTCAGGGACTTCATCCGAACTACGATGCAGTTCGTAGTCAGGTACTTGGAATGGATACTCTTCCCACACTTCAGGAAGCCTTTGCTCATATTTAGAACGAGGAGAGTCGTCGCTCTGTTATGCTTCCTTCTGCATCTACCGAGAGGTCTGCCTTAGTTTATGTTCCACCTAGAGATGGAACCCAACAGCTGGCTTCTTCCGATCGTCCGGTTGTGATTTGTGACTACTATTTTAAGTCCCATCATATTCGGGCTAACTGCTGGAGCCTCCATGGCAAGCCACCTGGTGGTCAGGGAGGTCGTGGAGGTCGTGGAGGGTTGGGGAGGTCGTGGAGGTCGAGGAGGACTACCCGTGCACATCATTCTGCCGTTCATGAGCCTACTGCTCAGGTTTCTAGTGGTTCCAGTGCTCCATCTTTTGATGCCAGCTCCAGCTCCTTCTTTGCAACCGAACTTGAGACTATTATACAACTGATGGCCCGGTGAGCTACTCCGACATCTACAAGCATCTCCTCGTCCTTTGCCCAATCAGGTAATGTTGTTGTTACATCACCAAGAGCATTTCTTTCTCATTTTCTTTCTCATGTCTCAACTCCTTGGATTATTGATATTGGTGCCTCTGATCATGTGTCCCCTTAATCTAATCTTTTCTCTGACTATGAGTCCTCTTCAGACCAAGATAAAGTTAGAATAGCTGATAGTAGCTTCTCCTCTGTTACCGAGTAAGGTCTAATTCATGCTACTCCCTCTCTGCCCTTGACTTCTGTGTTACATGTTCCTTGTTTTTCCCACAATCTTTTGTCCTTGAGTCGTATTACTCGGGATTTGAACTATAGTGTAACCTTTTTTCCTTCTCGTTGTGTGTTTCAGGATCTTATCACGAGCACAATTGGCAGTAGTAAAGAGAAGCATGATGGTCTTTACATTCTAGATGAAGGGGAGAAGTTGCCTCATCATACCCTTTTTTTAGAGAATAAAGCTGAAGACCTACACCTTTGGCATAGGAGATTAGGACATCATTCTTTTTCTTTACTTAGGCATATGTTTCCTACTCTAGTTGCAAATACTGGTATTTCAAATTTTTCTTATGATGCTTGTGAATTTGGAAAACATTTTCGATCTTCTTATGCTCCTAGTGCTAATAAAAGGTCAGTTCCATTTACTTTAATTCATACTGATGTGTGGGGTCCTTCTCGTAATAGGTCATCGTTGGTTTGTTTCTTTTATTGATGATTTTTCTCGCACTACTTGGTTACACATGATGAAAGAAAAACGGGAAGTGTTTGATATCTTTAAAAACTTTCACAAAATGGTGTGTACTCAATTTGGAGCTGAAGTGAAAATTTTACATTCTGATAATGGTGGTGAGTATATAGATTCTGGTTTGGGTGCATATTTTTCTTCACATGGTATTATTCACCAAACTTCTTGCACTGCTACTCCACAACGAAACGGCGTAACAGAACGCAAGAATCGTCACCTGCTAGATGTTGCTCGCTCTTTACTCTTTCAGGTTAATGCCCCCCGTACTTACTGGAGAGAGGCAGTTCTTACTTCTTACAGCCGCTTATCTCATCAATAGGCTTCCCACTCGTGTCCTAAATAAGCAAACACCCCTTCAGGTTCTTTACCATCCTTCCCTCTCGTCTTCTATTCCACCTCGTGTCTTTGGTTGTGTTTGCTTTGTTCACAATCATGTTCCTAACTATGGGAAGTTCGATCCCAGGTCTATTAAGTGTGCATTTGTTGGATACTCTCCTACACATAAGGGATACAAGTGTTACCATCCCCCATCTAGGAAATAGTTTGTGTCGATGGATGTCACCTTTCACGAGTCCCAAACTTATTTTGTTGATCCTCGGGCATCTCTTCAGGGGGAGAGATGTTGTGAAGAGATATCTTCGGAGTTACCTATGATGGTTGAGGTAGAGCCGGAGATAGTTGAAAGAGAAAGAGAGAGAGAGAGAGAGGAAGTTGGAATCGAGAGAATTGAGAGGGAGCCTGAAGAAGAGAGAGTTGAGGGACCGAAGGAGAAAGAGTTGAGATATGGAGTAAAAGGCAAACCAAAAAGACTTCAGAGATTGTTCCTCCTCCGCTTCCACTGTCATTCTCTCTGAGTGATGATGATTCAGGTAATTCTTCTGATACACCCTCTCCAGAACCCAATGATTTAAATGTTGTCATAGTTGTCCGTAAGGGTGGTAGATCTTGTACTCAACACCCAATCTCCAATTTTGTGTCTTATTCTCATTTGTCACCCTCTTACAAAGCCTTTATTTCAAAAATATCCTCTGTTAGTGTTCAGAACCATGTTCAGAATGCTCTCGCTGATCCCAAGTGGAAACATGCTATGAGTGAAGAGATGAAGGCTCTTCACAAGACTGGCACTTGGGAGTTGACATTGTTGTCTAAAGGTAAGAGGACTGTGGGATGGAAGTGGGTGTTTACAGTAAAGCACAGGGCTGACGGTTCCATTAAGAGGTATAAAGCTCGGTTGGTAGCAAAGGGGTACACTCAAACTTATGATTTGGACTACGAAGAGACCTTTGCTCCAGTCGCAAAAATGAATTCAGTAAGAATCCTTCTTCCCCTTGCAGCAAATCTAGATTGGCCTCTTCACCAGTTTGATGTGAAAAACGCCTTCTTGCATGGTGATTTGGAGGAGGAAGTTTACACGGATGTCCCCCTGATCTTGAGGATTCCAAGACAGAAGGAAAGGTATGTAGATTAAGGAAATCGATATATGGACTAAACAGTCTCCGAGGGCTTGGTTTGAGAGATTCGCAAAGGCTGTGATTTAGTTTGGTTTCAAACAGAGCCACGCAAATCATACATTATTCATCAAACATTCTATATAGGGTAAGACCACTACACTTATTGTATATGTTGACGATATTGTACTTACAGAGGACGACTTAGAAGAGATGGAAAATTTGAAAAAACAGTTAGCCACAAAGTTTGAGGTAAAGGATTTGGGAGCCTTGAAGTTCTTTCTAGGAATTGAACTAGCTCGGTCCAAACAGGGAATATTTATTTCTCAAAGACTGTGTTAGACTTGCTAAAGGAAACAGGGATTCTCGATAGCAAGGCTTGTGATACACCTATGGAGCAGAATAAAAAGCTAAGTGACGACAATAACGGGGAATTGGTTGACAGGGGGAGCTATCAGAGACTTGTTGGTAAGCTTATTTACTTGTCTCATACTCGTCCTGATATTGCTTTTGCAGTTGGTGTTGTTAGTCAATTTATGCACTCTCCTCGGGTGTCACACCAAGATGCTATCTTTAGAATTCTTCGCTATTTGAAGTCTGCTCCAAGAGAAGGCTTATTTTTCGCTAAGCATGATCACCTGAGAGTTGAGTCATATATAGATACTGATTGGGCTGGTTCTGTTACAAATAGAAGATTTACCTCTGGGCATTGTACATTTGTGAGAGGTAAGTTGGTTACTTGGCGAAGCAAGAAGCAGAATATTGTGGAAAGATCCAATGCAAAGGCTGAGTTCAGGGCAATGGCCCAAGGTATTTGTGAGCTTCTTTAGGTCAAGGCATTGTTGAAGGATTTGAGGATTGAACAGGTTGATTCCATGAGGTTGTACTGTGATAATAAAGCAGCAATCAGTATAGCTCATAATCCTATTCAACGTGATAGAACCAAGCATGTCGAGATTGATCGACATTTTATCAAGGAATAGCTTAGTAGTGGAGTTATCTGCATTCCTTTTGTGAAGAGTAGCGGATGCTCTCACCAAAGGAATAGGAAGTGAACCTTTCCATACTGCTCTAGGCAAGTTGGGCATGAGAGATATATTTGTACCAGCGGGAGTGTTGAGAATAATTGTTTCATTTCAATTCTTGGGTTATTATTTATTTGTTAGTGGGTCTCCTTGCAATTATTTTACTTCATCTTATGATTAATTTATAATAGGGTTAGATAATTTTTCTAACCTTAAGCTTGCACAATATTAGTTTCAACATATTCTACTTGGCCAAACGAATTGGCCCAATTAAGTCAGATGGGCCAACAAGAACCAACCTACAAAATTGAGAAATAAACTCACGTATCTTCAGGAGAGATACAAAGTTCGAATTTCAAAGAAAAGTTAGGATTACAAATGAGGTATCACATATTGGAATTTCGAATAAGATCCATAACATCAGTTGAGATCCTCGAAAAGATACGCATCATCTCACACAGAGATGATACAAACAAAAGAGACGTCAATTATCCAAGGCATTCCAAGTCAAAGATGTCATATCAATATTCAAATTTTGAATAATATCTAACGTTAGTTGAGATTCTAAAAAAGATACGTATTATCTCTTTCAAATTTCAAAGAGACTTGATATCATCCAAAGCATCTTCTATAAAATAGAGGACCCAATCATCAACGCAAGGGGTCAGAAAACACAAGGGTGACAGAGTTACGGAAGAGTTAGAGAGAGAAAGAGATAGAAAAGACTGAAAGCTTTTTGGAGAGAGAAAGAACTCTTTAGAAGAAGAAGAAGATGATACAAAACTAACAAGTATCAAGTTGCAATGGAATTTATCAGGTAAAGGGTTTCAAACCCTCTAGTAAAAAGTACTCTGAATCTATGTAAAAAGGGAAAAACCGTTCATTCAATCAATAAAAAATCCTTCTTTGCCATCTGTTGTATTTCTTATGTTTGTTTTATTTTGCTTTTCTTTTCTTTTATCATTAATTGGAGATTGGCAGATCGGCGGCAAGAACACCACAATCAAACAATGAACACTGTCGTTCGATCGGCAGTGGTTAATTTATAAAACACAAATTTTTGAAATCCTACAAAACAAGCACATCTCGATAGGGTAACGAAATTTGTGTCAACAAAAGTAAAAGGTGCTTTGCCCCCTGCAAATTACACCCTAATTTGCAATTTGGTCCCTAAACTTCTAATTGTGGCAATGTGCACCATAAACTATCTGACCTATTGAAATCTCAACCCTCAGTCACATTCCTTCAGAGAAGGTGACGGAATATGAACACGTGGCGTGCGCACGGGCAACCCACGTGATCACGGAAGGAGTGACCTATAGACTGGATTAAAATGCCTTACTACTACGTATGGGCATAGTGCTAATAGGTGAATGGAGCCACCAAAAGAGAAAGGACTATAATTAGGGACAAGGACAGGGACAGGGACAGGGACAGGGTCAGGGTCAGTGTACAACTGTTCGGAAGCATGATCGTAATGTGTCACATTGGCTATGTACGGATTGGTGCGTATTTTAGCTCTTCAGTCTTCAGAGGTGAGTTCTACCAAAGGGGTTCACATCATTCCTTCCTACATAATCATCACAACTGACAATGTAACAAAGCATCAACTAGCTGCCTTGCTGAAAACAAATAAAGCACTCAACAGAAAAAGGAATCTATATTCATTTTTCACTAATAGGATCATATCAGTGAAGCACAATGAAACCCTAAAATTCCTGGAAGTAAAATCAAATACAACTAAAAGCCTCAAATTCCCCAAACTAGTGACATAGAAATGAATCAAACTAACTGACAGTACAAAGACACAAAAATCTACAAACTGATCAGAAGCACTAGCACAAAAACACTGTAGAATAAACTTAGGGTTTGGATACGATTAAAATAAATAAATAAAATTTGGGTACCTTGAGGTTGTGATTCAGGAGGCTTGGTTCGTTTAAGGGCGCTCTTGAGAACAGGAAGTGGCTGATTCGGAGACGATTCTTTAGCTCTGTGTTCTGGTTGTGGAGTAGGAGGTGCAGAAGGGGGTGGTAGCCCTTGAAACAGGTTTTCAGACATTGGGCTCTCTCTCTCTCTCTCTCTCTCTCTCTCTCTCTCCTCAACCGTCACTTCGCCCCTTTTCCAGTTTGCTTGATGCGCTTGACCAACCAAAAAAAGGTTTGCTTACTGCGAGAGAAAATTGCTCATTCCACGGTCAAATGTAGTGCCTGGTTGGTAAATGTAAAGAGCACTACCACTTCTACGTCCACACACTTATGCCGGACGTTATTTTTCGTATACAATTGATTGTAGTCTAATTAACATAGTTTAAATCTTTTTAGTAAGGTGAGAGATCCTTTCAATTTTTATAGGAAATTTTAGTTATTTGCTCTCAGTTATTCTTTAGTCGGAAAGAGTGACCCTGAGTGTATGACTTTGGAATTGGATTGGAATTAGGGTATGCGTGTGTATGGGATGTGTGTATCCATTCCGGATCTAAATAAATACAAAAAATAAAAATAAATCACAGGAAAAGTTATAATTTAGTCTCTTTTTTTGTGTGTGTAAAATGGGAAGTTAGTTTATTACTTTTTAAAAATTCAAAAAAAATGTCAACATTTTGTGTAAAAATTATAATTTAGTTTATTATTTTTTAAAACTCAAAAAAAAAATCAATTTTTTGTGTAAAATTAAAAGTTACCAAGTTTTATACAACGTTGGGAGCAACTATTTATAACATTGTTACTTTAAGGAACAACTCATCACAACATTGAGAGCAACTAATTACACTGTTGAGATCATATTCACAATATTTTGGTGCAGGTTTATGACATGCAAACATAGAGTATACTGAAACATAAATCAAATTTTCAAAAGTTAATATTTTTTTAATTATTGTATTTTTTTATTTTAAAAAAGTAGTAGACTAACTCTTAAATTTATCACATTAAATTAATTAAATTGGCTGGAATCCAATTATCCTATCTATATGTGGACCTTGTCAAAACCACCTTTCTGAGGAGGAGGTAAAATCAAATCAAAAGTATTTTTCCTATTGGAATATCTACCCAAAAAAACCAACGCTGTCAACTTTTTTTTTCCCCTTTTAACGTAAGAGCACAATAAAATTACTAGCATTAGCTTCAAAGTATCGCTAAGGGGTAAGATCTGGGGTCAATTATGCATATTTTTCATAAGTTAACAATGATCTGCACAATATTTTTAGTATAACCGAACCAATAAAATAAAATTCTAAAACCATTACGATTTATTATGCTTTGTTTTATGCCTATTTTAGTTGGCCAGTGGGACGCCATTTTTTATCCCACTCGGGGAAAAGTGATGAATAAGGAAGGTTATCAATAGTTCTGTTGATCTTGATCACAAGAATGGACCACTCATGCCCACAGTCAGATCCAAAACATAAAACAAGAGTCAAGAACTAGAATTAGGATAACGTAAAATTTGGAATCGCCACCAAATTTTTAAGAAATTAGAAAACCTTTAATTTTGACTCATCTCAAATGGATAAGGGTACTGGCCTGTCGCTACCAAAACATTGAGAGCCTGGTCTTAACACGAGAGGAGAAAGAGCTCAAGTAGGCCTAAAGCACCCCCACTCCTCGCATGCTCTACCTTAAGATACACCTCTATCAGCATCCTTTTCATTTAAGTGGAAACATGCTTTTCCTCACATAATCACATCACATAAACATATATTGAGAGTGGTGTAAAATCCAAATTAAATCATTCCAAAACCAATTGGAAGCACGTAGCATACAACGAGAGAAAAAAATAATAATATTAATATTAATACTCCCAATGTCCCAACCACGCAGGGCCATAAGGTAGAATGAAGAAATACTTACATTGATGGGCCACATACGCAATAGGAAAGGAAATTTGTAGTGCAACATGCGAAACAAAGCCTGTGAAAAGGACTATAACACATAATCACTTCGTCTGCCCTAATTCCTAAAGGACCAAGGGGAACATGAAAACATCCTAACATGCTTCTATGAAAAGAACAATAAATAATTAGTGAATAACCGAAAAGATTAAAGCAATACACAAGCAAAATGTAGAAAACAGGCGAACATAAGTAGGGACCGTAGGTGATAATTATAACTGAAGGCAAAAATGGAACAATGACATGAATCCACAAATATTCTAGGATGTTTCCAAATTGTCACGCCCCGGAGGAGAAAAATAGATAAAATAAATTCATTTTTGGGTCCGTATGTCATGACTGGTGAAGTCACATGATTGTCTACAGTTCTAAACAATTGATAATAAAGAGGCAGTAATATAAAGTCTAAGTTCAACATAAATATAACTTAAAGTTACTAATATATTACATCAGAGTCTGGAATAAATAAATGGAACTAAAGTCTTAAGACAATATATGCTTGATTACAAAACATATTAAGCCTGGAAAATATAAAATTAAGTAAACTACAGTCTTGCCCTGGTCTTTAGTTAGCGTAGACATAGTCGTCGGTATAGTAGTCTTCCTCCGTCAGTCTTCCCTCAGGGTAGCATTCAATAGCGTCACCATCGCCTGCATAGAAGTCATCGCCCTCATATCCTTCACCCATATTATAATAAATGGGAAAGGCTGGGGAATAACCAAGGGATTTATACCATCAGCTTATGAAAGCCGAGAGAGTAAAATACTAATAGGGTATCATGATTATGAAAAAATTGCAAGTTATGACAATATAATATATTGTTCAACTAATAGTATCTTTCCTTATTCAAACTCTTCATTAACCAACTATTATACGTCTTATTACGCAAAGTCTAACCACGCTCTATCGATTGATGAATACACTTGACAGTAAACTCTATGGATACATTATTACTCCGTTCATCGCTTTTAAGGGCATATGCACAGCTCACTGCTTTTAAGGACCAAGTATGAGCAAAGTATATCATTCTATTACCACGACTTACGCATCTACTACCAGTGACCCCAACTCACCGCCTTTTAAGGGCATATTCATAGCTCACTGTCTTTTAAGGGCATATTGACAAACACTGAATATTGCACATTCATGTGCCAATATAATAGATATAGTGCTCATTTAATCCCCCAAATTCCTAGTTTTACATACATATTTGAATTAATATGATTTAATGGTGATGTCACTCAAATGCGTGTAACTATTTGCTTTTACATATTTTATATGTCTAAGTGAAAGTGAAGTAAAATAAAGGAAAGTAAAGAAGTAGCAACTACACCATAGTATATCTTGTTAGTCAAAAATGAATAGTAAGTTCCTGTAAACAATTCAACAAACAAACAAAAAAAAAAAAAAAAACATGAAAGAGACATCCAAGCACTCCAAACAGTGCTTGGATGTTGATACTTGGAAAATAGTAACTTTATTTTGTTATGCAGGTTTTGTTTGTCAAAGAAGCTGTCAGCGGAGGGAAAGAAAATTGATACCGCGGAGAAAGAAATGGCTCGTGCCAAAGTGACGAAGTGAATGACGAAATTGCATAAAAATTTCGTCTATAAAAGGCAAGCAGCAGCTTCAACAAACAAGCATCCAAACAACAATTTACAATCACTGAGAGAGAATAGTTTAGGGAGGTTATCATGTGAGCACTTCATATTGTCCCTAGAAGTAGGAAACTTTAGTTTTTCTTTGCCTTTTTCTAGTTCTAGTAGTTGTAAAAATTTACTTTTATGTAATTGATGATTTCATGTTCAAAAATATGTAACAAAACTTTGTATACTGTATTTTTCAAAATAAAATATTTATTTTCTCGTAGATCCTTTGTCTTTTTGTAGTAGTAAAATATTCCTATTAAAGTTTTAATTTAATATTTTTAGTTTAGTTAATACTTATATTTGTCCCCTAAAATAGTTTGAAACCCCAAATTTTCAGTTTTTATAGCAATATTTCCATTCACTAGAAGACAGATTTTGCAAGTAAATGCCAGATTTCTTAGCCACGTAGTTGTTATAATCACCTACTAAAGTCCCAAACACACCATACTCATATCTCACTCCCAAATTAGTTTAGAATTTGGTTTGACCTTACTTGTGTTCTTGAAGTTCAACCACTGTGACCCCACAAGAAATCAAAGTCAAAGGTTTAGTATTTTATTATTAATTTAGTATTTCTATTTATTTATATTGTATTAGTCTAGTTGTACTAAACTTTGTTATTTTGCATATTCCACAAATTCAACCCCAACTCATGTTAAGTGAAGAAAAAATATACATTAATATTATATTTCACCATTACCTTAGTTTTATAACTTAAATTTTAATTGGGCAGTCACTGTGTGCATCTATTTAATCTTTCTTTAAAAGATTATTTGGAAGACAGTTTCAATTCCAAAATGGTAGGCTAAAACTTTAATTGGGGATATGCAATAAAAACTTAGAAACCACAACTTCTGTGCACTAATCTTAAATGGGCAAATTTATCTAGATGGGTTGTTTTTTCATTTATGGCCAAAAATATCTATGTATCTATAGTTTATGACCATTTAACATGTTTATATACTATGGCTATATTGGGCTCAAGAGATTACATATTTGAAATAAGAATTTAATTATGTGGATTGTCAAACTATGCCTTTTGTCATAAAAAAAAACACCTAGCATACCCAAACAATTCATTTGACAAAATTTATATTTCAAATATATGTTTATATATATTTCTATCCACTAATGAACAGGCAATTGTGTAATGGCAAAGTGGTGGGGACTGGGTGTCGAATAACCTACGTCCGCGGCGAGTCACGGTTCGAACATGGCTACTGCCCAATTGTCTTTTTATTTTTCTTTAAACCAAACGACGTCATTTCAAATCAAACCTGACACACTTGATATGACCCCGACTAGTGAAAGTTTATTTTCAAATAAAGAATGACTCTGTGGTCTTAAATGCCAAATCATTTGCAAATGCACAAAATTTGTGGGATCTAGTGTTGGTTTTGCATATTGCCAATTCCTTTAAATCATTTCTCTCAAGTTAATTAATATTTCTTGTTTTTAATAGTTTTTGCTTAAATATTTGTTTTATTTTCAACTTTTGCTATAATGATATCCATAAAGTCACTTAATGTAAATTTAGCTTTTATTTATTTTTCTTCCTTTTCTTACTAGTATCTTAGATTAATTTGTTTTGCACTGTTAAAATCTTTACCGTAAACTTCTTAGGAAAAAATAGCTTTTAATTAGTTATATTACAAAAAATATAAAAACTAGTAGTTTAGTAAAACCCCCACAAAAATCCATCATCTTTTATTTTCTTTTTAGTGACAAAATAGTTACTGCCTATCTTTATTTTCCGTTCCCTGTGGGTTCGACCTGGACTTCCAGAGCTTTATTACTTGTACGATCACCTACACTTAGGTGTTGATAAGAAAATGTGTCAATAGGATGTCATCAAGTTTTTGGCGCCGTTGCCGGGGAACGGTTAAAAAAAATAAATAAATAAAGTTAGGTTTAAAATTATTTCTCCCACTATATCTACATCTATATGTATACTTATTATACCTTATAAATAATCTAGTTTTCTTTTTAAGAACAAAAAATGATAATATATATAAAAAATATATATATATATATATATATATAAATTTTATAATAATAAAAAAGCTATATTTAATTTTTCCTTGTGAAAAATATAAATATATATTTATAAGTATGTACGTATCTACCTTCTAAAAAAAAGCATATCTTTATATACATATACAAACCTGTCTTCTAAATATTAAATAAAAATATGAATTTTATTTTTACTTAGCTATAAATAATAATAATAATAATAATAATAATAATAATAATAATATTTTTAACACTTAGTTTTTCTTTTATTTCTTATGTCCTTAGATACTGCTGAAACTTTATATCAAGTACCACATAATTCTAATATTTCTAGTGAATCATCTAGTATACAGTTTACTAGAATCATGGTTGAATTTGTAGGCATATAGAAGGAATAGCTGATGATGCTCATACTGAACATGGGGAAAATATACCACAATTTATTTTGCCATAACGTGAAAAACGCTTTTTACGTGATTTATTTACCCCAGAACGAAACATCACTTCTTCTTGCATCACTCTACCTATACATACATGAAATTTTCACTTTAGACAATGCATGATTCCATTCTTACCAACTTTCCATGGAATGGGGTCAGAACATGCTTATTTACATATTTGTGAATTTGAAGAAGTCTGTAGTACGTTCTCTGATCAAAGCTGTCCTATTGAAATAATCCGTTTTAAGCTTTTTCCTTTTTCTTTAAAAGATAAAACTAAAGCTTAGTTTTTATCTCTCCGTCCTGGATCTATAACTTCATGGCATGATATGAATGAAGCCTTTCTAAAAAAAATTTATCCTAAAAATTTAACTAATAGCATGATGCGTCAAATGAAACTTTTTACTCAAAAAGAAAAGGAACCATTCCCTGAAGTTTGGGAATGTTTTAAAGATCTTCTGCTAACTTATCCACATCATGGATTTGAAAAATGGCGTCTAATTAATTTCTTTTATGAAGGACTAGAACCAAAATCAAATAAATTAGTTGAAATTATGTGTCAAGGAGAATTTTTTAGTAAAACTGCCGACGAGGCTGAATCACACTTTGATTGGCTTGGAGAAAATGCTTCCCAGTGGGAATAGAAGAAATTGATAGAACGGAAAAAGCTAAAAGTTTATACCAATTATAATCAGAAGATGAATTAACACTGAAATATGAAGAATGAGCACGTAAAGTGGAAGCTATAACAGTAGAAAAAAATAATTCACCTAAGAAGAAAAGAGACCTTTATGATAACTGTCATACGTTAGGGCATCCTACGAATGAATGTCCTAATAGTTCAAATTGTTAAGAAATTGTTCTAGCAGAGATAAATGTTGTGAATAATTATAGGGGTTCTCAAAACTCCTATGGTAATTCATACCAGTCTCACTGGAGGAATCCTCCAAATCATATGTATACCAAAGAAGGTATTTTACAATTTCAACCTCAATAGTATCCTGCTCAAAATAATCAGTCGTATTTACCTCCTCCACCTCAATTTCAACAAACACAAAATACATATCCTAATACATAGCAAAATTCTAATGTTTATGTGCCTCCACACAAGAAAGGACAAGAGGAACCTTTACAATCTATGATGCAACAAATAATACAAATCATGGGAAAACTACAAACATCTGTGGATAGGATTAATAATCAACACGATTCTAAAGGAAAAGGCATTTTTCCTGCCCAACCACAACCTATTCCAAGGGGAAAACCACAAAGTGATCCCTCAACTTCTGGTAGTAGTCAACATGAACAAGTAAAAGCTATAACTATACTAAGAAGTGGTAAGGCTGTTGGACAAGAAATTTCACCTTCTTTAGAAGAAATTAAGCATGCAAATAAGGATGATAATATGATAGAAATTGAGAAAGAAATAGATGAAGATAAAATTGCTAATGAAGTTGAAATTGAAACCTTTGAAAAACAACAAATTTCTCATGAAAATGAAACATCTGATTTACAAGTGGAAAAAGAAACAGAGGAAACTCCTGAATGTTTTCCTCAAATACCTTATCCACAACGTTTAAGAAAACACCAAAATGATAAATATTTAGAATTATTTAACCAAGTGCATATTAATATTCCTCTCTTAGATGCGATTAATCAAGTACCTGCTTATGCAAGATTTTTAAAAGATTTATGTACTGTCAAACGTAAGCAAAATGTAAGAAAAGATGTGTATTCCGCTGACTTCATAGAAGAGATTAATTCCATTGTACAACATAATTTACCAACAAAATTTAAAGACCCAAGTACACCAACAATATCTTGTATTATTGGAAATCACAAAATCAATCACGCACTCCTTGACTTAGGAGCTAGTGTAAACTTACTTCCTTATTCTGTTTATCAACAGCTTGGATTAGGTGAGTTAAAGCCTACTCGCATGGTATTACAATTTGCTGATAGATCTACAAAATGCCCGCGAGAAATTTTGGAAGATGTTCTTGTCAAAGTTGACAAATTTATTTTTCCAGTAGATTTTGTCATCCTTGATACAGAACCAGTATTAGATGCTAATGTGCAAATACCAGTCATTTTTGGAAGGCCCTTCTTGGCTACCATTGATGCCACTATTCGAATCTGCAATGGTATGATAACTGTAGTATTTGGAAATATGACTTTAAATATTAAAGTTTTTTCTAATCCACAACATCAAGAAGAAGATGAGAATATTGAAGAAGTTTATGCTATTGAATCTCTATCACGAGAATAATTTAAGTGACTTGTTATAATGATCCAGTAGAATATGTTATTAATAACTCTATTCAGAAGCTAGACAGTAATAATCTACAAAAACATCTTATGAGTCAAGTATGTTTTAATGAAGATTTGATAGAAGAAATAATTCAAAAGGCAACGTGGACCACATATTTTGAACCTTTACCACCAAAGACTACATTAACACTTCCAACTAATTTACAAACTCCACAGTTGGAATTAAAAGAACTCCCTAAAGAGCTTAAATATGTTTTCCTTGGTAGTAATAATACTTATCCCATAATAATATCATCTCTTCTAGACTCCAGTCAAGAAAATAAACTCATTAGTATACTTCAGAAGCATAAAAGTGTCATTGGTTGGAGTATAGCATATTTAAAAGGAATAAGCCCTTTAATATGCACTCACAATATATATCTTGAAGATAATGCTAAAACCTCAAGAGAAATGCAAAGAAGACTTAATCCTATTATGCATGAAGTAGTTAAGAAGGAAGTTCTCAAGCTACTCGACATGGGCATTATATATTCAATATCCGACAGTAAATGGGTAAGTCCAACACAAGTTTTGCCAAAGAAAGCAGGAATTACAGTTCCGAATTCAAAGGGAGAATTAATTCCCACTCGTGTCACTACTGGATGGCGTGTATACATAGACTACAGAAAACTTAATGATGTAACTCGTAAGGATCACTTTCCTTTACCTCTTATGGATCAAATGTTAGAAAGAATAGCGGGTCATAATTATTACTATTTTATAGATGATTATAGTGGTTAGAATCAGATAGAGATTGCACCAGAAGATCAAGAAAAAACTACTTTCACATGTCCATTTGGAACTTTCGCCTATAGTCGAATGCCCTTTAGTCTTTGCAACGCACCTGCGACCTTTCAAAGGTGTATGCTAAGTATTTTCAGTAATATGGTAGAAAAGAATTTGGAAGTCTTTATGGATGATTTTTCAATTTTTGGCAAAATCTATGATGATTGCCTTAGTAATCTTCAGAAAGTTCTCCAGAGATGTGAAGAAAAAATTTTAGTTTTAAATTGGAAAAAATGTCATTTTATGGTCAGTAAGGGTATTGTCTTAGGACACATTATTTTTTGAAAATGGGATACAGGTAGACAAAGCCAAAATAGATCTTATAGCTAATTTACCTATTCCTAAGACTGTAAAAGACATCCGTTCATTCTTAAAACATGCAAGTTTTTATCGTCGATTCATAAAAAATTTAAGTACTATTTCTAGGCCTTTATGTCAATTATTGGCCAAAGACACCTTTTGAATGGACTAAAGAACATCAAAACTCCTTTGTGCAATTAAAAGAGCATCTCACTACTGCACATATTATGCAATCTCCTGATTGGAGCTTACCATTTGAATTAATGTGTGATGCTAGTGACTTTGCCATTGGAGCTGTCCTAGGACAGAGAAAGGATAAAAATGCATCAGTTATATACTACGCCAGTAGAACTCTGGATAGTGCTTAAATGAACTACTCAACTACTAAAAAAGAGTTGCTAGCCGTGGTATTTGCCCTTAATAAATTTAGGCAATACTTGATTGGTTCCCCTATCATCTGTTTTACTGACCATTCAGCTCTGAAATACCTACTTTCAAAGAAAGACACTAAGCCTAGGCTTATTAGGTAGATACTCTTACTATAGGAATTTAACTTAATAATTAAAGACAAAAAAAGGAGTAGAAAATGTGGTAACTGATCACTTATCCCGCCTCACTTTTGAGGACAATACCAGTGAACCCTTACCTATTCAAGATTCTTTTCGTGATGAACAGTTATTTTCTGTGACTTCCTTCCCATGGTACGCTGATCTTATTAATTATTTAGTAACTAGAAAAATACCAAGCAATTGGTCATCATCAGATAAAAAGAGATTCCTGGCTATTGCTAGGCATTTCTACTTTGATGACCCATATCTGTTTAAATATTATGCTAATCTGGTAATTAGGAAATGTGTTCCTAATGAAGAAATCGAAAATGTACTTTTCATGTGTCATTCGTCTTTTTGTGGAGGACATTTTCATCTCGAGTAACTGCCATGAAAATTTTACAAAGTGGTTTATATTGGCCAACTCTATTTAAAGATTCATATTTATATTGTAAGGCTTGTAACCGTTGCCAAATGTTGGGCAGTATTACAAAAAGAAATCAAATGCCAATGACCCCTATAATTACAAAATTGAAATATTTGATTGTTGGGGCATTGACTTTATAGGACCTTTTCCTCCATCTTGTCAATATAAATATATTTTATTAGTAGTCGAATATGTTTCAAAATGGGTAGAAGCTATTCCTACAGAAAAAATGATCAGCGTACAGTTATTGCATTTTAAAAGATAATATACTTTCTCGATTTGGAACTCCAAAAACAATAATAAGTGATCAAGGAACTCATTTTTGTAACAAGCCATTTGAAAAGTTAATGAAAAGGTATGGAGTGACCCATAAGGTGTCGACTGCATACCATTCACAAACAAATCGACAAGCTGAATTAGCTAATAGGCAAATTAAACATATTCTCGAAAAAACTGTGAATTCTAATCGTAAAGATTGGTCTTCAAAATTAACAAATGCTTTATGGGCATATAGAACTGCTTATAAGACCCATTTGGGAATGTCTCCATTCAGACTTGTCTATAGAAAAGCTTGTCACCTACCAGTAGAATTAGAACATAAGGCATATTGGGCTATTAGGACTTTAAATTATAATATTTTGAAGAGGTAGGAATTTTAAGAAAATTACAATTAAGTGAGCTTAAAGAAATTCGTATAGACGCATATGATAATGCTCGAATTCATCAAGTAAGAACAAAAATGTATCATAATAAAAATCTTTTGCGCAAAAGATTTACTCCCGCGCAAAAAGTTCTATTATATGACTCAAGACTACATCCTTTTAGAGGAAAGATGAAATCTCAATGGATTGGTCCATATATAGACAAAAATGTTTATCCTTATGGAACTGTCGAGATTGAGGACCCTAAATATGGAAATACATTTAAAGTTAATGGGCATAGATTAAAACCATTTTTAGAAGGATTTGAACCTGAGTTGGATTCAATTCCTTTGGAGGACCCCAACTATAATGCTCCTTGATACTTAAATCATAATTAGTATAGGACATAGTGTATCAGAGTATTTATAGTCCTATACTCTTAATGATCACTTTTTATATGTATAAGTTAATTTTGTCATTATTATTCTATTTTTCTTTGTTTATTTCTTTTTATTACATGTGTTATCCTTGGCTTCTTTTTCTCATCTCACTCATTGAGGACAATGTCAGACTCGGTTTGGGGGGGGGGGGGGGTTTCACGATTAACACTTGTTTGTTTGCTTTATCTTTATTTCTTAAAAAAAACAATTAATCTTTTTAGAGAGAGATACACTGAAAAAGAAAAAATTGCTATATATAGGGCTTCAATCCCTAAAAACTTTTCCCATCTCTCTTTTTCCTTTCTTTTTCTTCTTCCTCTAGCCACGATCTCTCTCTCACTCTCTGCAACTCTCTCCCCTAATCTCTCATTCTCTCATTTTCTTTCTATTTTCTTTAATTTTCTCTATCCAAAATCAAGATCCACGCTAGCGATCACTAAAGGTAAGATCTATATATAATCCAAAGAAAAGCTTGATTTTGATTTTATTCTCTATTTTTTTTTATTTCGGCTTAAATCTTATATTTTAGTTTTTGAGATTTTAATTTTCTCTCTTTTCCATTATTTAACAAAAAAGTATAATACATAAGTTGTAGGTACCCACTCACCAAAGAAGCTTGAAAATACCACTCGATCCACGGTCCTACCAGGTTCTCAGATTTCCAAGAGACATGTGATATTTTTCAATTTCTTAAAAAACAAAAAAACAAAAAATGAATGACGAACACATCAGCACTCTTTTGATTTTTGAAGTTTATACCATAGTTTTCCTTATTATCATTATTGTAATAATACGTTGTCTTGGACTTTTCTAAAAAAAAAAAATAAATAAATAATGGATGACTCAGAAGTTAGAACTCTTATAATTTTTGAAGTTTATATCATAATTCTTCTTATTACTATTGTTGTAATGATGCATTATCTTAAACTTTGTTAAAAAAAATAGAGAAAAATGTAGTTTTCTAGTTTTCTGTTTTAAAAAAAAAAATACATAATTTCTTTTTAGTTTCTGAATGTATATATTTCTTAATATAAATATTTTTAGTTTTTAAATAAAATTCTCACCCACCCCCTCTAAGCTCTCTTTAATTAGATCTTAGTTGATAGTTGGAAGGAGTGGAGGGTTGAGTCTAGCCTCTCTTGTTGGCTGAGAGTATAAAAAATGGATTTAATAGTCGATGACTAGACGTTAATGGGTCGCTCACTTGTGTCTGAGCAGAAGAAACCCTTTGCTGGCACTAGCCTTTATGCCATCAAAAGGAAAGTTAAAAGGTTTGGATGGTGTTTGAATTGTTATAGAGAAGAATGTCCTGGTCTAATTGCTTATAATTGCACATCTTTTTTAAGTTTACTATTGCTACAAAAGACAATTCAAATCATAACAAAAGAAAATTTTGGTTGAGAAAGAGGACTGGATCCTTTGATACCCAAATAAATTTTGTTTTCCCATCCCTCATCTCTTTTTATTTTTATTGTTTTTGTTTTAAATTTATTTTCAGTACATTCAATAATTTTCAGTCATGTCAGACTTTAAAATGATCCTACGTGTACATCTGACTTTTCATTAGCTGGATAGAAGTAATTTGCATGATCCCAATATCACCAGATATGTCTAGTGCGGTGAATGACTCTAGAAGTAGCGAAAAACTAGGTAAAGCCAAAGTTATCTCCTAGCCTTTTACTGATATTTTTAGCTTGCTAGTGATTCTAGACCCATCTCTTTTACTAGAGGTGGATGAGCTATCATGATAACTTGGACACTCCGGATTGCGTAGCCTCTTTTGTATAGGTGCAGAGGATACTAGTTGCACCATATATGTATCCAATCTACTGGATGCGCTTAGGATTTTTCAGAAGTTTTTCTCTTACTCTATATAAGATAAATTTGACACGTTAATGTTATTTTGGGTATGTTAATAGCATACAACACATTGTCACATGTTTAACTATTTCAAATGCTTAAAACTCTTTAAACTTTAAACATTTTTTAAACAGTGTGAAAATATTTACTGAATCTAAATGGATGAGTAAGTATAAACAATGCAGTTTAAAGACAAGTAGTAGAAACTAATTAACCCATGTGAGCTTTTGTGCCAATCTTTCTTTATGAGGGTTACTATTCTTTTCAGTCTCATTTTATTCTTTTTATCATATCACGCATTGAAAGCCTCATTATTTTTTTTCTTTGACTGATCATTAGAAGAGAAGTTCAGGATTTACTATTAGAACTTCTAAATTGCTTGAATGAACAAAGTTAATCTATTTTGAAAATGATTTATGCCATCTTTTCTTTCAAATGCACCCCCTTCACCTAATATTACCTTATTCTCAGTTCTATCCAAATCATGCCTTACTCCACCTGGGAGTACAAACCTCACTTCTATATCCAGGTATGTGATTGGACTGTAATGACATTGCAAGAAGTGGTAAAGAAAAAAAAGGAGTTGATTTCAAAAAAAAAAAAAAAAATCAACTGTACAAATGATAAAAAGGAGAAGAAAAAGAAGAGGTTGAAATGAACTGCGCAAACACTCTAATCACAAATCTCCTACTCATCTTAATTTCTATCCTACCAGTCAAAGTCCTAATGATTTAAAAGAAATTGATTTTTAAAATTAAGTGATAAGGATGTTCTCAACGGTAGATCGCTCTTCTAATACTAAGTATTCTTTCATGAGACTTATTGCACTTCAAATGCCTATATATTATCAAAATGGAAGCAATTTCTCTATCCTTGCTTCCCTACCAAGTGAGACGTTCTCTACACCAGCTTTTGAGAGTTTCTCATTAAAAGAGTGAAATCCCAGTGAGATTTGAGTTAAAACTACAAATTTTATGACTGTTAATAGTTATGTAAACTTTGAAGTTAAGATCAGTTGCTTGACTTTTCAAGTACACACTATAAGTTTAAAGAGTATAAAAAATACTGTAATTGACAAATTGTGAGTATATGTGTTGCATTACTATTGCATACTTGAAAATTTCATTTTATTGCCAAATTTAATCTTATCTGTTGTAAAAGGAGAAAATCTACCTTTATTTTTATTTTACTTTACTTTTATGTTAAATTTTTTTTTTTGAATTTTGTGGGTATATTCACTGCAAACCCTCACGAGACAACACTTGTCCACTAGGGGTAACCTAGGGGTTTAACAGCTTGTTGCATACGCTAAATGCAATCGCGATGCCTAAGACAGTGAGTTAGGTTTTATTTTTCTTAGTCTACTCCTATTTTTTAATAAAACTTTTAGAACAATTTCTTTTTTCACTTCATTGATAAGGACTAGCAATTAGTTGAGTGGTGTGACAAACACTGAATATTGCACATTCATGTGCCAATATAATAGATATAGTGCTCATTTAATCCCCCAAATTCCTAGTTTTACATGCATATTTGAATTAATATGATTAAATGGTGATGTCACTCAAATGCGTGTAATTATTTGATTTTACATATTTGATATGTCTAGGTGAAAATGAAGTAAAATAAAGAAAAGTAAAGAAGTAGCAACCACACCATAGTATATCTTGTTAGTAAAAAATGAATAGTAAGTGCCTGTAAACAATTCAACAAACAGACAAAAAAAAACACGAAAGAGGCATCCAAGCACTCCAAACAGTGCTTGGATGTTGATACTTGGAAAATAATAACTTTGTTTTGTTATGCAGGTTTTGTTTGTCAAAGAAGGTGTCAGGGTAGGGGAAGAAAATTGAGACCCCAGATAAAGAAATGGAAAATCTCATGCCAAAGTGACGAAGTGAATGACGAAATTGCATAAAAATTTCGGCTATAAAAGGCAAGCAACAGCTTCAACAAACAAGCATCACAAACAACAGTTTACAATCACTGAGAGAGAATAGTTTAGGGAAGTTATCATGTGAGCACTTTATATTGTCCCTAGAAGTTGGAAACTTTAGTTTTTCTTTGCCTTTTCTAGTTCTAGTAGCTGTAAAAATTTACTTTTATGTAATTGATGATTTCATGTTCAAAAATATGTAACAAAACTTTGTGTACTATATTTCTCAAAATAAAATATTTGTTTTCTCGTAGTTCCTTTGTCACTTTGTAGTAGTAAAATATTCCCATTAAAGTTTTAATTTAATATTTTTAGTTTAGTTAGTACTTATAGTTGTCCCCTATAATAGTTTGAAACCCCAAATTTTTAGTTCTTATAGCAATATTTCCATTCACTAAGACATATTTTGCAAGTAAATGCCAGATTTCTTAGCCACGTAGTTGTTATAATCACATACTAAAGTCCCAAACACACCATACCCATATCTCACTCTCAAATTAAACTTATTTGGTTTGGCCTTGCTTGTGTTCTTGAAATTCAACCACTATGACCCCACAAGAAGTCAAAGTCAAAGTCAAAGGTTTAGTATTTTATTATTAATTCTGTATTTCTATTTATTTATATTGTATGAGCCTAGTTGTTCTAAACTTTGTTATTTTGCAGATTTCACAAATTCAACCCCAACTCATGTTAAGTGAAGAAAAAAATATATTAATATTATAATTCCACAAATTCAACCCCAAGTCATGGTAAGTGAAGAAAAAAATATATTAATATTATATTTCACCCTTGCCTTAGTTTTATAACTTAAATTTTAATTGGGCAGTCACTGTGTGCATCTATTTAATCTTTCGTTAAAAGATTATTTGGAAGACAGTTTCAATTCCAAAATGGTAGGCTAAAACTTTAATTGGGGATATGCAATAAAAATTTAGAAACCACAACTTCTGTGCACTAATCTTAAATGGGCAAATTTATCTAGATGGGTTGTTTTTCCATTTATGGCAAAAAATATCTATGTATCTAAAGTTTATGGCCATTTAATATGTTTATATACTATGGCTATATTGGGCTCAAGAGATTACATATTTGAAATAAGAATATAATTATGTGGATTGTCAAACTATGCCTTTTGTCATAAAAAAACACCTAGCATGCTCGAACAATTCATTTGACAAAATTGATATTTCAAATATGTGTTTATATATATTTCTATCCACTAATGGACAGACAATTGTGTAGTGGCAGAGTGGTGGAGACTGGGCGCCGAATAACCCACGTCCGCGGCGGGTCATGGTTCGAACCTGGCTACTGCCCAATTGCCTTTTTATTTTTCTTTAAACCAAACGATGTCGTTTCATATCAAACCTGACACACTTGATATGACCCCCGACTAGTGAAAGTTTATTTTCAAATAAAGAATGACTCTGCGGTCTTAAATGCCAAATCCTTTTCAAATGCACAAAAGTTGTGGGATCTAGTGTTGGTTTTGCATATTCCCAATTCCTTTTAATCATTTCTCTCAAGTTAATTAATATTTCTTGTTTTTAATAGTTTTTACTTAAATATTTGTATTATTTTCAACTTTCGCTATAATAATATCCATAATATCTATAATAATATCTTGAGGAGGACATCTATAGGTAGCAACCAGAAGGGTTCATAGCTAGTGGGAAATGTAACTTGGTGTGTATGTTGCAAAAGTCCATTTATGGGCTTAAGCAAACATCCACAAGTTGGAACATTCGTTTTGACCAAGCGGTCAAGTCGTTTGGTTTCATACAGAATCTGGATGATACACGAAGCGTGAAGGGAAAGTGGTGGCTTTTCTTGTTCTCTACATTGACAACATGCTACTCATTGGGAATGATGTAGTGACGTTGTCAATAGTTAAGGTTTGGCTAGCTAGTATTTTCAATATGAAGGATCTAGGAGAGGCGAGTTATATTCTTGGGATAAAGCTCTTTCGGGATCTTAAGCGAAAGGTAATGAGATTATCTCAAGCTGGTTATATCGATAAGGTGTTAACTAGGTTTTCAATGGACAATTCGAAGAAAGGTTTGTTATCTTTCAGGCATGGTTTAGCGTTATCCAAGGACAAGTGTCTAAAGACAGAAGAGGAGAGGAATCGCATGGCAGGAGTTCCCTACGCTTCGGTAGTGGAAACCCAATTTAAATCACAAATGCAATCTAAGCAATCTGAAATTATGGGAAGATTGGGTATGAAGCTTGATTTGAAAATTAAATAAGTGAAGAAAGAGATATATGAGGCACACGAGAGTTTTCAGCTAAATCTTCAGCAGATAGTCGCTTTAGAGATCTGGCAAGCAATGTTTCAGTTTTAGAACTTCTCGGTGTCGAACGCCATCATTTGGTGATTCTCAAACCCTAGAATCTCTATGTTAGATAAAGATTCGAGGAAGTTGACGATAAGACATCTCTTTACATTGGGAGGTGGTGTTGTTAGTTGGAGGAACATTAAGCAGAAATGCATTGCAGACTCAACTACAGAAGCTAAGTATGTGTCTGGTTGTGAAGCCACAAAGGAAGCTGTTTGGTTCAAGAAGTTCCTCATGGAACTTGAGGTGGTACCAACATCGCTGTCACCTATTACGCTATATTGCGATAATAGTGGGGCAGTGGCTCACTCCAAGGAGCCAAGGAACCATGAAAAGGGAAAGCACGTAGAACGGAAATATCATCTAATTCGAGATATTGTTCAATGTGGAGATGTGACTGTCACCAAGTTTGCCACCATTGACAATCTTGCGGATCCGTTTACAAAGGCCTTCCCACAGAAGGTCTTTGATCATCATCTAGATAGTTTAGGTCTCAAATGTAGTCTTGAATTGTTATGAGTGCAAGTGGGGGTTTGTTGGGTTTGCGCCATCAAACCATTACTTTTTGTTGAGTTTATTTTTCTTCCTTTTCTTACTAGTATCTTAGATTGATTTATTTTGCACTATTAAAATCTTTACCGTAAACTACTTGGGAAAAAATAGCTTTTAATTAGTTTTATTGCAAAAAAATATAAAAACTAGTAGTTTAGTAAAACTCCACAAAAATCCATCATATTTTATTTTCTTTTTAGTGACAAAATAGTTGCTGCCTATCTTTGTTTTCCATTCCCTGTGGGTTCGACCTGGACTTCCAGAACTTTATTACTTGTATAATCACCTACACTTGGGTGTTGATAAGAAAACTCGTCAATAGGATGTCATCACATATCATGGACCACTGGCCTATCTTAGGGCTACTAACCTCTGTCCACCACTTTTAAGGGCCTATTCACAGCTCACCGTATTTCATGGACACCACATTGACTACAATCCATAGCTTTTAAGGGCATATTCACAACTCACCGCATTTCGTGGACTCAACGTTGATCAATACCTACCCATGCACGATACATAACCCTTATCAAACCTATAAAGTTCTAACCTAGACTGACTCTCTGTCACACCTCAGAGCAGCAAAAAAGAGAAAATAAAAATTCTATTTTGGGTCTGTAGACTGTGACTGGTGAAGTCACATGATTGTCCACACCACATTGTTCTAAACAATAAGAAAAGAAGCAGCAAAAATGAACAGATCTAAGTTCAGGATAAATATAACTTAAAGTTCCTAAGCTATTACAATCAGAGTCTGGAATGGATATAAAAATAAAGTCTTAAGGTAACATATGCCTGATTACAAAAACATAAAGACAAGGTCTGTAGGAAATAGAATTATAAAGACCTGATGTCTATCCTAGTCTTCAACTAGCATAGACGTAGCGTCAGCATAGTAGTCCTCCCCGATGTAACCATCTTAAACGGAGTCATCCTCTATATAGTCTCCCACCGGATAAAGGCCTCATCGTAGGGTCTTTCCTTGCATTATCATAAACACGATAGGCTAGACGAGGAATGTCCAGGGCATAAAATATCGTCAGCTAATGAAAGTTGAGTGAGTAAAACATTAATAGGGTATCATAATTAAGAAGTAATTGCAAGTTATTCAAACGATATAAGTTATAGTTCTACTACTAGTATCTTCCTTTAACAATCTCTCATTAATCCCAAGATCAGAACTCTCACACATACACACACACACACATATATATACACACACATACACCCACACTCACACACATACCCTCATGGTGTAACACTGGCCCATTCACCTATATTTATCTATATATGAATGTATTCCTGGATTCGTATATGTAAGTTCCGATAGTTTATGCATGAGTTTTAATGATAGTTAATATGAATGATTATTTCTTAACCTTTGAACTCTTACAACATTAGAAGAAAAGCTTAACCAGGCACCCCGAGCGCTCGAGACGGGAGCGCTCGAAAAGTGCGAGCGCTCGAGCTAAAAAGTAATGAAATGACCATTTTACCCCTGGGGTTTCAAAAGTCTATAAATACCCAGTTCATTCTAGCAGTTGTACACTTATAAACTCTGTTTTACAGAGAGCTTAAGAGAGAGAGTTCACGAGAGCATATGCATTTAACAACCCTAAAACTTCTAAGTGTGTAAATAATTATTTCAATTATTATTTTCAGTTAGCAATATTATATGGGTGTGCCTAGGTAAGGCACGTGTTTAAAAATTTTAAGTTTGGAGAACCCATGAATTAAATTGCTAGTAAGCATATTTAATTTCTTAGTAATAACAGTAATATTTCTCCGGATGTCTTCGTATTAAAATTTCTAATGTTTCATTACTATTATGACATGAGATTTCGAGCTTTAATTAAACTGCATGATAGATTATTTGTATGACCGAGTTACAATTTTTGTAGAATGACGAGTTTAGTTTTGGGTAGTGTTTCGGGGCCCATAAGTAAGTTAATTAGTGAATTTAACATAAGAATTAAGTGCATGGGGCATGGGTAACCTTTGGGCTAGTTTTTTTTAAGTACTTTAAAATGCATTTAGGGCCCGTATGTGTGTCTTTTGGGAGCCCACAAGCCTAAACTCGGGAATTAACTTAATTATATCATTAAGAGTTTATACGTATCCACCTTTAGAAGAAAAACAAACCCTAGCCCTCAATACACATATAAACACACAGAGAGAGAGAGAGAGAGAGAGAGAGAGAGAGAGAGAGAGAGAGAGAGAGAGAGAGAGAGAGTCACAGAAAAAGAAAAGAGAGAAGAGGCAACCCTAGCCACATAGAAGAAAAAAAAAGAGGAAGATAAGAGGAAAGGGCTGCAGGATTTTTGCATCTCCATCATTATCTTCATCATGTTCATCATCTTCTCAATAGTTTCATAAACGATGAGTTAATCATTTGTTTCATTCGTTTCGTTTCGTTTCATTTCGTTTTTTTTTCGTTACGATTTCTCGTCAATTAGAATAGGTTGAGTAAATCAGTAGAGGACCCATGAAATCATGTTAGAGTATGTATATATAGGTGTATGTATAGATATTTATGTTCATTATTAGTGGATTTAAACTTTGAGATTTATTTGATGATTTTCGGATTTGTTTAAACGAGCTCGAATCTGTTTGAGAGAAAAATTAAATGTAATTTGTAAGTGGATTATTTAAGATTCTGTCCAATATTGGCAATGTAAAATGCAATTTGCACGCTTTTCGTCTAATGCAGTTTTTCCCAATTCTGCACCGTTTGGGCAGCAATTTACAATTATAGAAGTAGTGAATAAATGTCTCATTGAATATTTTAGGCTATGGAGAATATGATTTCTTATTATGTGCTTCATGTGTGCTAATATTGAATGTTTTGTTGAGGTAATTGTACCTAAAATAATTGGCTATATAATGTGAAATTTTGATAAAAGGTAAACTAGATACGTTGAATAGTATGTTAGTGATCTTTTAATTCGATCAGAAAATACTGTGGAACGATTGTTATGGGTAAGTTGATAAAACCCTATATTGTGAGAAATTGGAACACATCTAAAAGATAGAGATATTATTGGACGATGATGAGACGAAATTATGTGATAATCGTGAATTTCACAAAGATGGGAATATTACAAATGATAAACGATAATGCCAACATAATTCCTTTAGTGTTCACCGCACCTTGTTGTGTGATACGTTTTGGTAGTTCGACTTGCTGAGCGTACCTTTGCCAGTGGTTGTGTGATCAAGCTGGCCTAAACCTTATGCCCAACTTATTTATTAGACATTTTGGCATAGTGGCCAACCTTCCATGTGTACATCTGGTTTGGTTGATACCCCACCCAAATTGGTGCTGGAGTGGAGGTTGGTATTATGTTTGGGGACACATGAGATATATGTGTGGGCTGTACCATGGAGGGTGACCAAGGTGGTGAACCTAGGGAACGCAAAGATAAATTTAAGACTAATAAATAATGAACATGGATTATTTCATAAGACTGATAAGCGTGGAATAATGAATGCGACGTTAAAGTTAGAATGTGGACAGTTTGCATACGGAATTGTTTGCTTGGTTTGTGATCATTCGATATTGTAGAATGGTGGGCCCACTAACGTTTTACAGGTTTGGCTCACCATAAGTAGATGGGTAAGTATGAAATTCGTAGTAGCTTTGGGAAAGAAACTACTTGCCACCACATAAATAGAAACTACTCTATTGTCCAGATATGTGTGTGGAGCTCCCTGTCTTGGCCCAAGAGTGTTGTAGTGTGGTTTGTAGTCTACGGGTTCAAGTTGGATCCCTAAGACTTGTTGTTATGTTTAACTCATGCTAGTCATGTGACTGACCGGTGTGTGTTATGCATTCAAGGGCATTTCTATATGAAACGTAGTCGAATGTATTTGTGGAGGTTTAGTTTTTAGAGATTTTCATTGGAGTTTCTGTTTGGGTGAAGAGATTGTCATTGTGTTGTTTATTATTAGAGTTGTACTTATTTTTTTTGTACTTGATTGCATTTCTGGCAATGTGGGCCACTTATGTATAATTGTAATAAAAATTGTATATTGGGTATTGGGAACATTGTAGTTGCTCTGACCAATGGATGTATAGAGTTATTTTCTCTCTGTTGAACTCTATAAAGAGGTTTTTATTTAATGAATATGATATTTCTCTTGTAAATCGAAGTGATAAAATATTTATAATGGAACGTTATTTTCTTTATAATGAAATGGATGTTTGGGAATACATGTTTAATAATATCGTGTTTTTCTTTAAATACAAGATCGCATGTCCTTATTTATGGAGTATTAAATACTGTTTTCAATAAATTATCTTTTAGCCTGGTGAGGGTGTCACTCTCGGGGTTTTGGAAATTTAATATTAGTCTGGATACATGCTCTGGATTAAACATTTGGTAGTTAAATAACCAGGGTGCGACAGATTGGTATCAGAGCTTGTGGTTAGCTTAGCGAGTCTAAGTGATTCTTGGATATGGTTGATAGGTTGTTTAGAGCCTTAGGTTCACAGAATTTTGGGATAGGGGTGTTATTACGTGCTTCTTTTGCTTTTATGCCGCTATGTGTTTCATGGTACTATGTGTTTTGTTTTACTATGCGCTTTATAATGTGTTAGTCATAAATTCATGTCATTTTCGAGATGACTTCATAGGAGCATACATGATACTATTTAGATTTTTGTATGTTAGTGCATGCATTTTTTGTTGTAACAATGAAAATTGTGTCGAGGAGAGTGTTGTTTTGGCTCATGGAGTAGCAATGTGGATGACTATCTATGTGAAGGACTGTGAATATCTTATTTGGGAGTTGGAGGTAGAGATTGGATATTTGGACTTCTTATGTGATCAACTGGTTTTTTTTTTTTTTTTTTGGTATTCTAGATTTCTTATCTCCTGATGCAGATATTATCAATGGGTATTATGGGTTTCTTATGATTGTGTTGTCTGATGCGAACCTCAATAGACTCGCTATGAGACCCAACAACAAAGATTGAATATCCTCCCCAGAAAGCTAAAAATCAGATTGTTGTGAAAGTGAACCTGTGACCCGACGCCTATAAAGAGACGCAAACCACAGGTATTCCAATTAGTGAACTTGAGACCCAACGTCTATAAAGAGACGCAAACCATAGGTATTCTTAGTTTTGAACGCCACAAGGTGAAACCTTGATAAGTTCTGAAAGTTCAATGAAGAACCAAGAAGAAGGAGTAAAAACTCACTTTTTTTTATCAATTTATCAATAGATAAACAAGGTTATATATAGGTTTGCAACAACCCTTCAACCATAGGAATAAATGCAAGTTGTTGGAACAACCCTCCAACCATAGGAAATAATGCATTCACGTTTTTTTAGCAAAAGCTAATACAAAAAAGTAATTTAACTCATTAAATGCACTTAGTAACCTGAACCAATTCTCAACTACTATCTATAAAACATAAATAGCTATATTTTAGAAGTTAAATTCAGTCCACATCTTCACATCCATGAATTAAATTGACAAAGTCTTCATTTCCCTTTGGGCCATACTTAGGACACTTGAAATCAGCCAAATATCTTGAATCAGTCCAATAAATGCCTCCTTGATTTTCTTGGACCTTGCTCTAGTAATTGGCCCACTCGGAACATGTAATGGATCTTGTAGAAGCCCATGTTCCATCTTCAAAAGGATTCGACCTCGAATCTTCACCTGCATCAAACAGAGAAAGATCAGAAATATTGAATGTAGCACTAATGTTGTACTCACCTGGAAGATCCAACTTGTATGCATTATCATTGATTCTTTCTGTAACAACCTGCATTTTCACATAAATTGTAATTGCATTTGTCATATTTAAAATTTAAAATTGTATTATCTGCTTTTATTTAATTTCATTTTCCCTGTGTTAAATCTTATTATTGGCGCCATTTCATAATTAAAATTCTTTTGGGGTCAAACTGCAATTTTATAAAATTTAGCAACGCTTGTGATAGATTTCAAATCTGTATTTCAAAATGGTGGAAATATTTTCTCTTAACTCAAGCAGTATTTTTATAAAATCGGGAAATCATTCCTTACTTTAAAATGAATTTTCTGTATTTTTGTGACGAACACCGCGCCACGAAAATACCAGTTTACTTTCAAATCTGTCCGTGCCGCAGGGAACTTTCACAGATTTTGGAAGTGATATAAAGTTGGATATGACTGATGTAAAGTTGCCACTCATCATTGGCTTAGGCCTTGTTTGGTTAGACTTGTCTTGGGTGTGTTAATGATGTACCATAAATTCCATTTCCCAAACACCCACTTTTGACCCCTACTATTCTATAGCACTGATGCAAACCTCAATAGACTCACTATGAGACCCAACAACAAAGATTGAATATCTTCCCAAGAAAGCTAAAATATCAGATTGTTGTGAAAGTGAACCTGTGACCCAACGTCTATAAAGAGACGCAAACCACAGGTATTCCAATTAGTGAACCTGAGACCCAACGCCTATAAAGAGACGCAAACCACAGGTATTCTTAGTTTTGAACGCCACAAGGTGAAAATCTTGATAAGTTCTGGAAGTTCAATGAAGAACCAAGAAGAAGGAGTAAAAACTCACTTTTATCAATTTATCAAATCTGTCCATTACAAAAGATAAGCAAGGATATATATAGGCTTGGAACATCCCTCCAACCATAGGAATAAATGCAAGTAGTTGGAACAACCCTCCAACCATAAGAAATAATGCATTCATGTTTTTTTAGCAAAGGCTAGTACAAAAAAGTAGTTTAACTCATTAAATGCACTTAAAAACATGAACCAACTCTCAACTACTATCTATAAAACATATATAGCTATATCTTAGAGGTTAAATTCAGTCCACATCTTCACATGCATGAATTAAATTGACATAGTCTTCATTTCCCTTTGGGCCACTCTTAGGAATGCTAAAATCAGCCCAAATTTCTTGAATCAGCCCATTGAAAGCTTCTTTGATCTTTTTGGACCTTGCTCTTGTAATTGGCCCATTTGGAACATGCAATGGATCTTGTAATGGCCCATGTTGATTCTCATCAAGCACCCTTTCAATCTTTCTATAGTTGTTATATACACACACTTATGTATTGATCTTGTATAACTGCATTGTTTGGATTATAAATTAGATAATAAAATCATTTTATAGAGTGAACTTGGGAGAACTTGGCCTCCAAGTTCTTATTTGGCTTTATAACTCACAACCCTCTCTCTTTTGAGCACACAATCTACTTTCTTCCACACTGATATTGAGAGAGTTTAGAGTGAACACAGAGAACTCCTACAGAATTTTTTTTTAGAGAGAGAAGCTTCAATCACCATAGCCAAAGCTTGTGGTGGGAATTTGTATATCTTATCTCTTTCTCAACAATCTACTCTATCAATCTCAGTGAGTATTCTAAACTCACCTAGAATGTAATTCAGATTGTTTTTACTGTTTGGAATAACTTAATTTGAAAATCTCCATTGATGACTTACGTTTAAAACTTGAAACTTGAAAAACATGTATTTTTCAAACTTAACTAAAATTCGTTTTCTGAATGAAATATGAAAGATTATATTATGTAGAGTATACGATTTTAATATTAGAGCTTAATTTGTTTGTATCACGACGTATGATTAAAACGAAGTTTCCGTCAACTCCCGATTTTTTGTAAAATCTGAGAGCTACGGATCGATTCAAGTAAAATTGATCATAGATTCTTAAACCTTGTGAAAAATCGAAGAAAATCATATATTACATGTCCTATTTACTTCGGGATTGCAAAATGGGTCAAAAGACCCCCTTAAAACTGAAACAGGGGATTTCTGACGAAGAAGACGAAGCTTCTGCATGAACTCGCGTGCGCGATCGCGCGAGCGGCCCGCGCGCGCAAGGCGTGGTTTCAGGCAGATAGAAAAGATCTTAATAAGAAAAATAAAATTTAGGCATATCGCGTGAGCGGCTCGGGCGAGCGACCCGCGCGCGCGATCTCCCTGTATTCTGGCAGCTGGAAGAGTTTTATTAAAGAAAACGAAAAAGGGCAAATCCCGCGAGCGGCCCGCACGCGCGACCTTGAACAGTTTCTGGTTTTTGCTTATTTTATGTTAAGGAACTGTTTGGGTGATGTTTTATGAATTTTCAAAGCTCTGTTTAGGAAATTTACTAAATCAAAATCCTATTTGGGTATGTTTGGACGATTAAAACATTGTATTGTGACTTATCAATTCACGTACACGCACGCTATTTCTATATTTCAGTGATTTACTTTATGTTTAAAGTTTCATGACATACATATGGAGTCAGTTGTACATGCATGGTGAGTGTGAATGTTGGGCAGTGTGAAAAAGAGTAATGGTCAGTGTGGAAAAGAGAGTGTGGTTGAGATTGTGTTGTGGACACTCCCTAGTAAATGAGTACCAAAGTGTGTTGTGGTTGAGATTGCGGCTAGAGTGTCTTTGAAATGCGACAGTGGCAAAACTGGACACTCCCTGACGCCCATGGAAGCGTTAAAGTGTGTGACGCCGACTTGGACATTCCCTGGCACCCATGGTAGTGCTAAAGTGTGGTCTACGGACACTCCCTGGTACCCGAGTCTTGATACTGTGTGATGTATTTGCGAGGCGGATTAGGTACCAAAGTGTGAGGCATTGGACATTCCCTGGCACCCGTGCTAAAGTGTGAGGCAAATTGGACATTCCCTGGCACCCCTGTGCTAAAGTGTGGCTATCGGAGTATTTCAAAGATACTTGTGTGAGATAGTGAGTTGTTGTGTTTGTCGAGAGAAAAGAGTCGGTAAGATGGGATGGTGCATTGTTTTCATACACGGTCACATATATGAATTATATCTTTCATATGATATTGTGGTTGTTTTCTAAAATGAACTCCTTACTTTAATATAAACTTGTTGAATTATATTGATGAGAATCAATGAAGCACTTAATGGACTAAATTGGGCTGATTTTAAAATGGATAATCTAATAATATCAAGGAGGCATTTTTGGGCTGATTTCAAGATTCCTAAGTGTGGCCTAATGGGAAATAAAGTTTTTGTCAACTTATTTCATGCATGTAGAGATATAGGATGAATATAACTTCCAAGTGCTGAATATAACTTCTAAGATATAGCTATTTATGTTTTATAGTTGGTAGTTGGGAGTTTATTCATGTTTCTAAGTTGTATTAATGAGTTAAACTACTTTTTTTGTATTAGTCTATGTTAAAAAATGTGGTAGCTTTATTTCCTATGGTTGGAGGGTTGTTCCAACAACTTGCATTTATTTCCTATGGTTGGAGGGTTGTTCCAACAACTTGCACTTATCCCTATGGTTGGAAGGTTGTTCCAATCCTATATATACTCTTTTGTATGGGCAGATTTATATATATATATATATGGATTAACACAATTCTGAAGTTAAGCTTTGCTCCTCCCCCTTGTTCTTCACAGAACACAATTTTTGACTTATCAATCAGCCTTCCGCATCTAATTGTGGCGTCTTCACACACCATGACTTATCAATCAGCCTTCCGCATCTGATTGTGGCGTCTTCACATACCAAGGTTCTTGCTTCCATATAAGCAATGGGTCAAGGTTCCATCAACTACAATTTGATTTTAGCTTTTCTGGGTAAACATGTCAATATTGTTGTTGGGTCTCAATACAAGTTATTGAGGTTCGCATCATTTGGTATCAAAGCTCAGGCTCTAAAATCAAATTATCTATCCATTTTGTTTTCGTGTCTTTGTTTGTGTCATCGTGTTCTTAAAAAAAAATTTATTCTGATTCATTGTGTTCTTCATATCTTGTTCTTGTTCTTATTTATGTTGTGTTGAGTCGTGCACTAAGTAAAAAAAAAAAAAAAAGACGAAGAAGTTTTTTTTTAGTTCTTTTTCCTTGTTCTTGTTTGAGTCATGCACCAAGAGTTACAAAAAAAAATATATATCATGCATTTCCTATGCATGGATTCGAGGACGAATCCTTTGAAGAGAGTGAGAATGATGAGAATCAATGAAGCACTTAATGGACTAAATTGGGCTGATTTTAAAATGGATAATCTAATAATATCAAGGAGGCATTTTTGGGCTGATTTCAAGATTCCTAAGTGTGGCCTAATGGGAAATAAAGTTTTTGTCAACTTATTTCATGCATGTGGAGATATAGGATGAATATAACTTCCAAGTGCTGAATATAAATTCTAAGATATAGCTATTTATGTTATATAGTTGGTAGTTGGGAGTTTATTCATGTTTCTAAGTTGTATTAATGAGTTAAACTACTTTTTTGTATTAGTCTATGTTAAAAAACGTGTTAGCTTTATTTCCTATGGTTGGAGGATTGTTCCAACAACTTGCATTTATTTCCTATGGTTGGAGGGTTGTTCCAACAACTTGCATTTATCCCTATGGTTGGAAGGTTGTTCCAATCCTATATATACTCTTTTGTATGGGCAGATTTATATATATATGGATTAACACAATTCTGAAGTTGAGCTTTGCCCCTCCCCCTTGTTCTTCACAGAACACAATTGTTGACTTATCAATCAGCCTTCCGCATCTGATTGTGGCGTCTTCACACACCATGGCTTATCAATCAGCCTTCCGCATCTGACTGTGGCGTCTTCACATACCAAGGTTCTTGCTTCCATATAAGCAATGGGTCAAGGTTCCATCAACTACAATATGATTTTAGCTTTTCTGGGTAAACATGTCAATATTGTTGTTGGGTCTCAATACAAGTTATTGAGGTTCGCATCATAAATGGGAATTGGAAAATGGTAAATGAGTATGTGTTACATTCAAAGTTATGTTTTTAATACTCACCAGCTTCTTGAAGCTGACTGATGAGAATCAAGGAAGCACTTAATGGGCTGAATTGGGCTGATTATAAATGGAGAATCCAAGAAGATCAAGGTGGCATTTTTTTGGGTTGATCTTATTAATTGGGCATAAATTTGAAGAAGATAGGGCTGATTATATTTCCTAATCATATTTATGCATGTGCAAGAATAATGGGCTGAATATAACTTCCAAGATATGGCTATTTATGTTTTATAGTTGGTAGTTGGGAGTTTGTTCATGTTTCTATGTGTTTTTAATGAGTTAAACTACTTTTTTGTATAAGTCTATGTTAAAAAACGTGGTAGCTTTATTTCCTATGGTTGGGAGGATGTTCCAACTACTTGCATTCATTTCCTATGGTTGGAGGGTTGTTCCAACAACTTGCATTTATCCCTAGGGTTGGAGGGTTGTTCCAATCCTATATATACACTTTTGTATGGGCAGATTTATATAATGGATTAAACACAATTCTGAATTAAGTTGAGCTTTGCTCCTCCCCCTTGTTCTTCACAGAACACAATTTTTGACTTATCAATCAGCCTTTCGTATCTGATTGTGGCGTCTTCACACACCATGACTTATCAATCAGCCTTCCGCATCTGATTGTGGCGTCTTCACTAATCTTTGGAATACCCGTGGTTTGCGTCTCTTTATAGGCGTTGGGTCACGGGTTCACTATCACAACAATCTGATTTTAGCTTTTCTGGGTAAACATGTCAATTTTGTTGTTGGGTCTCAATACAAGTTATTGAGGTTCGCATCATTTGGTATCAGAGCTCAGGCTCTAAAATCAGATTATCTATCCATTTTGTTTTTGTGTCTTTGTTTGTGTCATCGTGTTCTTAAAAAAAATTATTCTCAAAAAAAAAAAAAAAAATCTGATCTTTTTTTTTTTTTTATGTTCTGTGTCATCGTGTTCTTAAAAAAAAAAAATTTCTGATCGTTGTGTTCTTCATATCTTGTTCTTGTTCGTGTTCTTATTCTAGTTGTATTGTGTCGTGCACAAAGTTACCAAAAAAAAAAGTATGATTTTTTTTTTCTTATTCTAGTTGTATTCTAGTTGTTTTTTTTCTTGATGAGAATCAAGGAAGCACTTAATGGGCTGAATTGGGCTGATTATAAATGGAGAATCCAAGAAGATCAAGGTGGCATTTTTTTGGGTTGATCTTATTAATTGGGCATAAATTTGAAGAAGATAGGGCTGATTATATTTCCTAATCATATTTATGCATGTGCAAGAATAATGGGCTGAATATAACTTCCAAGATATGGCTATTTATGTTTTATAGTTGGTAGTTGGGAGTTTGTTCATGTTTCTATGTGTTTTTAATGAGTTAAACTACTTTTTTGTATAAGTCTATGTTAAAAAACGTGGTAGCTTTATTTCCTATGGTTGGGAGGATGTTCCAACTACTTGCATTTATTTCCTATGGTTGGAGGGTTGTTCCAACAACTTGCATTTATCCCTAGGGTTGGAGGGTTGTTCCAATCCTATATATACACTTTTGTATGGGCAGATTTATATAATGGATTAAACACAATTCTGAAGTTGAGCTTTGCTCCTCCCCCTTGTTCTTCACAGAACACAATTTTTGACTTATCAATCAGCCTTTCGTATCTGATTGTGGCGTCTTCACACACCATGACTTATCAATCAGCCTTCCGCATCTGATTGTGGCGTCTTCACTAATCTTTGGAATACCCGTGGTTTGCGTCTCTTTATAGGCGTTGGGTCACGGGTTCACTATCACAACAATCTGATTTTAGCTTTTCTGGGTAAACATGTCAATTTTGTTGTTGGGTCTCAATACAAGTTATTGAGGTTCGCATCATTTGGTGTCAGAGCTCAGGCTCTAAAATCAGATTATCTATCCATTTTGTTTTTGTGTCTTTGTTTGTGTCATCGTGTTCTTAAAAAAAATTATTCTCAAAAAAAAAAAAAAAAATCTGATCTTTTTTTTTTTTTTTTATGTTCTGTGTCATCGTGTTCTTAAAAAAAAAAAAATTTCTGATCGTTGTGTTCTTCATATCTTGTTCTTGTTCGTGTTCTTATTCTAGTTGTATTGTGTCGTGCACAAAGTTACCAAAAAAAAAAGTATGATTTTTTTTTTCTTATTCTAGTTGTATTCTAGTTGTTTTTTTTCTTGATGAGAATCAAGGAAGCACTTAATGGGCTGAATTGGGCTGATTATAAATGGAGAATCCAAGAAGATCAAGGTGGCATTTTTTTGGGTTGATCTTATTAATTGGGCATAAATTTGAAGAAGATAGGGCTGATTATATTTCCTAATCATATTTATGCATGTGCAAGAATAATGGGCTGAATATAACTTCCAAGATATGGCTATTTATGTTTTATAGTTGGTAGTTGGGAGTTTGTTCATGTTTCTATGTGTTTTTAATGAGTTAAACTACTTTTTTGTATAAGTCTATGTTAAAAAACGTGGTAGCTTTATTTCCTATGGTTGGGAGGATGTTCCAACTACTTGCATTTATTTCCTATGGTTGGAGGGTTGTTCCAACAACTTGCATTTATCCCTAGGGTTGGAGGGTTGTTCCAATCCTATATATACACTTTTGTATGGGCAGATTTATATAATGGATTAAACACAATTCTGAAGTTGAGCTTTGCTCCTCCCCCTTGTTCTTCACAGAACACAATTTTTGACTTATCAATCAGCCTTTCGTATCTGATTGTGGCGTCTTCACACACCATGACTTATCAATCAGCCTTCCGCATCTGATTGTGGCGTCTTCACTAATCTTTGGAATACCCGTGGTTTGCGTCTCTTTATAGGCGTTGGGTCACGGGTTCACTATCACAACAATCTGATTTTAGCTTTTCTGGGTAAACATGTCAATTTTGTTGTTGGGTCTCAATACAAGTTATTGAGGTTCGCATCATTTGGTGTCAGAGCTCAGGCTCTAAAATCAGATTATCTATCCATTTTGTTTTTGTGTCTTTGTTTGTGTCATCGTGTTCTTAAAAAAAATTATTCTCAAAAAAAAAAAAAAAAATCTGATCTTTTTTTTTTTTTTTTTATGTTCTGTGTCATCGTGTTCTTAAAAAAAAAAAAATTTCTGATCGTTGTGTTCTTCATATCTTGTTCTTGTTCGTGTTCTTATTCTAGTTGTATTGTGTCGTGCACAAAGTTACCAAAAAAAAAAGTATGATTTTTTTTTTCTTATTCTAGTTGTATTCTAGTTGTTTTTTTTCTTGATGAGAATCAAGGAAGCACTTAATGGGCTGAATTGGGCTGATTATAAATGGAGAATCCAAGAAGATCAAGGTGGCATTTTTTTGGGTTGATCTTATTAATTGGGCATAAATTTGAAGAAGATAGGGCTGATTATATTTCCTAATCATATTTATGCATGTGCAAGAATAATGGGCTGAATATAACTTCCAAGATATGGCTATTTATGTTTTATAGTTGGTAGTTGGGAGTTTGTTCATGTTTCTATGTGTTTTTAATGAGTTAAACTACTTTTTTGTATAAGTCTATGTTAAAAAACGTGGTAGCTTTATTTCCTATGGTTGGGAGGATGTTCCAACTACTTGCATTTATTTCCTATGGTTGGAGGGTTGTTCCAACAACTTGCATTTATCCCTAGGGTTGGAGGGTTGTTCCAATCCTATATATACACTTTTGTATGGGCAGATTTATATAATGGATTAAACACAATTCTGAAGTTGAGCTTTGCTCCTCCCCCTTGTTCTTCACAGAACACAATTTTTGACTTATCAATCAGCCTTTCGTATCTGATTGTGGCGTCTTCACACACCATGACTTATCAATCAGCCTTCCGCATCTGATTGTGGCGTCTTCACTAATCTTTGGAATACCCGTGGTTTGCGTCTCTTTATAGGCGTTGGGTCACGGGTTCACTATCACAACAATCTGATTTTAGCTTTTCTGGGTAAACATGTCAATTTTGTTGTTGGGTCTCAATACAAGTTATTGAGGTTCGCATCATTTGGTATCAGAGCTCAGGCTCTAAAATCAGATTATCTATCCATTTTGTTTTTGTGTCTTTGTTTGTGTCATCGTGTTCTTAAAAAAAATTATTCTAAAAAAAAAAAAAAAAATCTGATCTTTTTTTTTTTATGTTCTGTGTCATCGTGTTCTTAAAAAAAAAAAAATTTCTGATCGTTGTGTTCTTCATATCTTGTTCTTGTTCGTGTTCTTATTCTAGTTGTATTGTGTCGTGCACAAAGTTACCAAAAAAAAAAGTATGATTTTTTTTTTCTTATTCTAGTTGTATTCTAGTTGTTTTTTTTCTTGATGAGAATCAAGGAAGCACTTAATGGGCTGAATTGGGCTGATTATAAATGGAGAATCCAAGAAGATCAAGGTGGCATTTTTTTGGGTTGATCTTATTAATTGGGCATAAATTTGAAGAAGATAGGGCTGATTATATTTCCTAATCATATTTATGCATGTGCAAGAATAATGGGCTGAATATAACTTCCAAGATATGGCTATTTATGTTTTATAGTTGGTAGTTGGGAGTTTGTTCATGTTTCTATGTGTTTTTAATGAGTTAAACTACTTTTTTGTATAAGTCTATGTTAAAAAACGTGGTAGCTTTATTTCCTATGGTTGGGAGGATGTTCCAACTACTTGCATTTATTTCCTATGGTTGGAGGGTTGTTCCAACAACTTGCATTTATCCCTAGGGTTGGAGGGTTGTTCCAATCCTATATATACACTTTTGTATGGGCAGATTTATATAATGGATTAAACACAATTCTGAAGTTGAGCTTTGCTCCTCCCCCTTGTTCTTCACAGAACACAATTTTTGACTTATCAATCAGCCTTTCGTATCTGATTGTGGCGTCTTCACACACCATGACTTATCAATCAGCCTTCCGCATCTGATTGTGGCGTCTTCACTAATCTTTGGAATACCCGTGGTTTGCGTCTCTTTATAGGCGTTGGGTCACGGGTTCACTATCACAACAATCTGATTTTAGCTTTTCTGGGTAAACATGTCAATTTTGTTGTTGGGTCTCAATACAAGTTATTGAGGTTCGCATCATTTGGTATCAGAGCTCAGGCTCTAAAATCAGATTATCTATCCATTTTGTTTTTGTGTCTTTGTTTGTGTCATCGTGTTCTTAAAAAAAATTATTCTCATAAAAAAAAAAAAGTCTGATCTTTTTTTTTTATGTTCTGTGTCATCGTGTTCTTAAAAAAATAATATTCTGATCGTTGTGTTCTTCATATCTTGTTCTTGTTCGTGTTCTTATTCTTGTTGTATTGTGCTGTGCACAAAGTTACCAAAAAAAAAAAGTATGATTTTTTTTCTTGTGTTGAGTCGTGCACTTCAAAAAAAAAAATTTATCATGCATTTCCTTTGCATGGATTCGAGGACGAATCCTTTGAAGAGAGGGAGAATGATGAGAATCAAGGAAGCACTTAATGGGCTGAATTGGGCTGATTATAAATGGAGAATCCAAGAAGATCAAGGTGGCATTTTTTTGGGTTGATCTTATTAATTGGGCATAAATTTGAAGAAGATAGGGCTGATTATATTTCCTAATCATATTTATGCATGTGCAAGAATAATGGGCTGAATATAACTTCCAAGATATGGCTATTTATGTTTTATAGTTGGTAGTTGGGAGTTTGTTCATGTTTCTATGTGTTTTTAATGAGTTAAACTACTTTTTTGTATAAGTCTATGTTAAAAAACGTGGTAGCTTTATTTCCTATGGTTGGGAGGATGTTCCAACTACTTGCATTTATTTCCTATGGTTGGAGGGTTGTTCCAACAACTTGCATTTATCCCTAGGGTTGGAGGGTTGTTCCAATCCTATATATACACTTTTGTATGGGCAGATTTATATAATGGATTAAACACAATTCTGAAGTTGAGCTTTGCTCCTCCCCCTTGTTCTTCACAGAACACAATTTTTGACTTATCAATCAGCCTTTCGTATCTGATTGTGGCGTCTTCACACACCATGACTTATCAATCAGCCTTCCGCATCTGATTGTGGCGTCTTCACTAATCTTTGGAATACCCGTGGTTTGCGTCTCTTTATAGGCGTTGGGTCACGGGTTCACTATCACAACAATCTGATTTTAGCTTTTCTGGGTAAACATGTCAATTTTGTTGTTGGGTCTCAATACAAGTTATTGAGGTTCGCATCACTGACGGCGTACATTGATGCGCCCTGGATATTCGTGTTCAGGCTTTTCAGATTTTGATCGAGCGGAACATTACGACTACGCAAATTGAGAAACACTGCTGGAAAGAGAATTTACTTTTATATGTTTTAAGTTATAAACTGAATTCTGTAATAAGGATGACTATAATAGATGTTAAGTTATTGTTTTGATTTAAGGCGATATGTGCCTTTAGAGACCCCGTGCTGTAATAACTATTAAGTTAGAAAAATGTTGTAAACCTTGATTGCTCTGCTATGATTATTATGTTTTTGTTGTTCGATGTTTGGGACGGAATCGATCCTTCAAACTGTTGCGACCTACCATAAAGGAAATTAAACGCTTTCCATATTTATGCTACGTCGGGGCGTGAAACTTTCAAGGACTTGAAATGGACCATCCCCTCGAGGTTGTAGCTTAGACCGCTTACGTGCTGGGAATCTTTCCTTCCTTATATGCACCCAAACCCAATCACCCGGTTCAAGAGGACTTGTGTACAACCCTTGTTGGCTTTGGTCGCATATTGCTCATTTTTCTTCTCTATTTGTTGCTGAACATTTTTATGGAGCCTTTTCACCATTTTAACCTTCTTGTGTCCATCCAAACTCGCCCTTTCATCAACAGGTAAAGGTAACAAATCCAAAGGAGTTAGTGGATTAAAACCATTAACAATTTTAAATGGTGAAAAATCAGTAGTAGAATGAACACTTCGATTATATGCAAACTCAATGAGCGGCAAACAATCCTCCCAATTTTTCAAGTTCTTTTGTATAGTACGCAACAAAGTAGAGAAAGTTCGATTTACCACCTCG